>CM056059.1:93473147-93858147 GCA_029574335.1 Rana kukunoris
AAAAACGACCTTGGTAATTTTTAATGACCGTTCCTCCAGAGTTTGTTAGTAGTGTTGAGCAGAATATGCCATATTCGATTTCGCGATATATCTCGAATATATAGTCGAATATTCGAGATATATTCGCTAAATACGAATATTCGTGATATTTTTTGGAAATGAAATGATTGCGAAATTTCGCTATTGCGAATGCGAAATTTCGAGAAATTGCGAATGGAGCACTCTGATTGGCTCAGAATATTCGTGATATTTTACAATACAAAATAATTGCGAATATTCGAGAAATGCGGAAGGAGCACTCTGATTGGCTCAGAATATTCGTGATATATTACAATACACAATAATTGCGAATATTCGGCAAATGCGGAAGGAGCACTCTGATTGGCTCAGAATATTCGTGATATATTACAATACACAATAATTGCGAATATTCGGCAAATGCGGAAGGAGCACTCTGATTGGCTCAGAATATTCGTGATATATTACAATATAAAATAATTGCGAATATTCGAGAAATGCGGAATGTAGCACTCTGATTGGCTCAGAATATTCGTGATATATTACAAATATAAAATAATTGCGAATATTCGAGAAATGCGGAATGGAGCACTCTGATTGGCTCAGAATGTTCGTGATATTTCACAATACAAAATAATTGCGAAATTTCGAGAAATGCGGAATGGAGCACTCTGATTGGCTCAGAATATTCGTGATATATTACAATACAAAATAATCGCGCGATATCGCTATTGCCGAATAATCGCATTGCGATTTTTCGGCAATATAAAATGAGCGCTGCAGCTACTCGGCCCGAGGTCTCTAATCATACCAGCAATGCTTTTAGACGTCGATGGGGATCTCTAGGATGTGATCTGTTCTAAAAAAAAAAATTGAAAAAATACGAATATTCGAAATAGCGAATATTCGCCGCGATATTCGTGTTATTCGCGAATACTCGAATATGCAATATTCGTAGCGAATATTCGCAATGCGAATATTCGTGAGCAACACTATTTGTTAGGGGTTCTTTGAGCAGTGGCTGATTATCCTACCATCTAATGGTGCCTGCATTACTGGTGCCAGCTAGTTAGCAGAATAAAACCAATGACCTCTTTAACCAGTCAGTCAGTCAGTCTGAGTCAGTCAGTCAGTGAGGCAGGGGATTAGCAACAGGAGCTCCACACGGCGCACGTCTCCTAGAGTAGGAGCGTGTGTGCTATAGCTCCAGGCAGGCTTAGGAGGCAGACAGGCAGAGTCCCTCCCAGCCCTGCAAGCTCAGTCCTCCCTCCAGTTCCTAACCTGGAAATCCTGGGCCCCTGATCTCTTTTCTCCTCCAGCACAGCTCCCTGGCTCTCTGCAGGTAAGAGCCCTCTACCAGTGCTGCTGACGGCCGTCCTTTTCAGGATAAAGCCGCAGCAGCAATACAGATCTCCATTTCTCCTTTTTTTGTGTGTCCCCCTGCACTCCCACACCTTCATCATCCTTAAGGGCCCCCCTCTCTATCCTCTCTACCCTCCCCCCGAAAATTTGCGCCATTCCGGGGCTCTTTTTGAGAGCACCGCGCCAGGCCGCTCCCCACGCCTCTGTGGTCCTCACCCAGCCTCCAGGAATCCCCCCTTACCCCAGAAAGGCAGAAGGACAGTTACCCTGCCCTGTCTTACACCCACTCAGTTAAAGCAGCACCCTGTCAGCCCTCATCCCACTGCCTGTGCAGACAGCCTTACCACCAGACCAGCAACAGGGTCACCCTCTTAGCCCCAGCCCCCCTCCCCCCCCCCCTGTCCTCCAACATACAGAAGCTTGATCCAGGGGTCACCCGATCGCCTCTTACAGGGGTCAGGAAGGAATTTTTTCCCTACCGGAGCATATTGGCCGAGCTCCGCCAGGGTTTTTTGCCTTCCTCTGGACCAAGCCGGGAGAGAGGAGTTTAGCCAATACCTCTCCCCACTGCCCTAAAATCCACCCCCCCCCCTGGTGTATTGGCGATGATGGCATGTAGGCAATATTCTGCCGAAACCATTTGGAGTTTGAGGCAATGCGCCGCAATACTGCCAGCCATCACCAAAAAATCCCTAAGAAATGAGCGACTATTGAGAATCGATCATAGATCGACAGTCAGACATTTCAGTCATTTACCCCAGCTCAAGCACATATCATGTGCTCTGATCAATACTAGATCGGCAGTAAAACACTGACTAGAAATCCGCGACTTCATTCAACAAAAGGATCTAGATTGTCTTTTTATTACAGAGAGCTGGCTCACAGCCGACTGTAACACCATTCTAGGAGAACTGGTGCCAGAAAACTATCGTATTATTACAGAAAACAGAATAGGGCAAAGAGGAGGAGGCCTGGCGGTGATCTATAAGACTCATCTTACGATCACCAAACCAGTCCGCCAAAACCCTCTTCCATTCATGGAAACCCTTACTCTGCAACTTCAAGCAAATTCAAAGGAGACCGTCCACATTCTGCTCTGCTATAGGCCGCCCGGCCCAAAATCGCAGCTGCTATCATCTTGGACGGATTTCTTCTCCACTTATACCCTCAACAGCAAACAACTTTTGCTGCTAGGGGATTTCAATCTCTGGGCAAACTCCTCACAAGACCCCATTGCCGACGCCTGTATTGACCACCTGGAAGGATTAGGATTACAGCAATTAGTATGTGGGCCCACACATGCTTCAGGTCACACACTTGATCTTATTTTCAGACAAGCTCTGGAAATAAAAATTGGGGAAAATGAAAAATTGCCATGGACAGACCACCATGCAATTATATTCAGTATTACCACCATCCCCCCCTACAACAAAAACATCAAATCCAGTGACAACACACTGGACTAGATGTCAGAAGAAGCTCCACTCGGAACTCTTCAAAATGACTTTAAGGAAAAAGATAGAAACAACTCAGCCGCATCAAACGGCCGTTGAAACATTGGAAGCCATAAACTCGGCCATGCTACAGTCAGCCGACTTGGTAGCGCCAAAACGAAGAACCCGCATTCGGAAAAACAACCGCAGCTGGTTTAATAACCAGCTGTCGTTACTGAAGCAAGAACGCAGAAGGGCAGAATCTGCCTGGAAAAGATGTTCTTCAGAGCTAAACCTATCCATCTACAAGGCGACTACAAGAAAATACGACAAAGGAATTTTCCAAGCCAAGAAAAATTATTTTTCGGAGGCTATCAACGGTGCCCTAAACCGCCCCCGCAAACTCTTCAAGATGGTCACCCAGACCATGAAGCCAGGATGCATTGAAGCCCCCAGTTCAGACACACAAGAATTTTGCAATGAACTATCGGATTACTTCATTAATAAAATCGAGGTAATCCGCGAAAGCATTCAGCAAAACAATTCTCCCCCCAGCCCCCCCCGCAGCCTCTCACACAGCACCCATAGAAATTCTCCGATATCAGGTAAGTTCACCCTGGAACCCATCTCCATCGAGACCACTAAGAATGTCATTTGTACTCTGCGCAATGGCGCAGCGCCAAATGACATTATCCCCACAAAACTGCTGAAGGAATACGACTACATCCTGGCTCCTCCCATCACGCAGCTGATCAACCAGTCTTTCTTGGAGGGCATAGTGCCCTCACAGTTGAAAGAAGGTATAATCCAACCCATCCTGAAGAAACCCTCCCTAGACCCCAAGGACCCACTCCACCGCCGTCCCATAACAAGCCTCAACATACTCTCTAAGATAATGGAAAAAGTAGTGGTAAAACAGCTGCAACTGCATCTAGATACCTACAAGCTACTTGACCCATTGCAATCAGGCTTCCGTCCCGGACATGGGACGGAAACAGCATTGCTGAAAGTATGGGACGATGTTCTCAAGGCCGCAGACGAAGGAGAATCTTGTCTCCTGGTTCTGTTGGACCTAAGTGCAGCTTTCGACACTGTAGACCACAATCTGTTACTGACTCGGCTTGCTGAAGTAGCCAGAGTCGCAGAAAGCGATTTATCTTGGTTCTCCTCTTTTTTGGAAAACCGATCGCAAACAGTGAAGTTAGGACCTTTTACGTCTGAAAAACGCACAGTAACATGCGGAGTCCCTCAAGGATCGCCTCTGTCACCAGTGCTGTTTAACATTTATCTCCGTCCTCTTTTTGAGATTATCAGCAGCCAAAAACTGCTCTACCACTCATATGCAGATGATACGCAACTGTATTTCCGTATCTGCAACAGACAGGATCACCACCTCAATCTAGAGACATGTCTCTCTTTGATAGAGGACTGGATGACAAAGAGTTACCTTAAACTCAATGGAGCAAAAACAGAACTTCTTCTGTTTCACGCCAAGCGCAGGAATCAACTTTCAACAGCGTGGACCCCCCCGCCTATTTTGGGCAGAATCATCACCCCTAGCGCCAAAGTCAAAAGCCTAGGGGTCATTTTTGACTCCTTTATGACAATGGACGCTCAAATAGGGTCAGTAGTCAGCGGATCTCACCATCTACTGCGCCTACTACGCAGACTCACTCCGTTCATCCCCAAAGAAGATTTAGCGGTCGTGGTGGGAGCTATTGTAAACTCCAGGCTGGATTATGCAAACGCCCTTTACCTCGGCCTCCCCAAGTACCAAATCGCTCGTCTGCAAGTCGTTCAGAATACGGCCGCCAGACTTGTGACTGGGAAAAAACCCTGGGAATCCATCTCACCTTCACTGAGAGCCCTTCATTGGCTGCCAGTTAAAGACAGAATTGCTTTTAAAGCTCTCTGTCTTACGCATAGATGTGTCTATGGGAATGCCCCCCTTTATTTATGCGAAATAATAAAAGCGCATAATCCCAATCGCGTTTTGCGATCCACGAATCAGAACCTGCTCCAGGTTCCGAAAGCCAACTTCAAGTCCAAAGGAGAAAGAAGATTCGCGATCCAAGGTCCCAGACTATGGAACGCTTTACCAACCAACATCCGGTTGGAGGAGAACCACCTAGCATTTAGGAAAAAGGTCAAGACTTTTCTCTTTTGATATCAAAGGAGACAGGAACAACAAGCGCCCAGAGGCGATTCAGTTCGCATGTGCCGCGCTATACAAGTTTTCATTCATTTTTTCATTCATTCATTCAACCACTTAAGGACCGCCTACTGCACATTTACGTCGGCAGAATGGCACGGCTGGGCACATCAACGTATATATACGTTGATTTTAGTACCCAGCCGTGGGTCTCGGGCGGGCGCCCGCGACCCGGTCCGAAGCTCCGGGACCGCGGGATTCGCGGACCCGATCGCCGCTGGAGTGCGGCGATCCGTCCCTGGAGCGGAAGAACGGGGAGAGCCGTGTGTACACACGGCTTCCCCGTGCTTCTCTGTGGCTGCAGCATCGATCGCGTTATCCCTGTAATAGGGGGACGCGATCGATGACGTCACACCTACAGCCACACCCCCCTACAGTTGTAAACAAACACATTAGGTCACACATCCCCGACAGCGCCACCTGTGGTTAACTCCCAAACTGCAGCTGTCATTTCCACAGTAAACAATGCAATTTAAATGCATTTTTTGCTGTGAAAATGACAATTGTCCCAAAAATGTGTCAAAATTGTCCGAAGTGTCCGCCATATTGTCGCAGTCACGAAAAAAATCGCTGATCGCCGCTATTAGTAGTAAAAAAAATAAAATTGATAAAAATGCAATAAAACTATCCCTTATTTTGTAAACGCTATAAATTTTGCGAAAACCAAACGATAAACGCTTATTGCGATTTTTTTTACCAAAAATACGTAGAAGAATACGTATCGGCCTAAACTGAGGAAAAAAATTTTTTTTTTTATATATTTTTGGGGGATATTTATTATAGCAAAAAGTAAAAAATATTGCATTTTTTTTCAAATTGTCGCTCTATTTTTGTTAATAGCGCAAAAAATAAAAACCGCAGAGGTGATCAAATACCACCAAAAGAAAGCTCTATTTGTGGGAAAAAAAGGACGCCAATTTTGTTTGGGAGCCACGTCGCACGACCGCCCAATTGTCAGTTAAAACGAAGCAGTGCCGAATCGCAAAAAGGTCCTTTACCTGCATTTTGGTCCGGGTCTTAAGTGGTTAATTGTCTGTACGTGTGGTATTATTCCCACTTCTCCCCCAATGAATCTGTTATTTTAACAGTATTTAAGCAGAAATACACTGTATATGAGCACCACAACCCTAAACACTATTTAATTCTTAATATTTAAAGCAAACTCACACATTCATCCATGTCTCCATCCTTTATTATTGCTGAGAAATCACTTAAAAAAACACCCCCTAGCATTTCTAGCCATGGCCATCTTAAAGGGGTTGTAAAGGTAAAAAAAAAATATCCCTAAAAAGTAATTGCTACATGAATCATCTGCCATTACTTAAAGGGGTTGTAAAGGTACGCATTTTTTCCCCCAAATAGCTTCCTTTACCTTAGTGCAGTCCTCCTTCACTTACCTCATCCTTCCATTTTGCTTTTAAATGTCCTTATTTCTTCTGAGAAATCCTCACTTCCTGTTATTCTGTCTGTAACTCCACACAGTAAGGCAAGGTTTTCTCCCTGGTGTGGCGTGTCAGGCATGCAGACATGAAGTTTTGCCCATCCTCTCCTTCAGAAGACTCTTGGGATGCATGACCCTCCCTTCCTGAGGACTCCTGGGATGTAGGACATATTTGCCTAGGCCTAGAAACCAGAAAGTAACTAAAGAAATTTATAAAAAAAAGTTTAAGAAAAGTAAAATAGAATATACTTTCCTATCTATTTACGAATGTTGGCAGCATGAGGATTCAAAATAGTGCAGAATGAAGTTCCACTTTAATGTAAAGGCATTCTTACTATCACCTAAACACAAGGAGCAACTTCAATGCCTCCCAATGTACGGTCACAGCTCCCCTACTGGCCACAATGTAAGGAGCACCTTCATTGAATAGTAATGACCACCAATGTAAAGGAGCCTTATCTGAATTTCTTTCATTATTTTTCATTTTAATTTTGTAAAAAAAAAAAAAAAGACTGGAAATCCTTTTATCAAATAAAGTAGAGAGTCTTAAAAAATATTCACATTGGGAATGACACATTTTTTATTATATCTATAACACATTTAACTTGCTTATGTACCATGCACTGTAGATCTTTTTTTGGCAGGCGTTTTCTGCGACTTGAAAATATTTTTAAGGGTTCCTCTGGGCTTAAAAATTTGAGAAAGGGTCATTAAAACAGAAGGAAAATAAAGAGAACCACAGATGATGCAATGACTACAATGATAAGCAAAGGGCGGAAAGATCCGTGAGCTGGTCTCCCGGTGTTACCTTGTGTCTAGACGGATGTGGAAAAAAAAAGAAAAAAAAAAAAAAAAATTTGAGAAAGGCTGCTCTAACTCCTTTAGTTCCACTTTAAAAAAGTGACCCTGCAGGCATTCTAAAAGTTTGAAAACAAAGTTCCCTGCAATAAAAGCTTTACTACTTGCTGCTCCCAGAACCAGCGACAATGTAACCCTATAAGACTTTTTTTTAACAGGCATCACTGAAGTATCTTTTTCTGTGCCACACCATGCTCCATGGTTCCATCCTCCAAACTACTGAGTGCTGTAGTAACATCGAAGGACAGAGTCATGGCATGGAGAGGGGGATAGGCATGCTCATTTACCCTGACAGCTGCCTACACCGATAATACATGGCACCAGCAATACTTTGATCAACACAACTTTTCATCAAAAACAGTGGCTTTAAAATTAAGGTTAAAAAAAAAGAAGGACTCTGATTGTTGTGAAGTGATTTATTCCTTGCGAGACCTCTATGCCTGGTCTATATAAGCAGATATAATCATGAAGGACAATCCTCATCAGCTTGAACTCAGCAATACCGTTTTCCATCCACAGAGGTGCTTTTATTCTGAACATGTTACAGCAGATGACAGGATACAACGGATGAATAGATTGTGGTATTTATGCGGTCAAAATATGATATTGTCTGTAGCTTACTATGCAGAATGCATGTGGCCTGTAGCTGCATCCATGACCCAGGAAGTACAATTACAGGAAGAAAGGGTGGAAATGGAGCATTACATACAAAGCAAGTGTCATAACATCAGAGAAAAGACATATAAAAAAACAAGTGCATTACCACAAAAGGTCACTAGATGGCAGCATGTGAACAAAATATAAACGTCCAAAAAAAAAAAAAAATGCTTCAGGGGAAACAATTTATATATAAAGTCTATGCCCCAATGGGGCGGCACAATACTTTTATTGTGTTTTGTTTGTCGAGATGTTCGTCTAAGACACAATAATTTAAAAGTACAATGCAAAAAATGAGAGCCAAAGTAAAACCAACTTCAAACATATAGAGGTCATTCACACCAGATGCTTTGGTCATGCATTTTGCAACATTAAATATTTTCACTAATGCATTCCGTTAGACCAGCATAGGGTCCGGATGCTGCCCTTTGCTTGCCTTTATCCACCCCTTGGGGTACTATTCCATCCACTGACAACAATGGAGCACAATTCCTGTCCCTGACCCCAACAATGGGGTCAGCCTTAAGTCTGAAGGACAATAAAGTGACCCTTTGTTTAGAAAGTTTGGAGACAAATGAAGACTTGCATACATACATATTCTGGGAGCATTGTCCTGAATTTTGGCCAATCATGTGGATTAAAAAAGGGGGTTTCAAATGTGCGGTGCATATAAAACACAGATCAAAAAAAAAAAAAAAGCATATATATTAAGGTTTCATCCGGTGAACAGAAGTAGCAAATAAATGATCATATCTAAACCCAAGAATAAACTTGTAATATGTTGCGGCAATGCATTTGTTTTATTTTTCCCCCCAAGCCGGTTTTCCTTTATTCTCACATGATCAGTAAAGCCTCGTACACACGATCGGATATCTGATGGTATCCGATGGTATCCGATGAAGCCGACTTTCATCAGTCTTGCCTACACACCACTAGCCAAAACGTGGTGACGTACAACACTACAACGAGCCGAAAAAAATGAAGTTCAATGCTTCTGAGAATGCGTTGACTTGATTCTGAGCATGCGCGAATTTTTGACCGATGGAGTTCCATACAGACGATCAGAATTTTCTATAGGTTTTTTATCCATAGGGAAAATTTAAAACATGTTCTATTTTTTTACACCAATGGAAATAAAACCGATGGGGCCCACACATCCATCGGTCGGTTTTCAGCGGACAAACCGATCGTGTGTACGGGGCTTAAGACACTTCCAATTCTAGGGCAACATTACTGTATCTATGGAGGAGCAGTGTTTGTCACTGTCTTGGCCATCAGTTTACATTGTTCCCAAGTCTCTTGATAGACTACAGAATACCTCTCCCACTCCTCTACAACAGAGGAGTAGTTCCATGGCCCACAGAGAGACTTGATAACAAAAAGGTATAATTAATAGACCAAACGGAGCAACAAAAAGTTCACCGTTAGGGCTTACATACAATTTAAGGGAATCCATTAGACTTAAATGGGGCAGAAGGGACCAATACAAACCAGCAAAAGTATTTTTATTTTTTTATGGACTCAGTTAAAAATAAAGGAGTGACAATGCCTTGCGGACTTATTTTTCCTCCAAAGATTGTAAAGATTCATGTGGAATCGAGGTAAAATCTCACCAAGGGTTACACCCACAGCAATAAAAGCTACAATATCCATAACTAACAAAATTTTGAGTGTGCTTGTGGTGTGTGTGTGTTTTTTTTTTCTTTTATATATAATTTTTATACCATGAAGGACTCACAGGCCCAGATTCAGAGAGAATTGGATTCTCGTAGCGTATCAGAAATACACTACGCCGCCGTTTTTTACCTGGCTCTACGTGGAATCCAGGTAGATTTTGTCCAGTAAACGACGGCGGCGTAGTGTATTTCTCCCGTCGCAATCCATCTAGACGAGTAGGGGGCGTGAAGGATTTAAAATAGGCGCGTTCCCGCGGCGATCGAACTGCACATGCTCCGTTCGCAAATTTCCCGGCCGTGCAATGCGTGAAATCACGTCGTTACGTCATTCGTTGTTTGAGTAGCGTCGTTTACGGACATTTCTATTCCCGAACGACTTACGCAAAAAAAAAAAAAAAAAATTTAAATTCGACGTGGGAACGACGGCCATACTTAACATGGGCTACGCACCGTTAGACCAGCAAAAAGCTGGTCTAACAGTACGTAAAAAAAAAAACAGACGTAAGCGATTGCGAAGACCGCTCGTATCTTCGTGGATCGCCGTAAAAACACATTTGCATATCCCGACGCATGAAAACGACGCAAACTCCTCCCAGCGGCCGCAAAAATATCGCAGCGTAGATCCGAAGGCTTACGAAGACGTAAGCCTCTCGGATCGAAGCCCGAAGCCGCCGTATCATGGTTTGAGGATTCAAACTAGTGATACGGCGCGCGAAATTTGAAATTACTCCTGTCTAACACCAGTTAGACAGGCGTAATTGCTTTATGAATCTGGGCCACAGTGTCCAGTTTGCCCTTGAAGATTAATAAACTGTTCTGAATCCCTCAACAATTCAGTTTATTTATATCCAAGGGCAAACCTGGACATCATGGTAAAAAGATCACATATTGAAAATAAAATTATTTTATATTCAATACATATATACACACAGGGGCGGACTGACAACTCATGGGGCCCCCGGGAAATAGAAGATTATGGGGCCCCCGGGCTTACAGATGGCCACCATGCCAAGAGGCATATGCAGGAGGCAGGGCAACTAAAATCTCTGGATTTTCGCATCAAAAGCATGTCAGTTTCGGACATATCAGGGACATATGTAAAAAAAAAAACCACAAAAAAAAACAGATTTTTACATATTGTCCCTGGCTTTACTGAGCCTGGCAACCCTGATGGGGCCCACCTATATACACACACACACACACACACACACCACAAGCACACTTTCTCAAAACTTAGTTATGTACATTGTAGCTTTTGTTGCTGCTGGTGTACCACTAGGTGAGATTTTACCTCAATTCCACATAAATTCCAAACACTGATTCATTCTAAACCTTTCCAAATGAAATATAAAATGAAATGTTGATTTTAGCGAAGTTGTATGCATCTTTCATTTATTCAACAAACCTATAGTCCAAATGCCCTTTACCTCGGACTCCCAAAGTACCTAATCTCTCGTCTGCAAGACGTTCAGAACACGGCTGCGAGACTTGTGACAGGGAAAAAACCCTGGGAATCAATCTCACCTTCGTTGAGATCCCTTCGCTGGTTGCCAGTAAAAGACAGAATTGCTTTTAAAGCACTCTGTCCGACACATAAGTGCATCCATGGGAAGGCTCCGCAATATCTATGCGAAAAGATAAAAGCTCACAACTCCAATCGCGTTCTGCGATCCACCAACCAAAATCTGCTCCAGATAGCCAAATTCAAGTCCAAAGGAGAAAGAAGATTTGCGGTCCAAGGTCCCAGACTATGGAACGCTTTACCGACCAGCATTCGGTTGGAGGAAAACCACCTGACCTTCAGAAGAAAGATCAAAACTCATCTCTTTTGATGTCAAGAGAGACAGGAACAACAAGCGCCCAGAGGCGATTTAGTTCGCATGTGCCGCGCTATATAAGTTTTTCATTCATTCAATGCAATCATGCATGACGTTTGGTGTGGTGTAATTTCAGCCTATTTGAAATGAATGGTTTAAAATCGCACTGCAAAGAACTGCATGTGAATTGCACAGGAATGCATAGCGTTTATCTGCAATTCCCAGTATAAACCGTCCCATAAATCTAGTTATGATTGCAGCATCTTAGTAAGCACTACAAAAGGGAGGAGATTAAGTCCCCAAGAAACAAAATAATAACAGCAATTGGTTCAAGTCACTACATCTACACAAAACGGAATTGTCTGTAGTGGTCTGGGCATTTAAGAGGAATTGTGTTGGCTCTTGCATTTGCCTTGGATATCCTCCTTAATATAGAAACTAATATGCTAATTGCTTGGTCAACATCCTCCAACCAAGAAGTGTTCTAACGTCACCAAGAGAGAAAAAAAAAAAAAAAAGAGTGGTACAGAGCCCGGTAAACCTTTTGTGCCAATATGTAGGGTTGGGCTACACCAACTTTCCTTTTGTTATAGGTGTCATATCAACATACGAAAATAACAAAAGAAAACGGATTCAAATGCAAATCTTTTGTTATAGATGTAATTATCGTTTTTTTGAATGGCCAGTGAGTTAGTGAGTGAAGCAGCTTCTCTTTTGTGCTGAGAGTACACTAGTACAGTGAGAGAAGTACAGTAAAGCCAAATAAACTTTTGTGGATTTTTATCTGAAGGGAGATCAGTTGGCCAGACTTTTGAACCCAAAAATGGTTTTCTGATGCAGTTTAAAAACAAACGAATTTTCTGAGAACGATCGGAAAACGATCGTTTTTAGGTTTGTTGTTAAAACAGTCTGACCAAGTGTATGGGGCTTAACAATAGTTAATATGGATGAGCCGCGTGTTGAAAGTGCCGCGAATCCCGCGATATATTTAGGAAAGTACAAAATGACGAAAATCCTTTTTCTGTTCATATTTTCAGTCACATGTTCATATGAACAATTGAACATGTGACTGAAAATATGAACAGAAAAAAGGATTGTCGTCATCCCGCATGTAAAATAAAACGGTAATGGAAATACGAAACAATCGGAATACGAAAAAATTGCGTCGTACAAAAAACGAACGGGAAAACGAGCGTCTTACGAAAAACGAACGGAAACAAACCGACGGGACCATACGAAACGGAACTAAAAAAAACGAAAACATTTTCTGTGCACATGTCTAGTATACATACAACCTCTCTGATCACTTAGCCTACCAAGAAGGTCCCCCCTTCTACAGTGGTTCCAGCGTTCTGCAGTTCCTTATGATCAGTGCTTGTTTAGCTGCTTTTGAAAGAAGGGGAGACCTTTGGGGTCCATTAAGCCTCATACACACAATTGGACTTCAAAACTAACTTTCCTGGTGCCTCCATGGCAACATACCTGTGACAAGCTCCGCCTTGGCTCCTCCCTCAGGACTAGTGAATATTATAAAAGAGTTGGTTAGCACAGCCCCCACATTCTCCTTTCTTTCCTCATACCTCATGGCAGTGAATTATGGTCGTTTGTCCTTACCTCCTGCATTCGGCAGCTTCCGTCCGGGTTCAAGCCTCTCCCGGACGCGGTCCCTTCTCTTGGGCAGCTAAACGCGCTTATAAGGTAGGGAGTCCCTTCTGTAGGATCTTTTGGGACAAGCAGTTTGTCTCTTAACCAAGAGCTCTATCTGCACGATTGTTTAGGCATTTGCTCAGTTTTGGCAACAGAGGTAGCAGCCATTCCTGTGTTTCTTTTTTTTTGTTGTTTGTTTGTTGTTCCAGGTTCCCCCAAACTTTCCTTTACTCTGGTCTTCCCCCCCTTTACCTTTCTAGTCCCCTGTAGCTTTCCAGCTCCTTAGGAGCCGCGCTCGCTCGGCGGCGGCGTTTTATTTACTTTCGGCGTCTTTCGTCGCATTCTGCGCATGCGCCTGCGGTGCGCGTCTTCCGGGTTCTCGTCCCGTCGGTCGGCGCATGCGCGGTGGATCCGGAGGTCGCAGTGGCCATTTTGGATAAGGGCAGAGTGACGCCCTTCGCCCACAGAACGTCAGGCACAAGACTGAGGCACTCTTCGCTTCCCTTGATCCATCCAGTGACCTCAGTGAGACGCCCAGAGGCTGCAGGAGGAACTACACATTCAGAAAGCTCCAGGGAAATGGTCACTTTTCTTCAGGTAAGTAAAGGTAAAAATATATATATTTCTTTTTTTCAGGTGGATATGTGTACTTAAATATAAAAGAAAAAGAAATATAGGTTAAATAGAAATTTTAACAATATTAAAAGGATGAATACACAAATAAAATTAAAATATATATTTGTGTTTTTCGGGAACTTATAAAAAAAATAAAAAATAATAATAATAATAAATAAAATCGCACCATTTATTCAAAGATAAACTCCCCTTAGCCAATTTAGGATCTGATCACTTCTCTATTTTTTTCTTGGCTGCTACTTCTGCTAAACCACCCAGCATGAGCACTTCGCCGCCTGTACAAAGATCCTACTCTACAGTTGAGGTAAGGACCTACGTCCAGGTAAGCTTACAGATCTAAAAAAAAAAAAAAAAAAGAGTGCACTGAGGCTGTTACCTTTTTCAGCCCTGTACGCCAGAAGACGTCTAAGAGGACCTCAAGGCGACATGAGGACTATGGCGACTCTAGTCCCAGTAGAGACGGGTCGTCCAGGCATGGAGATCATAGGAGTGGCAGAAAATAAACGCCGTCACTCACGCTCTTTGAAGACGAGATCTCCGAGATGTCAGGCCCGTGGAGCTACCCCATTTCCAGATAAGCTGATCTGGCGGAGTTGCCCACTGGGCACAGGGCCAAGGCCTGCAAATGGTGGACCTACTTAAATACACAGTAGAGAATTCCCTTGCGGAATTGGGCCCCACAATGCCCCTGCAACAACCGGCATTTCCTACTCTGGAGTAATCGGCTGAGGCATCCATTCCCGGGCCATCTTCAAGTGAAATCTCGCCCGACACCTGCCTCTTCCTTTAAGCATCAGGAAGAGAATGCTATCTCAGGGCACCTCTCTGATGACCTGGAGTCCTTTGTTTTGTTTTCACTACGGTCCAGCCTTATGTGCAGGCGGTAAAACAAGCGATCGGCTGGGAAGAGACTGACACAGAAGTCTAAATCGTGCTTCCCCTTTCTCCTCCAAATTTCCTTTTCCCTCATGGGCAAAATCAGGAATGTCATTGAGAAAGAGTGGAAGAGGACGGGGAGAGAATTCTCCATTGTTCGAATAGGAGAGCTATATCTCCTCAAAGGCCGTTTCCGCAATGCTCTAAAGCCATCCAGTAGTCGGTGTAACGGTGGTAAAGTTGGCAAAGAACGTCACATTGCTTATGGAAAACTCGGCTTCACTTCGGCAGAAGGTTGGATCTTGATCTCCCACCAGATGGTGGGCAACGCTTGTAAGCCTGCGATGGCTCTGACATCAATGTTCAACTCCCTATACGCCTGGACAGATGTTATAGAGTGTGCAATCCAACTGGATATCCCAAGGGGAAAATCACCAGGGCCTTAGATGAGCTAGAGCTCTCAGCAGATCTTATTGGTGAAGCCGCGATCGATTCATTTCTATGCTCCCCTGGGTCAATGCTCCACATAGTTATGGCCAGACGGGCCTTGTGACTGGAACCATAGTTAACAGATATTGCCTCAAAACAGAGACGGTGCAAGATATCTTCTGACGGGAAAGCCTTGTTTGGGGAGAAATTGGATAAGGCCATCTCTCGCATCAATGGCGGGAAATTAGGCCTGTTACCCCAAAACAGACGACCCAGGTGCTCCAGGTCATTCGCACCAAGTCTTTTATACTCCAAGGACCACAGACAGTCCAGACAGAAGAAAGGCTGTAGGCAAAGCTAGAGAAGCAAGCAATCCACCTTTCTCAAGACCCGTATACGGAAGCTCATGCCTACCCCCCCACAGGATTCTGCTAAATCCTTTTTCATCCCAAGGGGGGCCAGACTCAAGTACTTCGTGAGGATCTGGGTACAAGGTGCAGGGATCCGTGGGTAGTCTTCACAGTTAAAAATGGTGACTTCTAGACTCCCCCTCCAAAATAAATAAATAAATACAACTTTTTTTTCCGACAAGGGTATCGAGGTTCCCCAGAAAATCAGAAGCACTACAGCGATTTCTTCCCTCCTGTGCAGGAACAGAAAGCAGTGGTTCCAGTACCTCTATCAGAAAGATTTTACTCCACCCTGTTTCTAGTTCCCAAGAGAAACGAAGGTTCGAGACCCTTGATAGACCTGAAGAGTCTAACTCCCTAAAATCTTCCTAGGAAATTCTAAATGGTTTCGCTACAAACGATTGTTCGTTTATTCCAACCGAGGCATCGGATGTTATCAATAGACTTGCAGGATGCTTACCTGCATGTACCTGTACTACCTCCTCTCCAGAAATATCCAAGGTTTGCAGTGGGGCATGTACATCTTCAATTTTGAGCCTTCCCATTCGGCCTTTGCACATCACCAAAAGTCTTTACGAAGATCCTAATTGCTATCATAGCCCCTCTAAGAGAATTAGGACTCTGAAGTATACCACTACAGGGGTGACCTTCGTCCCCTGGTGAAGAATCCAGCCCAATTAGTGGAACAGAACATTACAGTATACTTCCCGCCCCAAAGGTAAAGTCCACTATTCGACAGATGAAGGGAGTCAGTGTGGCATCCTACCTGTGGGCATTGAACTGTCTGAGCCTAATAGGTCAGATGTCGTCATGCATCACTATGGTATTGGCATTCAAAACATTTCCAGCCAGAGTTTTTGAGGCGGCAGAACAGACCGTATCTATCTCAACCCATACACCTGACGACCCTGATGCCCAGGAGTCTACATTGGTGGATGGAGAAATGCACACTTAGGAAATCACATCACATCAGGACATGTCAACTGGATCACAACCACTACCGATACCAGTGCAGCCAGTGGGGGCTCACACTAAATCCAGACCTCAGGTCAGGGAAGATGGTCCTTCCATACAACATGCCTGGTATCGAATATCGAAATTCGAGGTACAGGCAACCCAGGGCTGCAGTGTCTTATAGACACCGACAAAAAGGAACGAACAGCAGGACCTGCTGAGGGAAGTGGAAACAATAATCCTTTGGGCGGAAAGGAATCTAAAGACCTAAAAGCAGCCTATCTGCCCAGTCATCTCAACTCAAGAGCCATCCACCTATCTCAAGGGTTCGTTGATTCCAAAGAATGGTTTCTGCACCAAAGATTTCAACTACATAGTGGACCAGTGGGTCCCCTCGTGCCGGACCTATTTGCAACAGCATTCAATTCCAAGATTTCAAAGTTCGTCACGAGGCCTCCTCATCCCCAAGCGGAAGCAGTAGATGCGATCTCTGCAATCGAGTCTATGCCTTCTCTCCAAGGGCCTCTCATTACAAAGCGCCTGTGAAGCCTCATGGTAGAAACCATGACGGTGATAGCAGTCCTACCGCACTGGCCAAGACATCCTTGGTTTCCTACAACAATGAGCCTTCAGTCAGGGTTCCAATAATACCTTTCTCCCATCATAGGTACGTCGCACCCATCCAATTCCCCACAGGTTGGACCTTCACATCTGACAGATGAAAGGGAAAGGTTCCAATCCCTATGGTGTCCCAACAAAGTTATCGCAACCCTGCTCAGGGCAAGAAAGCCATCCACAAACAGTTTATATGATAGACTTGCATGGTTGCGTTGGTGATAGGGTTGGGAAGGGACTCGAGTCCATCCGGTGCAACCACAAACAAGGTGCGGAACAAGTTCTGGGCCTTCATGATCTGCAGAAGCAGCGTTACAGATTCTCCATCATCCTCTCAAATTCTGAATGCTTGCAGGCAGGCTTAGACCTAGGTCTTGCTTGAATACACTAAGGGTGCAGGTAGCGACAATTTCAGCAGCAACCAGTTAAAATGAACAGAGGATTCATTAACAATCCAATTTTTCAAAGCCGTCAAAGTTCGGACCAGCAACTAAACAATCTTTTCCACTCGGGACCTTGCTATCATCATAGAGTCCTTAGCCAATCCACCTCTTGCCTCTTCGGAGTCAGCATCGCTTTGGAATCTAACCATGCAGCTATCCTTCTTCATAGCCATAATCTCTGGCAGACATGTTTCCAGAACTCCTAGCTTTAGGAGCGGATTATAATTATATCATATTCTATCCTGACAGAGTGGAACTCGGAACTGTACGGGGATCTAGCCCCAAGGTCATAGCATCCTCAAACATATCAAAAACTTGGACGCCTCCAACATTTTCAAGACAGGACTCAGGTTCTCTTCACGAGCTGAACATTGCCTCCACTTTCAGATACCATCCGCAGACTACTTCCCATTAAAACGTTACTGCACTTAGATTGGGCGCATCCTTATTTTCTTTGTCTACCATCCGCAGGCTACGGCATCCTTCAGGGACTCTACCAGGTTGTTTGTAATCCCCTAGGTCGAAAAACAAAGGCAGGGAGGCGTCAGCAAGAACAATTGCTTTGTGGCTCGTCCACAAGGTGTACGGGGCAAAAAGACTGCGATCCACTTTGGTAGCCTGGGCGCACTCCACCAGAACCGTCTCTGCCTCTTGGGCAGCAAGAGCGAGTGTGTCAATTGAAGCTATTTGCAGGGCAATGACGGGGGCGTCCCAACATACGTTTCGAGAAAATGCACCGAGTGGAGCTCTTTTCATCGGTGGAGTCCGGCAGACAGGCGGTTAATAGGACTGTGCTTCTTCTTTAAATGATGATAATAAACTCTTTAATAAACCTCTAAGCATCATCCCACCCATCTCAGCTAGTTATTTGTCACAGGTATGTTGCCATGGAGGCACCAGGAAAACAGAAAATTGTACCATACTTACCGTAATTTTCTTTTCCTGGTGCCTATCCATGGCAACATACAATCCCACCCTCGGTATTCTATATTACGGAGAATGTGGGGGCTGTGCTAACCAACTCTTTTATAATATTCACTAGTCCTGAGGGAGGAGCCAAGGCGGAGCTTGTCACAGGTATGTTGCCATGGATAGGCACCAGGAAAAGAAAATTACGGTAAGTATGGTACAATTTTCTGTTTTCTCTTCCGGACGGACACAGCAGCATTGACCTTAGGGTTATATCACCTTCCTTCCAGGAGAGACTAGGCAGAAAACAGCACTTCAAGTGTTAAAAACACTTCTGCAGTATAGCTCCTCCCAGGGGGCGTGGCTCCCCAGGTATATAACCCCCACTCTGACTGAACAGCTCCAGTTTTTTTCTGCCTAGCATCAGGAGTAGACTGGCCTCTCTGAGTCCATGTACTCTGGAGTTTTTAGCGATTTTTTTCGCTTTTATTATTTTGGTTCCTGCATTTTTGGATCCTGGATTCTACTATCAACTGCCGACTGGGTGACAGGCTAGATCCTCGATCCTTGTAGTGCCTACATGTTCGGCCATAGAGCGTGTGACGGCCCTTAGCTCAGCTCTGGGTCGTCCACCACATGCCCCTTTGCTCCAGGGGTGGCCGGAGAACTACATGTTCTAGGGCACACATTTGACCGATCTGGCCGACTGCCATGTTGTTCGCGGATGTTGGTTCAGTCAGGAATGCCTCCAGCCGGTGGTCGCAGGATGGGTGAGTAGGCCCCTTGCCTCGGCAAGGTGTTATGGCTGGGGCTTTCCTGGGGAGGTCGACTGAGGGTATGCCCTGCTTTCCTCTCTCCCTCCTTCCCCATACTGGGTGGCGGCTTTTAGGGGGGCCCTCCTGGGGTTCTGTCCCTGCCAGGCTCTGTGGGGAGCAGTTAGTTTGGTGTGGGGAGTGCTGCTGTGTGACTTTCTGCTGTGTCATACTTTTACACTCGCGTGCGTAGCGGCCATTTTGCCGCGGTCACGGCTTTTTATAGGTCGGCGGCCATTTTCCTGTAGCCTGCATGCTGTTTTCTGGCATACGGCAGCCATTTTGGAAATGGTCTTGGCCTCTTGTGCCTGATATACCGCAGCAAAAGCCCGCAAATCGCTTCCTGAGGGACATCGCAGCACAGCCAGCTTTCTCAGCACTCATCAGTGCTTCTGCCACAGCTACAACTTGGTCGGGTGGTGAGTTCCCTGTGGGGTCCCCTGCTCTGTATTTACAGCCGGGAGGGCGGCCAGTGGGTGTCTGCCTTGCAGTGCTAGGGTGGCATAAGCGTGGGTCAACATGGAGTCTGAACCAGAGGCTTCCACCCCAACCTTGCCAGAGTTAACCCTTCGTGCCCCTGCGGTCTCTGTGGAGGCTATGACGGCAGTCCTGGAGGCTTTTCTCGTCAGGATTGAAGCAACTAGTGGCCAGAAGGGGGGGGTAAAAACGCCCCCTCCCTGCGCCAGCTTCTGGGGATGGCTCTGACGCGGAACCAGAGTGTGCTACTGCTTTTGGCTCTGTCATGTTAGATGATGCAGGCTTGGCCCACACGGACAGCGAGGATAACTCTGTTTCAGAGCCGACGCATGATAAAGTGTTTGTTGGAGCCCTTATTACTGCGGTGCAGGATACTCAAAAACTTGAGGATTTGGCGGAGGCATCAGATCTGCAGGTCTCTTTAGGGTTCCGCAAGCCACCCCGCGCCGCGAGAGTGTTTCCTTGTGTTCCATATCTGGACAAACTGTTGTACAAGGAATGGGATACACCGCAGAAAGCTTTTGCTGCTCCGAAATGCTTTGCGGTCCTTTATCCTTTTGAGGAGGACTTTTTAAAAAAGTGGGTCTCTCCTCCCTCAGTGGACCCTCCGGTGTCCAGACTGAGTAAAGCCACCACGTTACCTGTGGAAGGGGCTCCCGCATTTACGGACCCCGCAGATAGGAGAGCTGAGGCTGTGGCTTGCTCCATGTTCACAGTAGTGGGTTCGGCTGTGAGACCGGTTTTGGCTGGAGCTCTGGTGTCACAGACACTCACCGAACGGGCAAAGGTCTTGCTGCAGGAGCTTGAGAAACAGAATGTTTCCGAGACCTGTGTGGACCTGGCCGACCAGTTGGTACAAGGTCTAAAATTTGTCTGAGTCGGTCCTGGATACGCTCCCCTTGCTTTCTAGGGCCTCCGCCTACACGGTGGTAATGCGACGCCTGCTGTGGCTGAAGTGTTGGTCTGCGGACCAGTGTTCAAAAAAGGCTTTGGTAGATTTACCCTTTAAGGGTAAACGGCTTTTTGGGGCGTCCCTAGATGACATCATAAAGGATGCCACAGGTGGAAAAAGCACACTGCTCCCACAGTCTGGGAAGGGTAAGGAGCCTCGCCATAAGCAAGGGCCCTCCTTTACTGCCCCCAAGAGGTTTTTTCACCCGCCAAGTGTGGCAGGAAAAAATTCTCAAGGCGCTAAAGCGCCCTCTACAGGGCAAAAGCGCACCTAGTACCATAGAAGAGGACGTGTCCATCACCTGCCAAACCCTACAGGAATTCGGCTGGCTTCTGAACATCCAGAAGTCAATGTTAGTACCGTCTCAGCGGGTGGAATACCTGGGGTTAATCCTGGAGAGTCTTTCTCCCAATGGAGAAACTTCAGACACTACAGTCTGCGGTGCAGCGGTTGATGACCCAAAAGTGGTCGTCACTCCAGGTCTGTATGAGGGTCCTGGGTCCGATGGTGGCCTCTTTCGAGGCAGTCCCGTATGCCCAATTCCACACCAGGGTACTACAAAAGTAAATTCTGTCATGTTGGGACAAGCTTCCTTCGTCACTGGATTACCAGATTCAGGTGAGTCGGCTGGTCAAGTCCTCCCTGGTGTAGTTGCTGACGTCTCTGGTGCTTTGGACCGGGATATCGTTTCTGCCGTGCCATTGGACTGTGGTCACGACGGATGCCAGGCTCTCCGGCTGGAAGGGGGGGCTGAGGTACCCAGTTAGCTGGACTCAGGAGTCGCCGCGCCTTCCAATCAATGTGCTGGAGCTCCGAGCAATCAAGTTGTGCCTCACCAAGTTAGGGAGGCACACGGAGCTCGGCTGCAGCGACGGAAGTCGGCCATGTACATTCCGGGGGTACAGAATTGGCAAGCCAACAAACATTAGACCAAGGAGAGTGGTCACTACACCCGGAGGTGTTTCAGAGCCTGTGCCAAAAATGGGGCACTCCAGACGTGGACCTTCTGGCGTCCCATCTCAATCGGAAGGTGTCACGGTTCGTGGCCAGGTCAAGAGACCCCTGGGCGGACGCATCAGATGCGTTGGTGGCTCCATGGGGTCACTATCGCCTAATCTACATCTTCCCACCTCTGCTACGCAGAGTGGAAGCCGAAGGGATACCAACAATCCTGATCGCCCCAGATTGGCCGCATCACCCCTAGTACGCGGACCTGGTGCGTCTGGTGGCAGACGTCCCCTGGCGTCTGCCCCGAGAGAAGATCTCCTGTCACAAGGACCGATCTTTCACCCTGATTTACAGTCGCTGGCTTTAACGGCATGGCTGTTGAAAGCCAGGTTCTGAGGGACCGTGGTCTATCAGGCCCGGGGATCTCTACCATGCTATAAGCACGGAAGACTACTTCACGTAAGATCTACCATTGTATGTGGAAGGCCTACATCTCTATGTGTGAAGAGATGAAATGGCACCCCAGTACATACGTAATGTCCCGGATTCTGCTGTTCTTACAGCGGGGAGTGGATCAGGCTCTCGCCTTGAGTACGGTTAAGTCAGATCTCGGCTCTAGCCGCTTACTTTCAGCGACCCTTGGCGACGCACTCTCTGGTGCGTACGTTTGTACAGGGGGTCCAGCATGTGGCCCCTCCTGTGTGCCCTCCACCGGACTTGAATTTGGTCCTCTCAGCACTCCAAGATGCTCCGTTTGAGGACATTCGAAAGATTCCTCTTTTGACTCTGTCTCGGAAGGTGGTTTTTCTGGTAGAAATTACCTCGGTCAGCTAATCATCGAGGGTTACGCGTGTTAGCCCTTTTGTGATGGCAATAAAGTTAAATAAAAAAGGGATGCACCCCCCCTCTCTTTCCCCGCAAATGTAAACATGCATGTAGGTCCCACACGCATATGTAAACAATTGAACTACAATGTGAGGTATTACCATGAATGTGAGTGCAATAGTTCTAGGGCCAGCATTAACATTTGACTCAACACTGATCTACCAGAACTTCTTACTCAATGCAACATCATCTTTTATATTTTACAAAAAACTGTTTTCGTGCGCTAAAATTAGCTTTAGTGTATTTTTCCTGAACATTTGTGTTCATCTGATAAACAGCTGTGCAAAAAACTGCAACTACCACCATTTTATTGTTGGGGGCCTCTGCTTTCAGAAAGTATGTAATGTTTGGGGATTCTAGGGCGGCGTACGCACGATCGGTTCAAACCGATGAAAACGAACTGAAGTTCGTTTTCATCGGTGCAAACAGATTGTGTGTAGGCCCCATCGGTCCGTTATCCTTCGATCAAAAAACAGGGCTTGCTTTAAAATTGAACCGATAGATCAAAACCGAAGAAACTTTCTAGCAAAAATGTCTTATTTTAACGTGTATGAAAAATTAAAAAAAAGAATTAAAAAATATAATAATAAAAAAGTATAATTATTATCATCAGAAACATCACCTGTTAAAGGCCATGGGTGTTTCAGCAGTACAGAAACAGTTTGTGTTTTTAAGAGTTAAACCAACAAAGGCGTTAGCAAATCTCTCCATGTTAAAGTCTATCGCAGCCCTGTACCTGTCACTTTTTTCTGGACAGCTTGGTCTGCCCATCTATATGAAGAAAAATATAAATAGAAGTGGGTGGGAGACAGACATGTACAGAAAGCCACCATTGCCACATATAGTTACCAGAATATTTTGTTCTCAATAGCTGTCCCTTGTGGACCAGCCTCGCTGACCAATTGGAAGGCACAGCCTTTACAGTCAATTTTTGCTTATTAACCACTTGAAGACCAAGCCCTTTTCTGACACTTTTTGTTCACAAGTAAAAATGTATATTTTTTCCCTGGAAAAAAAACTTAGAACCCCCAAAACATACACATATTTTATATATATATATTTCTTTAGCAGAGGCCCTAGAGAATATAATGGCGGGTTTTGCAATTTTTATTCACTGGTATCTGCGCATCGTTTTATTCAAAACACAATTTTTTTTTGTTTCTTGTTAAAATTATAGAAGGCAGTATACAGTATCTCACAAAATTGAGTACACCCTTGCATTCTTTTAAATATGTTATCTTTTCATGTAAAAACAACAAAAGAAATGACACTTCGCTACAATGTAAAGTAGCGAGTGTACAGTTTGTATAACAGTGTAAATTTGCTTTCCCCTCAAAAATAATAACTCAACACACAGACATTAATGTCTAAACCATTGGCAACAAAAGTGAGTACACCCCTAAGTGAAAATATCCAAATTGGGCCCGAAGTGTCAATATTTTGTGTGGCCACCATTATTATCCAGCACTGCCTTAACCCTCTTGGGCATGGAGTTCACCAGAGCTTCACAGGTTACCACTGGAGTCCTCTTCCACTCCTCCAAGACGACATCACGGAGCTGGTGGATGTTAGAGAACTTGCGCTCCCCACCTTTGAGGATGCCCCACAGACGCTCAATAGAGTTTAGGTCTGGAGACATGCTTGGCCATCTTTATATTCGACTTCTTTAGCAAGGCAGTTGTCATCTTGGAGATGTGTTTGGGGTACCTTATGTTGGAATAGTGCCCTGCAGCCATGTCTCCGAAGCAGTATGTCACAGTACATGTTGATATTCATGGTTCCCTCAATGAAATGTAGCTCCCCAGTGCCGGCAGCACTCATGCAGCCTTAGACCAGGACACTCCCACCACCATGAATGGCTGTAGGCAAGACACACTTGTCTATACTCCTCACCTGGTTGCCGCCACCTGAACCAAATAAGTTTATCTTAGTCTCATCAGACCACAGGACATGGTTCCAGTAAGCCATGTCCTTAGTCTGCTTGTCTTCAGCAATACTGTTTTTTGGGGGGCTTTCTTGTGCATCATCTTTAGAAGAGGCTTCCTTCTGGAATGACAGCCATGCAGACCAATTTGATGTAGTGTGCGGCGTATGTTCTGAGCAATGACATGCTGATACCCCTTCAACCTCCGCAGCACTCATACTTCTATTTCCCAAAGACAACCTCTGGATATGACGCTGAGCACTCAACTTCTTTGGTTGACCATGGTGAGGCCTGTTCTAAGTTGAACCTGTCCTGTTAAACAGCTGTATTGGTCTTGGCCACCGTGCTGCAGCTCAGTTTCAGGGTCTTGGCACACTTCCTTTAGCCTAGGCCAGGGGTAGGCAACCTCGGCGCTCCAGAGGTTTTGGAACTACATTTCCCATGATGCTCACCTACACTGCAGAGTGCAAGAGCATGATGGGAAATGTAGTTCCAAAACATCTGGAGAGCCAAGGTTCCCCATCACTGGCCTAGGTGATCTTGATGTAGAGATTTTTAATTTTTTTTTCCAAATCCTCAGAGAGTTCTTTGCCATGTTGACCTTCCAGTATGAAAGCGTGAGAGCAATAATACCAAATTTAACGCACCTGCTCCCCATTCAGAGCTTGTAACACCAACAAGTCACATGACACAGGGAGGGAAAAATGGCTAATTGGGCCCAATTTGGACAGTTTTGTCACATGAAAAGATATTTTATTATATTTACAAAAATGTCAGGTGTACTCACACATGTGACATACTGTATAACAAGTTATAGTAGTTTACATATAAAAAGGAACACTCTCAAATGGGAGCTTACACCAAATGGATACATGTACAGTATAATTCTATAGTGAAAATTCATAATAATGTAACTGAATCTGAGTGAACA
Organism: Rana kukunoris; assembly: GCA_029574335.1. NCBI lineage: Eukaryota > Metazoa > Chordata > Amphibia > Anura > Ranidae > Rana > Rana kukunoris. The sequence continues at coordinate 93,498,470 of CM056059.1, forward strand.
TCGTGTCCCTCTATTCTCACTAAACAAGTCAGCCATTTCCAGGAACAGCTTTTCAGAATGGCATCTACCTAAACATCAATAAAGACAATGTAGATAATCTGTGAAATCTTTTATACTTCAATAATACAGCCAATAAAACACAGTTTAACCACATGCCAATCGGCTTATTCTGGGAGGGCATCCATGTACGTCCTCCCAGAATCTTGCTCCTGCGCGCCCCCTGGGGCGCACTCCTGGAAATATCCGTGCTCACAGATCATGCTAAATGGCCATGGATAGAGGGCGTTTACCATGAGATTGCTCCGTCAAATGAGGGAGTGATCACTTGTACACTATGTCATGAATCCGGTTCCTCTCTCCCCTTTCTGTACCAATCAGCGCTGTGGGCTAGATCTGTAGTGCCCACAGCGCTGCTCTGTGCCCATTCCAGCCATGCCCATACTAGTCTGCAATACACTGCCGTCCATCCATACTCTGCAATACTCAACTGTCCATGCTTAGCCATACCATCTACGGGTCATCCATGCCACTACAGTGCCTCAAAGTGTAATTGGATAGTATAGTTAGACTTAAAAATGTATGCCCCCTAGAACGCCTGCTGGCGCTCCCTGCTTGTTGGGCCTCTGTATGTGGCCACACTGTGTAAAAGTCTCACACATGTGGTATTGCCATACTCTGGAGGAGTAGTAGAATGTTTGGGGTGTAATTTGTGGTATGCATATGTTGTGTGATAACCTGATAATGACAATTTTGTGAAACAAAATCTTGATTGTGCAAAGAATTGTGGGGAAAAATTTGGGGGGTATTTGTACTTTCCTGGCATGTAGGGTCTCAAGAAATGAGATAGACCGTCAGTACTTCAGGTGTGATCATTTTTCAGAGATTGGCACCATCACTTGTGGACTCTCTAACTTTCTCACCAACCAAATAATATACACCAATCTTGACTATTTTTTACCAAAGATATGTAGCAGTATACATTTTGGCCAAAATTTATGAATAAAAATTACTAATTTGCTAAATTTTAACAGAAACAAAGAACATTGTTTACAGAATTTTCAGTATTTTTTTGTATTTATAGCGCAAAAAAAAAAAAAAACCGCGGTGATTAAATAGAAAGCTCTATTTGTAGGAAAAAAAGGACAAACATTTCATATGGGTACAGTGTTGCATGACTGAGTATTTGTCATTCAAATTGTGAGAGCACCGAAAGCTGAAAATTGGCCTCGTTAGGAAGGGGGTTTAAGTGCCCAGTGGCCAAAGTGGAGGTTTACCTAAATAACATTTATAGCAGACCAACTTCTTTATACTTCCAACATGTACAGTCCGCAATTTTTTTCTTAGGCTGTACATGCCTTATAATGTATATTTGCAATCCGTCTTCCGGGTACTTCTCCCACGGGAGTAGGCGTTTCTATGCTGAGGAGGCATATCATCTGGGAGGTCGCCCAGATGATTGACATCCTTTCAGAAAAAGTTGCCCCCGGCGGATAAGGCCCTGCCCCCGTATTGCATAGGCGAGTCATAGCGTTTCCGAAAGAAGCCGACATGCAGAGCTGCAAATCGGCTCTATACGGAGCCTGCGCCATATAGAGCCGACTAGCAGCTCTGCATGTTTGGCTTCTTTCAGAAACGCCATGACACGTGACGCGCCTACGCAATACGGGAGGCAGGGCCTTATCCGCCGGGGGGGGCGACTTTTTCTGAAAGGACGTCAATCATCTTGGCGACCTCCCAGATGACATGCCTCCTCAGCATAGAAACTACTTTTCCCCAGGGAGACATACCAGAAACCTGATTGCAAATATACATTATAAAAGGTATGTACTAAATGTTTGAAGTATAGAGACGGACCTCCCACGGTCATAAATGTCCCAAAGGTGCCACTGCTTTGAATCATAGTCCTTCCAATGCCACTAATAAGATCTTGTCCTCTCATTACAATTTCTAAACAGGAGAAAGTTCCAAAGAGTGCATTGCCTGCCATGGCCACAGTGCACCCCATTATAAAGCCCATCTTTATTTTGTCAAAGCAACTGGGCTGTGAGCTGCCCGTAAGGTCCACCTATAGAAACCGGCATTTCTGCAGCCATGTGTGTGCATGCCTGCTCTGCTCCCTCCCACTTTATTGAATGCACACAAATACCCAATTTTTTGGCAAAATATAAAAAGATGATGTTGCAGAGTAAATAGATACCTAGTAGAGCTGCACGAATAATAGTTAAGAATCAGGGTCACGATTCTTTCCCCCTCGCGATCTTAAAGCATGTGCCGAGTTTTCTGCTCAAGCCGACAGCTGTCAAAAAACAAAACAAATAGGCAAGCAATCTACCAAGTTTTACAACATTCCTCAGCTGCTGAGAAAACTATAAACAAATGTAAGGTTTTGTTCTTTAGACCAAAGGAATGAACTTCCGTCCATAAATGAGGGAAGTTTAATCACTAAACCTTTTTCTGACAGTTGTTCATTTCAATTTAAAATCGTATTTTTGGTAGAAAATTACTTGGAACCCCCAAACATTATGTACATTTTTAACAGAGAGCCTAAAGAATAAAACAGTCCGTCACTGACACTCAGCTCCGCAACACCACACCAGCAGCACCTAGTTGGGGGAGAGAGGAGGAGACTCAGACCTCCATGCTGCCACCAGGCACCAATGCCATCACCATTGTTGCCTCCATTCGCATGTGAACAAATGTACATGCAGTTTTCCAGGTAGCTCAGAACATTTTTTTATAAATTGCCCCTTAAAGTTGCTGCTGCAAAAATTATAAAAATAAAAAAAAGGCCCAAATCTCAGTGCACAACAAGCAAGTTTCAGGGTCATATGATATTTCTATTCCATTCCTGCTAGAAATATCATATGACCCTGAAACTTGGATTCAATCATTCACAAATAGCAGTTATCTACACGGAGTAGTACCATCATCATCTAGACACGCAAGTCTTGTTGTCATTACCTGGCTGGCTGGAACAACTGTCTGTACACACACACACTACTCGTCTACACAGAAAGCCCAAGGAAGCTTGTGCTCCAGCTCCACTACACATCCGTGGCGCTCAGGGGCAGGCGATGTCAGTGTCAGCCAGGGACTGGGAGGGAGATTCTTCCTTCTCAGTCTGTCAGGAGGAGAAGATGCCTGGCGCCGCGGCGGTATCCGGAGAAGCACGGGCGGGACTCCTCTAGGCCAGGGCAGCCTTTGCGCATGCGCCCACGATCATGAATTGGCCAGATCCGGCGCGCTGGCAGTGAGCACATACGCCCAATCACAGGGCGGTGGCCGTACTTGCCTCGGGACATAACATTATGACTCGGACTCCCATTGATATTAAAAAGTGACACGCACAGCATGGTCCTGGACGCCGGGATTTCGCCCCCCCCCCCCCCCCCATTTTTCGCCCGGTGCAACAGGCCCCCCCCCCCCCCCACTACGCCAGTGTCAATGATGTGAATGAAGCTGGTGGTAGAAGAAAAAAGCAGCTGCGGAGCAGAGTCCTATAAGTCAAAGCTTCCTCTACAGCGCCGGCTTTTGCACAGGTGGGGTCTATAGCAAAGTTCAGCTAACCTGCATGATAGACACAGGTGCACTACGTAAACCACAGAACATCAGTGTGAAAGCAGTCTTGGGCCCTTTTCACATGATTTACAAATGAGACCCTCAATTCACCTCTATAGAGCGACAGAGGATGGTTTACACCCGCCTACCTCCAATCCGAAAAACAGAAGGGATTTTGTCCCCTTTCATCTGGGCGGATCGGAGGGCCTATAGAGTATCCGTGACCTGTCATCCGCCCGCTCCCCTCATTGTGGCCCTCGATTGGTTACCAAGTTAGTTGCTTAAGTGGCCCTCGCTCTTCAAAAGGTTGGGCACCCCTGGACTAGGAGGTAATTTTTATTTATTTTTTTACATTTTGTTTATTTTATCCCCAACCCCTTCCTTTGCCACCTGTAAAAGCCATCCAGCAGCTAATTAGCCACTAGGATGGCTCTTACAGAGAAGCCGTTCACCTCTTGGAAAAAAAAAAAATGCTGGGACGATGGCTGCAGCTACAGACATCATCCCAGCATTACCACTTGACAGCAAATCATGTACGCGATTGACTTCCAAGTGGTTAATGTTCACCTGCCTACATTTTTTTAATCCACTGGACAGCTTGACATGCAGCCCTGATAAAGATGCTCATGTGTTCTAATCATAGCCTCCATATGATGTACCTAGGCTTGTGTCACATTTATGACTGAATATTGATTTGATTATATATTAGTTTCAATGGTTGTACTGAGTTTATAAGGGACTTAATCAGAAATTAAAGTGATATAATGGAAGCAATTTATGGTCAATAAATTACTTCTGACCCAGCGACTTAGTAACTAGGTTTTACCAAGCTGCCCAGAGCTAGCATATGGCTGCTTCCATCTGACACATATCACACAGGTCCCCTTTCATAATATTGATGCAATTATACAGCATATATACGGCTAACAGTAATTTCATATACAAAATAACATTTGATATCATTACAAAATAGAAGTTTGCTTCTCATTTCAGATGGAATTTAATTATACGTCTTTGTTTTTCTTTTGCTTTGTGGAATAAGATTTGGAGCTGTGAACGCGAACCCTCTGCTGTACCGAGGAAGTCATTTTCATGGAGTCTCTCTTTCCAGGGGACAAGTCCTTGGCTTTCAGCTTCCATAAGAGCAACTGAGCATCCTCTCCACCAGTTAGTAAAGAGTTGTCATCCACACACCAGTTGAAAGACCGCACAGTGGCAGTATGTCCTCCCTGTAAACTTTTTAAATATGTCAGGTTATCAGAGTCACAGCTTAACAGATGGATATCACCAGTGTGAGACCCGGCCACAAGAAACATACAATCGGTTTTGTCATGGTAGAGTCCACCAATGAGATAGTCAATAGAACAGCTGGTGACCTTTTCCCTCATATCCTCAACTTTACAAAGTGTGATGGATTCATCGGTGTCCACCTGGGCAAGATCCCACCAACAGAATCCTTCATCATGTGTCAAGCAATAAATCTGGTTGTAATCTTTGCCTGCCCAACCAACAACACTAACTGAAGAATCAGAATTGCAAGTGGAACTCAAGGCATCGTCTTCATTATCCTCTGCAATATCAAACACGTTAACAAGGCCATCAGTGGAACCCGTTGCCATCAGGCCTGGATTGTTTGGATGAAAGCGCACTTGAGTGATGTCATCATTGTGGGACTCCGAATAGATGCCAAGAGGTTCTCTAGAATCGCCTTCAGAACTATATCTTGCATCCCAGAAAACCAGAAAAGACTCCTCGTTGATTTTTTCAGTACCGGCACACAAAACAAGGTCATTGCAGCTAATATCAAAGCTAATAAAAACATTTGCTGGATAGCCATTAAATATCTGCGCAGGTTCTGAACCAGAAGCTCTAACATCCCACAGTTTTACAGTGGCATCACTGCATGCAGAAAACAGCAGGTTGTTGTTCGAGTGAGAAAAGCAAATACCACTCAGCACTCCAGGGTGTGCATTATATTCTCGAAGGCAGGTCATGGTTTCCTTGTTATATAACCTAATTGATTTATCAGAACACAAGATTGCGACTGTCTGATTGTTTGGCGCCTCCACCACTGCGCTTGACATGCCAATGTCGAGTATGTAAGTCATGTTGTCTTTCATAGCCGATCGTTTTGCTACGCGAAGATCTGAAAATTGCTCTTCTAAACGCTCCATAGTGGAAATATATTTTTATCCTTCGGCTAGAAAGATCTAGAATAAAAATAAAGCAACATTGTTAGAGAGGAAACAAACCAGGTGCTTAATATTTTCTAAAAGCTGCTAATGACAATCAAGGTCTGCATTAATTCTCTAAAAGGGGTAAAATACTGCTGCTGCCCTAGGCCAAAATCTAATAAAAAAAAATGTACCCAACTCTGCTTTCTTTACATACACCAAAGCAGACCTGTTGAGGTTTTAAGCAGCCCCAGGTCCATGAAATGGGCACCAACCTGCAGCAAGTCTGCCTACCTCTCCAACTGTGGTAGACCGGCTCACTTGCAAGTAGAAAGGCACAGTGGGCAAAAGGAAGTGGGCCACAGCATGACAACATAATTGGCATTGGATATTTGCATTAAATCAGATGTTTTTATTTTTGCTGCATCTGTCCCCTGGCATCTCTGCACTCATAACAGAGCAACGAACCCCACCGATGGCTTGGTTCTCACTTCACCCTGAGCGCAGAGCTTCTGACTGTCAGTCAATATCTCTCCTGCTCCGTTCCTCCAAGCTCACTGAAGTTCTGAGCTATGGAGGGGCGGGGAGCGGCTGTCTCAGCAGCTCACTGAGACTCTGATAGCCTTTAGTCAAGGCAGCTGGTGGATCCAGACTTCTGGAGTCGGGATAATGTGGTGCCTTGACCGATTGCAGTAGCGTCAGCAGAGAGCGGACTTCAGTGACCCATAGGAGAAGCCCAGCCCAAAAAGCTCAGACTGGACTTCTCCTTTAATAGAATACACCCTGTGGATCCAGGGTAGATGACGATAATTTGAGGATAAAAACCAAGCACCCTATAAAAGGTAAGTGACCCCACCGCTTTATTTTTGACAGTAACCCCCCCCCCCCCCCCCAAAAAAAAAATTACTTTGAAATTAGTCCTTTTTGAGAATGAAATCACTGCAGTAGTCAATCTAATTAGCAATGCTCTGATATATTTAAGCCCCTTTCACACAAGTGGTCCGATCAGATCCGCCTGTCTATTTAAGGAGGATCTGATTGGACCCACTATTCTTTGGATGGTCAAATGTAAATAATGTCCATTTACACCCAGCTACCCTTTATCCAATAAAAACAAATGAAAGGGGATCCGTTCCCCTCCATTTGGCCAGACTGGATCGAAGGGCAATCAGGTGACATCAAACTGACCATACAGCAAAGCGGGCTGTGCCTGTGTCTGCTCTGCAGAATTGAAGTGGACACAGACCTGTCATCCGACCGCTCTGGTCAGTAGAATATCAGCCGATGGATCCCCTGCTGAGAAAAGTCAGATCTGGTCCATATAAAAAGGGGATCTTAGAGTTTTCAGTGGTGATGCCAAGATCTTTCCTGCTCTATTCTTTTTGATAGTCGTCAGTGCTGGCCACACATATCTCCTCTCTAGGCATGGAGTCTAGTTCTGTTCACATTGCCTGGGGAGAAGTGATAAAGGTGCAATCTTCCATCCTCCTCTTAGCTCCAGCTACCATCAGAGCCCCTCTGATGGTGTAAAATACTAGCATCTTTGCCGTGACTGAGCAGTTGTGTGAGTACTTGCTTAGATAATTGATCCCATACCTGGGCAGCCTCAGACATGATCGGTGCAGCGGTGGGGGCAATTACAAGCACCGATCTCCCTGTATAGCTTTTTTGACAACCTCTTCTCCTCCTCTCCCTCCCACGGCTGTCAGGGAGATCAATGCTTTTAACTGCCCCCTGTGTCCTCCTCTAAGATCCCCGGGTCTCTGTGTCCTGCTCCAATTCCCCCTCTGTGCTCTCCGGGTCCCCATGTGTCCTCCTGGCTCCTCCTCCGCCCCCCCCCCCCATCCTGGATCTGTCAGGATGAAAAGCAAATATTTAACATACTGGCTCCTTCCTTTCCCGAATGCATCAGTGATCACTGACTGGATTATGATGCTTCAGTTTATGAATAGAGAGGATCCTCTGTCTCCTTTCCATTCATCTTCAGTGTAGCTGAGGTTGTAGAGAAAGTGACTCAGGAATCTCTAATCTGAATCCCTTTCCCTGTCTAAAAGGGGAGATTTTAGGGGGTTGATAAAAAGAATGTAATACATTTTTCAAAGTTAAATTGTAAAAAAATATTTTAAATAAAACACACACACATTTTTTTATTTGAAGAAAATTGTAAATAAATCAAATAACTACCAACACTGTTGCATATTAGTGCCACTGTCACATCACATTAACCACTTAAAGCGGATCTCCCATGCAAATACGTTTTTTTTGGGGGGGGGGGGGGGGGGAGTTAAATAGCCAATAGCAAGGCTTCAAAAAACACACGTTTCTCGTGTCCAATGTCCACGCCACTCTGTTTCTGTCTGGAATATACACTTATATTCCCTTCGGTCCGCCGTTGCCATTTTAAGTGTGGGCATTATAATTCCACGAGCAGGGACTTCCTGGTTGCGCGCTCGCGTCGGTGAGCAGCGGCGTCAGCGTCTCTGTTGCTGTGACAACGGCAGGCGTTACCGCCCCTGATGTTAACCCAGCCTCATAGACCAATACAGCTCAATAGAAACAACAGACTACAAGTGAATCGCGTGATCACAAGGGAGCTATGACTCAAGCTCCCAGAACACACTGCGCTGTGCAGGAAATGAGGAAATGCCTGAGAAAAACCCGAGGGCTGCAGACCGGAAGGAGCTATATTATATCTGGTACTGTACATTTATTATTCAAAAAAATATCCATTTGGGCAATATTTAGGAGCAACTGTAATATTGAGATTATGTTGCAATTCAGGTGGAGTGCCACTTTAAGGAATGAGCCCATGTTTTACACTAGTTGTTTAAAAGTTAAACTAAGTATTTTTTGCTAGATTACTTAGAACCCACAAATATGATATAAATAGCTAGAGAATAAAATGGTGGTCGTTGCAATATTCTATGTCACACGGTATTTGCGCAGCTGTCTTTCAAACAAGATTTTTTTTTTTGGTGGGGGGGGGGGGGGGGTACACTTTTTTGAATTTTTTTGTATATTATGAAAGAGAATGTTACACCCAGAAAAATAGATACTAAATAGGTTACGGTTGAAAATTGTACACACTCGTGGAATGGCAACAAACTACGGTACTTAAAAAATCTCCATAGGAGATTTTTTTTATGGTTTTCAGGTTAGCGTTACAGAGGAGGTCTTGTGCTACAATTATTGCTCATACTCTGACAATCGTGGCGATACCACACATGTATGATTTAACCACTTAAGGACCGCCTACTGCACATTTACGTCGGCAGAATGGCACGGCTGGGCACATCAACGTGTGTGTATATATACGTTGATTTTAGTACCCAGCCGTGGGTCGCGCGCGCCCGCGAGCCGGTCCGAAGCTCCGGGACCGCGGGATTCGCGGACCCGATCGCCGCTGGAGTGCGGCGATCCGTCCCTGGAGCGGAAGAACGGGGAGAGCCGTGTGTACACACGGCTTCCCCGTGCTTCTCTGTGGCGGCAGCATCGATCGCGTCATCCCTGTAATAGGGGGACGCGATCGATGACGTCACACCTACAGCCACACCCCCCCTACAGTTGTAAACACACACATTAGGTCACACATCCCCTACAGCGCCACCTGTGGTTAACTCCCAAACTGCAACTGTCATTTCCACAGTAAACAATGCAATTTAAATGCATTTTTTGCTGTGAAAATGACAATTGTCCCAAAAATGTGTCAAAATTGTCCAAAGTGTCCGCCATATTGTCGCAGTCACGAAAAAAAAATCGCTGATCGCCGCTATTAGTAAAAAAAAATAATAATAAAAATGCAATAAAACTATCCCTTATTTTGTAAACGCTATACATTTTGCGAAAACCATAGAAGTATACGTATTGGCCTAAACTGAGGAAAAAAAATGTTTTATTATATATTTTTGGGGGATATTATAGCAAAAAGTAAAAAATATTGCATTTTTTTTAAAATTGTCGCTCTATTTTTTTTAATAGCGCAAAAAATAAAAACCGCAGAGGTGATCAAATACCACCAAAAGAAAGCTCTATTTGTGGGGAAAAAAGGACGCCAATTTTGTTTGGGAGCCACGCCGCACGACCGCGCAATTGTCAGTTAAATCGAAGCAGTGCCGAATCGCAAAAAGGGGCAAGGTCCTTTACCTGCATTTTGGTCCGGGTCTTAAGTGGTTAAACATCCTTTAAATTTGCGGGCACAATTTATGTATGCATTTTCTTTGCTGTGTGAGATCATGGGGATGGAGGCGCTTGAAAATAAATAAATAAGTCATTTAACACTTTACCGTTAAAAAAAATAATAAAAAATCTGATCACTTTTATTGCTGAAACAAGGAAGGTAAAAATCCCTTGCGACAGAAAGGCTTCATGCACACGGGACATTTTTACTGAAGCCGTTTTTGACTATAGACGTTTTTTCTTCTAGTTATTAAACTCTCCATCATGTTATCCTATGTGTCCATGCACACATAGGCCATTTTGGGCAGTGGCATTTTTGAACAGTAAAAAAAATAAAAAAACAAACACTAGTGGATTCTGAGAGACGTTTTTTCAGCGGTAAAAATGTTCCAACGCTGATAACCCTTGCACACCAGCATTTAACGTTTTTGATCAGCGAGGAAAAAAAATAAAAAAGCTAAAACCGCTAAACGCCAATAAACGCAAAAACGCTATTGCAAAAACATGGAAAAAAGTTGAAAAACTCACTGCAAAGCTACTGGCGTTTAGAATTTTAACGTCCAGTGTGCATGAGGCCTAATGGGCCATCATGACCGGTACTCTAACCACTTGCCCACCGCAGTACGAGAAAAAAAAGTTGCAATGACTGACATTTTATTCCCTAGGATGTCTGCTAAAATATATATATATATATATATATATATATATATATATATATATATATATATATATATATATATATATATATATATATATATATATATATATGTTTGGGGGTTCAGATACATTTAACAAAAAAGTTGTGATTTTTACATGAAGGAGAGACGTGCCAGAAAAGGCCCAGTGGTCAAGGAGGGATCAGGGTTTTTTTTTTTTTATTGGCGCCATTGGCAGCCGAGTATACCTGCAGTCACCTCGCTTCTGGAATATTACTACGGAGACCCGATCCATCTTCATTCAGGTGACAGCCTAGCCAGCGGATGCACTCGATTGTGGATTTGGTCTCCAGGTGGGACGGGAGGTCCGGGAAGAACGGCGGAATGACGTCCCTTCCCGCTGCCTGGGATAATGCCCGAGCCAGATCAGCTGTTATCACCAGATAGCTGACCGTCCGCTCTGAAAAACTCTACAATTGGATAGCCTGCAGGGTAGATCCCGATACATCCATTTCCTCAAGCCGATGCACAGGTACAGCGATTTGCGTGAAGTGGTTAAAAAAATAAAAAAATGTGGCATCGTTGCAACCCTAGTGTCAAACGGGACTATGAGAAGGGTTTCCAGCATCTCTAGAATGGGAAAGTAATTAAAATCCACTGCAGTCATCAAAAAAGGTATGGCGAGACAGATCATATGTATTTTACTTGTTTTTTTTATTTATTTTTATTGACTATAGATGGACTTTATTTCCACAATAATTGTATTTGTAACCCGATATGCTACATCAGACTCCTACATGCCTGCGATAACATGACTGAACCACTTCAAGTGTGGATCAAACAAACACGCATTTCAATTCTGTATATTCTGCTGAAACACAATATATTCCCACTGAGCAAAACACTTTGAGATATAATTGGCAGACCTATTTGTCAAGCATTCAAGCTGACAGGATAAAAAGGGAAATAACAGTCAATACGTATTATACCAGGGAAACCTACTGCTACTGTACAAATACAGTTCAACTTGTACACAGAATTGCTGTAATTTGGAGACAGGGCCTCCTTGGGTGTTCGAGATGACACTGGCTGAGACCTTTCAGAATTTAATTAATGTTTGCTCTCCAATAAAAGGTTCATAAAAAAAACAAAAAAAAAACACACTACAGCACACTACTTAAAAAAAAACAAAAAACAGTACGAATGAATTTTTATAAATCGAAAGAAACAAAGTGAAAAGAAGGGTTAAAAGCGGAGCTCCACCCTAAAGTGGAACTTCCGCTCATCGGAACTCCCCCCCCCCCTCCAGTGTCACATTTGGCACCTTTCAGGGGGGAGGGGGGGGTGCAGATACCTGTCTAAGACAGGTATTTGCACCCACTTCCGGGAGTCCTTTCTGTGGGGACTCTGCAGAGAGTGCGTCACTGTCCCCCCCCCCCCGGTATGTTCTGGGAAAAACACGGCTCCCAGAACACAGCGGGGGCCAGTGAGGGCGACACACATATGCGCCATAGAAAACTGGGCAGTGAAGCTGCAGTGGCGGCAGACTGCTCGTCTTCTGCTGCCAACGTCGCTGGACTCCAGGACAGGTAAGTGTCCTAATATTAAAAGTCAGCAGCTGCAGTATTTGTTTACAGCGGAGATCCGCTTTCAATAGCAATACAAAATTGTGGACACCTGACCATAACACCTATACCAGTGATGGCTAACCTTGGCCCCCCAAATGTTTTGGACCTACATTTCCCATGATGCTCAACTACACTGCAGTGTAGTTAAGCGTCATGGAAAATGTAGGTGCCAAGGTTCACCATCACTGACCTATACTCAGATTTACTAAAACTGGTGCAGCTCTGCATTGAAACTTTTCGCAATAAATCCTGGAAGCCGTTTGCAATAACCCCCTATATTACCAAAAGTATGCAGACACCCCCTCCAAATTATTGCGCCTGAAAGTGGTTTCCAAAGGGGTATTAATAATTCTACAGCATACAAAGACATTTTAGATATGTATATCCAACCTTATGGTAACAGTCTAGACAGGTCCTTGTCTGTTCCAGCATGACGGTACCTCCGTGCACAAAGCCAGCTCCAACAAAACCATGGTCCGTTAAATAGTGTCTGAAGAGCTCGAGTGTCCTGCACAAAGCCCTGACCTCCTCCTTACTGAACGGATTGCGAGCCAGGTCTGCTCATACAATGGCAGTTACTGATCTCACTAATGGACACATTTCCCACAGACACACTCCAGAACCTTGTGGAAAGCCTTAACAGAGATGTAGAGGCTGTTTAAGCCACAAAGGGGGCCAACTCAAAGTTTTGGGATGACCAACAAGTAGAAAGGAAGATCAGGTGTGACTTTGTAATGTCAACATTTTCCTTTAGTTTTGGATGGAGTAGAGAAAGGTTAAATTCTTGGTAATTTTTTTTGTTCTCCATGTCCTATTGTGTTTTTTTAGTAAACCCATCCATAAAACGGTTTCATTTCCAGCACGTGATGGAAATGTAACCCATCCCATTGGTTGTGCTCTCAACCAAACTGTCAAACCATCTTGGGGAGGGGGGGTGTTACTCTTTAATTTCTGTGCCTGTAGGAAAAAGTGAATGGCAATCTTTCCAAAGTGTGTGGAATTCCTTTGTAGATAGTGATCACCTCAGTCTCTCTACTTTTTCCTCTTATCAGCATGCTTGTTGCACCTAATGGGCTCCTTGTTCTGCTTCTCCCTTCCCATCTCTAAGGTCTGCTGTGACACCAAGTCAAATTCAGATACACTGTAGGCCTGGGGTTCCCAACCTTTTAAAGAGCAAGGGCCACTTAAGCGACTTGGTAACCGGTCATGGCCCAAAGTGTGCGGAGCGGGTGAATGGCAGCCCACTGGGCTCTATAGAGCCCACTCTACTCTTAGCACACCAAACTTGCAGGTAATAGAAGTCTATGGCTCAGTGCAGGTAACCCACAAGTGCACTTCTTTGCACCTGTGGATCAGTTTGAAAGCAGCCCAGTAACCACTGCAGAACAGATATGCCCATATATACACAATGATTTTAGTAATAAACTTACCTTTAACCACTTCTCGCCCTGCCTATAGCAAAATGACTGCCGGGCAGTGGTTGCGTTATCCTGACTGGACGTCATATGACATCCAGCAGGATAACCAACGCCGCCCGTGGGGGCACGCATCACTGATCAGTGGTGCAGCATGCCAGTCTTACCACATGATCAGCCGTGTCCAAACACAGCTGATAACGATGTACACAGGAAGAGCCGGACAGACGTGAGGAGAGCCGATTGGCTTCTCTCCCGATAGGAGGGTGTCTGTGCGGATTATCAGTGCAGCCTTCCTCAGATCCCGCCCAGGACCACCATCAGGCCACCCAGGACCACCAAGATACCCATCCACATTGGACCAACAGGTATGCCCCCCTAGACCACCAGGGAAATGCAAATCTGTGCCGCCTATCAGTGCTCAACAGTGCCACCCATAAGTACCCATCTTTGCAGCTTTTTAGTGCCACCCATGAGTGCCTAGCAATGCCCATCAGTGCCACCAGGTCATCGGCGCCGCCTTATCAGTGCCCACCAGTGCCTGGTATTGGAAGTGGTTAATAACAGTATTCTATTCCATCCCAGAACAGGAGGTCGCTGGCCACATCAGAGGCCTCTGGGCCACCAATTGGGCAACCCTGCTGTAGGCATGCATTTAAATTACGTATCAAGGCTCTTTTCACACTAGCCAACTCCAAAGTTGCACGATTTTTAGCGCAACTTTGGAGTCTGACTTTGATAAGACTTTTACACACTCTAGCATTGAAGTCGTGTCAAAGTCATGCAGGAACCTTTTCTGAAGTCGCAAGGACTTCTGTAGTGTCAGTAGGAACATCACTCATAAAAACATTGAATTTCCCGAGTCGCACAAGTGTGAAAGGAGCATAATGAATACAGAGCTGCATTAATTTGTAAAGTTACATATTTGACCTGTATTACGCAAAGCCTATAAAACAGAAAAAGGATAGAGAAATATACACATACATACTGTATAGATAGAGATCACCTATTAACACTTGCCACAGCCAAAAACATTTATGGACACTGTGGTTTATGTGTTGTATGTCGATTATAGCTCATTAATACTTGGCCAGATGAGATTTGCCAAGTGTGCTTGATTAGCAGCTTTTTGCCATGAAATTTGAGCAACACAACCTTAGGAAATGGCTGGGATGGGAGCCAGTGTCAGGTCAGAGCCGGGTGACACTGTATCTAATGATAGACTCTCACAGTATACGTTACATATAACATTTCAGCTCTTTCTTTATCTCCAGCAGCTATATATCTAGGTTAAAGATTGCTGTGCTAGGCAGGTGTCTTATAAGTGCAATACACCTCTAGTGATCTGCGATAACTATTCTGGAATTTTCAATATCAGCGACCTGGGCAGAATCTTAAGAAAAAAAAAAAAAAAGTCACTTTAATGCATAGGATGCATTAAAGCGGAGTTCCACCCAGGAAAACAACATTTGACCATATAGCTTAAAAAAATGTAATAAAAAAAAAAAGTGAAAAAAAATAAATACTCACCCGAAATACCTGTTGCTATGCGGAAGTCCGTAATCTGCCTCTTCCACACCGCGGTGTCTTTTCTTCTGCTTGTGAATGGGGCGCACTGCTTTCTGGGAACTGTGTGTTTTCTCGGAGAGCAGCCGCCCATTCACAAGCCAGCGTGAGACTCACGCAGGCGCAGTAGGAAATGGGCAGTGAAGTTGTACGGCTTCACTGCCTGTTTCCCATAGTGTGAATGGCGGCGCGGGACCTGGATCGATCGTGGGACCGGCATCGGGGGGGGCCATCAGCGCTACTGTTAGTAGCTGCTGACTTTAAAAAAAAAAAAAATTGCGGCTGGAACACCCCTTTAAGGCTCTGTTCACATCTAATTGCTATTTTGCAGAATTTTTGTACAGGCAAAACAAGACAAATTAATGTAACTTTAAAAAATGTGATATATTGATTACAATCAGTATTAAAGTGGTTGTAAACCCACTTTTGAAAAAAAAAAAACAAAAAAAAAAAAACACACACACACACACACACAACAACACACACTAATACCTGCAAGAGAAAGGCTTAATGAGATAGTATGAATACTAGCTCATTATGCAATACTCACCTGGGATCGAAGCACCTGCTGCAGTGCGACATGTTGTCCCGGAGTTATTTCCGGGTATCCGCAGCTCCACCACTGCGATTGGCTGGAGCCGGGATGACGTCACTCCTGAGCGGGAGCCACCAGTCACGGCATAACCTCCTTTAGAAAAGGCACGATCACCGTTTCTAAAGTGAGCCTACATCGGCACACATCTCTATTGTAAATATCTCCTAAATCGTGGAGGTTTAATCACTTCAGCCCAGGACCATTTTGCTGGTCAAAGACCTGGCCACTTTTTGTGATTTGGCACTGTGCCGCTTTAACTGACAATTGCGGGGTCCTGCGTTGTGGCTCCCAAACAAAATTGACGATCTTTTTTCCCCACAAAGATATTTTTGGTGGTATTTGATCACCTCTGACTTTTATTTTTTGCGCTATACACAAAAAAAAAAAAAGCAACAATTTTGAAAAGAAATTTTATATATATATTTATATTTATTTTTTTAATTGCAACCGCCTCTCATCAGCGAGCCGGGTGACAGTCCAGGCATGTGGACAGATCCTGACCATAAGGTCCCCATCTTTTCCAAGCCTGGACCGGCTCTGTCTGCCTAAAACGGGTCACAGGCATGCAGAAAGAACGGCACTCATGTGATCCACAGGAGAAGTAGAGCCAAAAGAGCATTGGTTGTACTTCAATCACTTTGCAGCTTCTTCTTTCATTGTCCAATCACAGGATGGCTCAGAGGAAGTAGGTTTATCTAGTGGCAGAAAAAAGTACTGCAGAAAAAAAAAAATCTCTAAATTGAAGGCGAGTAATGCTGCAAGAGCGGGTTGTGAATATTTTTTATTGGGCTATTCTTTTTTACCTTCTTCTATTTTACTAAAATTTTGCTTGAAGAGTTGCTATTAAAAAAAAAAAAAAAAAAAAAAAAAAAAAAAAAGGTATGGAAGGTATCAATATCAAAATTTACAGCAAAAAATCCCTTGAACGCATGCTTGGTAACAAGGAAGGACTAGGTACAAGTTAAAAGATACAATCTGCACCACAACCATATATATATATATTTTTAATTTTTAAATAAAGTTATTTAAAAATAAATCTTCATAATGAATAAATTATAAAGCAAAAGGAGGTCAAGGTTGCAGGGGGGTATTTACGGTACAGGACTTCTTGCAATCTTAAATCCAGCAGGAAAAAGTCAAGGTCGATCTTCCACTATCAAAATTATTAACATGGACAGTAGACACATCTCAAGAACAAAGTCGTAAAAAAAAACAACACACACAACACACACACACGCTTGAAATCACACAAACTAAGCTGAAATGCAACCAATCTTTCTACACAGGCATGCAACACTGATAGCCTATAGACTACAGAGCCAGAGGAAAATAGGATGCAATAGCAGCTGGTGTGTGTGACATTGAGATTTGTAAACCTGTGGCCAGTCAGATTAAGGATAATCCACGTGTTGTGCTGAGATTAAACCTAGACAGCCTATACTCCCAACTAAAGGCGTATGTAATATAATGAGGCCAGGGAAACAGAACATGGCATAGGTTTCCAATACCACTAAAACAGTCTACATGTACAAAACAGTTACTGCAAAACTTTAGACATAACAAATAAAATACATATACAGGAACCATTTTACCTGACAGATTATTTAATTGGTTGGTTGGGGGCACCTAGTAAAAACAGTCATCTCGTTCGGAAATTTGTTTAGTCTTCATTCACATGGTCGTAAAAGAAAAAAAAACACAAGTGTTTAACCACTTGCTTACTGGGCACATATACCCCCCTCCTGCCCAGGTGAAATTTCAGCTTCCAGCACTGCGTCGCTTTTACTGACAAGTGCGACGTGGCTCCTAAACAAAATTGACGTCCCCACAAATAGAGCTTTCTTTTGGTGGTATTTGATCGCCTATGCGGTTTTTATTTTTTGCGCTATAAACAAAAAAGAGCGACAATATTGAAAAATACAATATTTTTTACTTGTTGCTATAATAAATATCCCAATTTTTTTTTAAAAAAACTTTTTTTTTCTCAGTTTAGGGCGATACGTATTCTTCTACATATTTTTGGTTAAAAAAAAATTTTGCAGTAAGCGACTGGTTTGCGCAAAAAAGTTATAGCGCCTACAAAATAGGGGACAGAATTATTTTTTATTATTTTTTTTACTAGAAATGGCGCGATCTGTGATTTTTATTGGGACTGCAACGTTATGGCGGACACCTTTGACACATTTTTGGCGCCATTCACATTTATACTGCGATCAGTGCTATAAATATGCACAAATTACTGTATAAATGTGACTGGCATTAAAGGGGTTAACACTAGGGGGTGAGGAAAGGGTTAAATATGTTCCCTGTATAGTGTTCTAACTGTAGGTGGAGGGGGGCGGGTGACTGGCGGAGGTGACCGATCTGTGTCCCTATGTACAAGGGACACAGATCGGTCTCCTCTCCAGAGACAGGACGCAGTCTCTGTGTAAAACGGCAATGAGAGATGATCTCATATGTTTACATATGAGATCATCTCTCATTGGCCCCACAGATCACATCGCAAACGTCCACTCTGATTGGCCGTTCGCGGCAATCTGTAATTGGCTGTGTCTAAGGGACACGGCCAACACAGAGTTTCCCCTCTGCGCGCTCTGGAGCGCCCAAAGGGGAGGCCGTCAATTGATGGCTTGTTGACAATTCAGGTCCGCGCTGTAGCCGACATTCGGCTATAGCACGGGTCTGAAGTAGTTAACCACTTGACCTCTAAAAGATTTACCCCCCCTTCTTGACCAGGCCATTTTATTTGTGCAATACGGCACTGCCTTACTTTAACTGACAATTGCATGGCCGTGCGACGCTTTACCCAAACATTTTGAAAGAGAGGAGGGTGCATGGCAAATGTATGCTTGTGCCACATCCAGTAAATATGAGAAAAGAAAAGGAGTTCCCCTGGGTGGACTTTTAAGGCACTAAAAGTATTTCAAAATATACAGGATATTGAGAGTAAAAAAAAAGGTTTTATTCACAATTGTACATATTCATCAAAAAAAGTTTTTTTTACATATTAAATTAAAATACAGAGTTCCAATGATGATTGGCACCAAGTAAATACAAGAAGAACTTTCTTTACACCTGACGCATAAAGAGTGTTCACAAATCGTGCAGACGGGTGCAACGTCAAGTGTTCCTCCTGTGAAGAAGGGACCCAAACCCTGATCCCCCGGGGCGTTAGGCTCCAGACAGGGACTAAGGTACTGTGGTCTGAGCAACCGAAGCCGACACAGACCCAACGGAGGGTCTGCTGAAACAGTACTAGGTGGGGCTCCTCCGAAGGGAGACCCCATGAGAGCAGGTGAACTAAGCCAGAAAGCCATGTCCACCCACTCCCAAAACGTTCAGGGCTGGCCCGAGAACCGGCACCCTAATAGTCACACAGTGAACAAAACGTGCACAAAAAAAAAAAAAAAAAAAAAGACAAAAACGTGACAAACATAGGCAATAAATAAAATAAAGTGGGGGAAGGGAAAGTGGAGAGTAGAGTGAAAGAAGTGGTCATTGTGTTCAACAATGACCAGGCCCACCGGCCAGGAATAAAAAAATCCAATCTCTCCACCATGGCCAAGACCAAAGAGCTGTCCAAGGATGTCAGGGACTGTAGACCTACACAAGGTTGAAATGGGCTAATTATTTCTCTTTAAACAGGCCGCACATCTCACATCTGTGAAGGAGTGGTGTCAGTAGAATACCCCCATTATGGAACAAGGAAACTAAAAGGAAAAAAATGTTTTTGCTGAAATGACTGTTTACAGGGTAGAGAGACATAAAAGTTAACCGATTCCTTTTAAAAATGATTAAAAATAGATAAAAATCAATCATATAATGTGCCTGCAGTTTCACTTTCGTTTTTAAACTGGTTTCATGTTTCTGTGAAGTACAGAAGACACACAGAACAAAAACAAACAAATCCAGGGCAGAGGTTTGTTTTTAACCACTAGCTGACGGCCGTACGATTTTGTACGGCCGCAGCGCGGCTCTACTTTCCTAACAGGCCGTGTTTTTGCGGCCGCCCCTTTCCTCGTTCCCCGCGCGCGCTCCAGAGCGTGCAGCGGGGAACTGCTGTGCTGGCCAAACACAGATCGCGGTAAATAGCCAATCACAGCGGCTATTTACAGCGCGATCTGTGCGGCCAATGAAAGATGATCTCATATGTAAACATATGAGATCATCTCTCATTGCCGACTCTCCCCTCCTCACACAGACACCGCAAAGTGACAAATCAGTGCCCCAGTGTCCCCCAGAACCACCGTGTGCCCACCAGTACCACCATGCCCAGTGCACATCCGCAATCAGTGCCCACCTGTGCCACCTCATCAGTGCCCACCTGTGCCACCTCATCAGTGCCCAGCTGTACACCAGCCTCATCCGTGCACATCAGTACCCATCTCATCAGTACCCGCCTCAGTGCCATCTGTGCCGCCTCATCAGTACCCGCCTCAGTGCCATCTGTGCCGCCTCATCAGTGCCGCCTCATCAGTGCCATCTGTGCCGCCTCATCAGTGCCATCTGTGCCGCCTCATCAGTGCCATCTGTGGGCATTTGTACTTTCCTGGCTTGTTAGGGTCTCAAGAAATGAGAGGCCTTCAGTACATCAGGTGTAATCAGATGTGATCATTTTTTATGATTTGCACCATAGCTTGTAGACTCTAAAACTTTCCCACAGACCAAATAATTTCCAAAAACTTTGGGTTATTTTTTATCAAAGACATGTAGCAGTATCAATTGTGGCCAAAATGTATGAAGAAAAATTAATAATTTGCAAAATTTTATCACAGAAACTAAGAAAAAATCATTTTTTTCCAAAATTTTCGGGTTTTTTCATTAATAGCGCAAAAAAATAAAAACCACAGAGGTGATCAAATACCACCAAAAGAAAGCTCCATTTGTGGGGAAAAAAAAAAAAGGACAAAAAAAATCATTTGGGTACAATGTTGCATGACTGAGTAATTGTCATTCGAAGTGTAAGAGCGCTTAAAGCTGAAAATTGGTCTGGTCAGGAGGGTGTTTAAGTGCCCAGTATGGAAGTGGTTAAAATGAATCTGATTGGTTCTGAGGTGTTTTAGACACACAGCTTAGACCACAGTGAAAAGCTGCCATGAGATTTTTCATAAGAAGCCAGACAAGCAGGAAGTGTGAAGATCAGAGCAGGATTACAGCAACTTCAAAGCAGTGAGAACATGAAAACAGCACTGCATTAAGGTAAAGGAAGCTATTTAGCTAAAAAAAAAAAATATATATTTCCTTTAGTGACCCTTTCACATTTATACAACTTGTCTCACGATTTTGCACTGCAAAATCGTATGACAAGTCATTCTCCATGATTTTCATGGAACACCATTCATACTGGCACGACTTTAAGTAGTGCCGACTTCAAAGTAGTCCCTGCACTACTTTGGTCCGATTTTGATGCCACTTACACAGGCATTCATTGAAATTGCGGTAAAATCGCGCGACTTTGAAGTCGTACAAGTGTGAAAGGGACCTAAATCTGAGAGGAACTTAGATTTTCTGCAGGGCCTTCAGCAGAATTCCCATCATTTGTCCCTTGTGCTCCTACATCAAAGCGCCTGTAATCCATCACTGCTAACTGACTGAGGGGGGGGGGGGGGTTCAACATGTCTGATATAAAGGAATCACAATAAACCAGGTGCTAACCAAGTGTCTGTGGCTATGTCTATGGGATATCAGGCACTGGGTGAGACAGCAAACAATCAGCTTGCATCGTCTGCACAAAATGGTAGCCAAAAGTGGGCATTTAGGAGTCTTGTAAGCACCATGTCACTAGAGATGGACTTCTGGTAGCGAGATAAAAAGTCTGCCGATTTTAAACAGGTGAACGTTAGAACAACATAACCTGAAAAACAGCTAGGAAAAAGAACACTGGAAGTGTAGATTACCTCATAACCTATGCCTTCCAGACAACCTGTGTACCTACACTGCAGTGCGTCTTGTAGAATAAAAGGATATAACGTACAGTAAAATACTACAGCTCTAAATAATGATGCAGCAAAATATGTATAGCCTGAAACATGAACATAAAAAAAATAAAAATTAGCCCTAATCACTGGTCCAATCTAGGGGGGCTTCGCCCATCATGGTGGGCAATACCCACAAAAGAGGTTTTCAGGGTCTGGGTGCCACAGGAATGGACCACGGCCCTGGACCTGTATAGCACCTTGATGCAAACCCACTCATTGCACCACGTAGCAAGGTGAACACCAAAGGCAGAACCCAGTGCCCAAAGCAAATATTACAGGCTGGCCCTGCTACTGTGGGGTCTGGGTACAGTTCCTAGGATGTACAGTACATCTAGGGTAACTAATCCAGAAAACGGCTAGTGAGCCATGAGGCAATAAGCAGTTGGATCTTAAGGCATCCAATTCACATGACTGGAGATTATGACAGGCTCTCTATGGAGCCGATTCACATATTTCCTGTGCGTCTTTGGTTTCCATTTCACAGGCGCTTTCCAAGGCGCTCACTATGGAGAACCTTCATGCTTCCAGGATGTTTACTATACAGCAGTTCTAAAACTTGGAGTAAAGCTGTATTGTAAATCACACCAATAATGTCTGATCGGTACCAATTCCGTGAGCCATCCCGTCTAAAAATCTGAGAGCACAATAAAATCCAGAGAGAGAGAAATGTATATTTGCTGGAATGCCGACAAAACACAGCCACATTTTTAACTTCAAAACTGCAGGCGCCAAGCTCTTCCTCTACAGGGCAGGAAATGGTTTGTAAGCTTCGGAGAGACAGACCTGTAAGATCTATTTGGTTGGCATCAGGGAGACAGGAAATAGGAGATCTTCCTAATAAAAGCACAAAAGAATTCTAGAATGAAGGTGAATCACTCAGACTCTTGTCATTTCCGTAAGAATTCTTAAGGAGCAATATCTTCTATACACCAGGAAAGAAGCACAATAAAAACCTAATTTATCAGAAACCATCGAGAAAATCTTAAAGTGAAGTGCCAGGCTGCTTCAGAAAATATTAATACAAATACTGTAGCCACCGACATTCAATATTAGGGCACTTACCTGTCCAGGAAACAAGAAAAAACCTAGGCCAGTGTAACAAATACCTATTAAAAGGGGTTGTAAAGGATTTTTTTTTCCTAAATAGCTTCCTTTACCTTGGTGCAGTCCTCCTTCACTTACCTCATCCTTCCATTTTGCTTTTAAATGTCCTTATTTCTTCTGAGAAATCCTCACTTCCTGTTCTTCTGTCTGTAACTCCACACAGTAATGTGAGGCTTTCTTCCTGGTGTGGAGAAAGCCTCTTGAGGGGGCGAGCAGGCAAGTCAAGACACCCTCTACTTTCCAGATAGAGAAAGGAGCTGTGTGTTAGTGGGTGTCCTGACACTCCTGCTCGCCCCCTCAAGAGGCTTTCTCCACACCAGGAAGAAAGCCTTGGATTACGGTGGTGAAGTTACAGACCGAAGAACAGCAAGTGAGCATTTCTCAGAAGAAATAAGGACATTTAACCACTTACTGGGCACATATACCCCCTTCCTGCACAGGCGAAATTTCAGCTTTCAGCACTGCGTCACTTTAAATTAAAATTGCGCGGTCGTGCGGCGTGCCTCCCAAACAAAATTGACGTCCTTTTTTCCCCCACAAATACAGCTTTCTTTTGGTGGTATTCGATCACCTCTGCAGTTTTTATTTTTTTGCGCTATAAACAAAAAAAGAGTGACAATTAAAAAATAGTGTTTTTTTTTTTTTTACTTTTTTCTATAATAAATATCCAATTTTTTTTCTCAGTTTAGGCCAATATGTATTCTACATGTTTTTGGTAAAAAAAAGTTATAGTGGCTACAAAATAGGGCATAGAATTCTGATTTATTTTTTTACTAGTAATTTGGCGATCTGCGAATTTTGTCAGGACTGCGATATTGCGGCGGACACATCGGACACTTTTGGGACCATTCACATTAATACAGCGAACAGTGCTATAAAAATGCATTGATTACTGTATAAATGTGACTGGCAGGGAAGGGGTTCACACTAGGGGAAGAGGAAGGGGTTAAATGTGTATCCTGGGTGTGTTTCTAACTGTGGGGGGAGGGGACTGTATGGGGGAGGTGACAGATGCTGTGTCCCTATGTACAAGAACACAGCATCTTTCTCCTCTCCCTGACAGGACGTGGAGCTCTGTGTTTACACACACACACAGAGCTCCACGCCCCTGCTCTATCATTGCCGATCGCGGGTACCTAATGTTAAGTCTGAACATTGTATCAATTTGTCTTTTACATCAAAGGAATAGACTTCTGTATGTAAATGAGGAACATTTAACCACTTAAACCTTTTTCTGTCAGTTGCTGTTTTCAAGTTAAAATCATTTAAAATCATTTTTGTTTGCTAGAAAATTACCCCCAAACAATATATATTTTTTTTGTAGAGACCCTAGAGAATAAAATGGTGGTTGTTGCAATATTTTATGCCACACTGTATTTGCGCAGCGGTCTTTCAAATGCAATTTTTTGGGGGAAAAAAAAAATCACTTTAATGAATTTAAAAATATATACTAAACCAGTAAAGTTAGCCCAAATTTTTTTTTGTATAATGTGAAAGATTTTACGCTGCGAGAATT
This sequence comes from Rana kukunoris, assembly GCA_029574335.1. Classification (NCBI taxonomy): domain Eukaryota; kingdom Metazoa; phylum Chordata; class Amphibia; order Anura; family Ranidae; genus Rana; species Rana kukunoris. The sequence continues at coordinate 93,522,836 of CM056059.1, forward strand.
CGTGAGAGAAATCGTGATCTTTATTCTAAGAAAAAATATATATATATTGCGATTCTCATTTTGGCCAGAATCGTGCAGCTCTAGCATGTATGTTTTTACTGCACTGCAGTGCTATTCACTTTGAGTGGTATCCCAACACATCTTCAAAGGGTTTGAGTTCTCTACAAAAATACATCTTGCACTATGTATTTGTGCTTTGAAGGGCTGCCCAATGCAGCGTGCTGCAACAGATGGGGGAAGAAAATAAATAAATGACATCCGTTGTATCACATGACATTGTACTGTGAAGCCCTTAAAGCAGGGGTCTCAAACTGGCGGCCCTCCAGCTGTTGCAAAACTACAAGTCCCATGAAGCATTGCAAGGCTGACAGTTACAAGCATGACTCCCACAGGCAAAGGCATGATGGGACTTGTAGCTTTGCAACAGCTGGAGGGACGCTAGTTTGAGACCCCTGCCTTAAAGCAAAACTTTTGTTTCAAATTTGATTTTAACCTCGAAGACCAGCGCTTGGATGAAGTGGACCTTCTACAGAAAACAGCACGAGAGAGGAGGCGTGTACTGCAACAAAAGCAGTTTTATATTTAGTATTGCTGGGTCACTTATTGAATTTGCGGCTGAAAGTGAAGTTTGGCTTAAAGAGGTTGTAAAGGTTTGTTTTCTATTTACTAAATCAGTTCATTTAAGCTAGTGCATTGTTGGTTCACTTACCTTTTCCTTCGATTTCCCTTCTAAATGTTTTTTTCTTTGTCTGTATTTCTCACTTCCTGTTCCTCCTTAGTAAGGTGTTCAGTAAGCTGTTCTAAATGACTTTCCACCTCTCGGATGATGGTGGAAAGCTTACCAAGGAGAAACAGGAAGTGAGAAATTCAGACAAAGCAAAAAAAAAAAACATGCACTAGCTTAAAGGAACCTATTTAGAGAATAAAAGACGAACCTTTACAACCCCTATAAAGAATAACTAATTTTTTGAATGTAGTGTAGAGGGATTAGAATACCTGTCACCTCTTTATTGCGGTCTGTGCCCCTATTAAGCCGATGTACCCCAACGTTCAACCTGGGTACCTTCAAGGTTTCCTCAGGGGTGCCATGGCAAAAGGTCTATAAATTATCCCAAAAAATTATACAAGCCAGCTTTTTCATTGTGCACCATTACAACCTTCAAGCCACTAGTGTCTTAACAAGCAATGATGTCAGGAGGACGTTGGGCACCTGCACAGCATCCTTGTTTGTCCTTCCCCTGCCCCTCTCCGTCAGCAGTGGGGTCACATAAGAGGAGTGAGGGAGAAGAGAAACATTGCAATACTCCCGAGTACCAACAAGCAAAGGGGTATTTAACCACTTCAATACCCAGCCATATACAATTGACGGCCAGAGATGGGATCTACCATCCTAAGTGGCCGTCAATTGACGGCCTGGGCTTTGCGGGTGGATATCTGAATGATCATCCAGATATCCTCTTCTTCAGCCGGTGATTCTGCACGACATAAGAACGATCATAGCGGCGGTTCCGCCGCTTGATCGTTCTTACAGGCCGCGGCAGGGGACATCTCCCGCCGCCATCCGGTGCTTCTCCAGGCTCTCCCGTGCCTTCGGGGGCCCGGAGAACGAATCGTCAGCAGGAAGCATAGAGATGACTGGTGACCAGATGGTCACCAGTCATCTCTATGACCACCGGAGGACCCGGGCGCGATGTGATGACGTCACACCCGGGTCCCCGTAAGTAAACAAAGCCGCGATTGCGGCTGTAAGCAACCATTCATGAGATCAGTGAATTTTTTTTCACCGATCTCATGGTTTCCAGCCTGGAGGAGAGATGTGAGGTCTTATTGACCCAGCATCTCTCCTTAAAGAGGACCTGTCACACACATTTCCTATTACAAGGTATGTTTACATTCCTTGTAATAGGAATAAAAGTGAAAAAAAAAAAAAAAAAAGTGTAAAAATAAGTCAAAAAAATAAATAAAAAATAAAACGCCCCTGTCCCTGATAGCTCGCGTGCAGAAGCGAATGCACACGCAAGTCCCGCCAACATATGTAAACGCCGTTTAAACCACATAAGTGAGGTATCGCCGCGTGCGTTAGAGTGCCAGCAACGAATCTAGCACTAGATCTCCTCTGTAAATCTAAACTGGTAACCTGTTAAAAAAAATAAAGCGTTGCCTATGGAGATTTTTTAAGTACCGAAGTTTGGCGCCATTCCATGAGTGTGCGCATAATTAAAGCGTGACATGTTGGGTATCTATTTACTCGGTGTAACATAATCTTTCACATAATACAAAAAAATTGGGCTAACTTTACTGTTTTGTTATTTTTTTAACCACTTGAGCCCCGAGCCTGTTTTTCAGATTCGGTGTTTACGAGACTAAAACAGTTTTTTTTTATAGAAAATTATTTAAAACCCCAAACATTATATATATATATATATTTTTTTTTCTAACACCCTAGAGAATAAAATGGCAGTCATTGCAATACTTTTTGTCACACCGTATTTGCGCAGCAGTCTTACAAGCGCACTTTTTTTTTGAAAAAAACACTTCTTTGAATTAAAAAAATAAGACAACAATACATTTGTCCAATTTGTTTATATATTGTGAAAGATAATGTTACGCCAAGTAAAATGATACCCAACATGTCACGCTTAAAAATTGCGCCCGCTCGTGGCATTGCGTCAAACTTTTACCCTTAAAAATCTTGATGTTTAAAAAATTCTACAGGTTGCATTTCTTGAGCGACAGAGGAGGTCTAGGGCTAAAATTATTGCTCTCGCTCTAACGATCGCGGCGATACCTCAATTGTGTGGTTTGAACACAGTTTTCATATGCTGGCGCTACTCGCGTATGCGTTCGCTTCTGTGCGAGAGCTCGTCGGGAAGGGGCGTTTTTAAAAATATTAGACTTAAATGCAAAAAAAACAAATTAAAAATGTCATTTTTCAAATGACAGGAAAAAAAAAATATTTCTTTAAGACGCTGGACGTCACTTCCGCCCAGCGCTGCTATGGGGGGCGGGTAGGGGCGATTTTTCTCTCGCTCGTATCCCAGCAAAGGAGCCGCAAATGCTGCCATTACCGAGATATCCATCTTTAAAAACAGGACGTCTTTGGACGTTATGCAGTAACCAAGTGGTTAATTCATGAAACAATTTTTTTTTAGAAAAAAAAGGCGTTTGAAAAATGATTGCGTAAATACCGTGCAAGATAAAACGTTGCAATGACCGTCGTTTTATTCCCTAGGGTGTCTGCTAAAAAAACATATATAATGTTTGGGGGTACTGTGTAATTTTCTAGCAAAAGAATGAAGATTATTACATGTAGGAGAGAAGTGTCAGAATAGGCCCGGTATGGAGGTGGTATAAAAGCCCGGTATTGAAGTGGTTAAAGAGGAAGTAAACCCTGATGGAGTTTACTTTTTCTATGTCTCCCTGCAAAGGTAAATCATAATGGGCTACTATGCATCACATAGTAGCCCATTATGTGACACTTACCTGCAGGATGAGCCCACGATGTCAGTCTTCCTCCGCTGCAGCGAGCATCCATTCTTCCCCCCTTTTCTTCCGGGGGGCTGCGAACTCCGGCTCTGTGACTGGCTGGAGTCGTGTGACGTCACTCCCGCGCATGTGCACAGGAGCCGCCTTTAGCGGCATGACCCTGGCTTGAAATGACACAGTGTGCCCTTTCAAGATGGCGCATGTGCCGTTAAGGTGTCACTCAGGGAAATTACAAATATATCCGACTGTGTAGGTCTCAGAGATATTGCAAGCACCTGCAGGTAAGCCTTAAAGGGGTTGTAAAAGTACATCCCCCCCCCCCCCTAAATAGCTTCCTTTACCTTAGTGCAGTCCTCCTTCACTTACCTCATCCTTCCATTTTGCTTTTAAATATCCTTATTTCTTCTGAGAAATCCTCACTTCCTGTTCTTCTGTCTGTAACTCCACACAGTAATGTGAGGCTTTCTCCCTGGGGTGGAGAAAGCCTTGAAGGGGCGAGCAGGAGTGTCAGGACATCCACAGCTCCTTTCTCTATCTGCAAAGTAGAGAGCACCCTGACCCTCCTGCTCGCCCCCTCAAGAGGCTTTCTCCACACCAGGGACAAAGTGTTGCATTACTGTGTGGAGTTACAGACAGAAGAACAGGAAGTGAGGATTTCTCAGAAGAAATAAGGACATTTAAAAGCAAAATCAAAGGGCGGAGGTAAGTGAAGGAGGACTGCACCTAGGTAAAAGAAGCTATTTTAGTGACTTTTTTTTTACCTTTACAACCCCTTTAATCTAGGCTTACCTGTAGGTGCAACTTGTTTACAACCACTTTAACTTTGGAAGAATGAATCACCTGCAATGCTGGGTGTCCCATGTCTGGGGTGGTTCCTGCATAATGTAAAACTATTGGTTTCGTTTTTACATTTTAGAATGGGGTAACTCGAGATTGTTTATCATTTTAAAGGGTGCCTTGGCTGAAAAGAGTTTGAGAAACACAGGATTTACCCTCTCCATTAGCCATGTTTACCTTCATCACTGATGGTGAAAGTAAAAGAATCCCAAATTTTGGGTTGTCACCAAAACAGGGATAATGGGGATATCCGTCAACTGAGACCATAATTCTGGTGACAACCAGGTATTCCCTAACGTTAAAGATTTTTTCTCACTTCCTTTCTTGGCTATGGGACAACGAAACAGAAAAAAAAAGACAATTTACAGCAGTTATAGTCCTCCCTTACTCTATCCAAAAATTTGACAAATGTTTTGCCTTTAGTTCTACCTTAAAGTGGATGTGAACCCACTCTCATCCTTTCTAAACTACTGCCATAGTGCTGATCTATAAGGATATAGATGTCTCCTGCATGTATCCTTACCTGTCAAATGTCTCCCCTCTGTCTGTTATAAGAACCAAAAAAACTGCAGATTCTGTGGGTGGGTCTGTTGTCCGGAGCTCAGTGGGTGGAGTCATGATGTCAGTAATCTCCCCACCCACCTTTACACTCCCCTTGTCGACATGCATTTTGTCCTGTGTATTCCTAAATTCTGCTATGATCACGAACATCCAGTCAAAATCCAAAAAAGTAACCACATGAATGGGGGTGGGAATAAAAAAATAATGCCTGAAGCTAGTGCATGAGATATGTAAATAACCTGTCACTCCCAGCAAGGGGGAGGAACGGACAAAAGTTTTCTCCTTTTTGTCAGTTTATCTCACTAAAAAAAAAAAAGAGGATTGCTCAGAGCTGGATTTACTCTGTGTGGCAAGACTGGGCACAGATGATAGGAAATCTTTTAGGCCGGATTCACACCTATGCGAATTGGTTGTGGCTTAAACCGTATCCAATACGCAGAACATTTCTAAATACATTGTTTTCAATGAGGCTGGTTCACATATGTGCGATGCATTCGCACTCCGCATTGCAGAAAAAACGTGTGCGGATTTTATGCCTTGCGGTGCGGCTCAGGTGCAAATTCAGGCCCATTATCTTCTATGGTTGGGCAGCTGATTCGCAGATGTGTTCATTTCTCTTCAGGATTTGTCTCATTCAGCCCAATACACTTCCCCCCCACTCTCCTCTCCCCTGTAACTTCTCCCAGGTCTCCAAATTCGCAGCTAAAACATTGCTAATCTGTTGAACACTTCCCCCATCTATCTGCAGAGATAAGAGAGCTGAAATTCGCACCGCACAAGTGTGATTCCGGCCTTACTCTACATTGTAACAGCAAAAAATAAAAAAAATAAATAAATCGGGTTTACATCAACTTTAACTGGTTAAGGACCGCCGCATGTACATTTACGTCGGCAGAATGGCACCGACAGGCACATCAATGTATATATACGTTGGTACCTTGAGGGGGGGTTCGATCGGAACGGACCCCCCCGTACATACGGCGGTCCCTGTAGTTGGCCGAGCGCGATCCGGGATGAGGGGGCGGCTATTCGTTTTTGTCCGCCCCCTCCGGATCGCTCTCAGCCAATCTGCGCGCCCCCCCCCCCCCGCCCTGTCACTTCCTCCTCCTGTGTAAACACAGGAAGGAGGAAGGGATGTGATCTCTCCTTCAGCGTTTTTTTTCAACCACCGCTGAGGAGAGATCACATCGCACAGTAAGTCTGCACTAACACTACACTGACACACACTACACATAGTCACATTAACCCCCCCGATCGCCCCCCCTCCACCCTGTCACAGTGTCACTGAATGCAGTAATCATACATGTATGATTACTGTATTTAGTGTCAGGGTGACAGTCAGTTATTGTTAGGTTCAGGGTAGCCCCCGTACCCCCCCTAATAAAGTTTTAACCCCTTGATCACCACCCTAGTTAACCCTTTCACTCCCTATTGCCAGCGTCACTAAGCGATCATTTTTCTGATCGCTGTATCAGTGTTGCTGTTGCCGCTAGGTAGCTAATTTTTTTTTTTTACTAAAGACATGTGGCTAAATACATTTTGGCCTAAATGATTGACTACAATTTAGTTTGATTTTTCTTATAACAAAAAGTAAAAAATATTGATCTTTTTCAAAAACGTCGCTTTTGTATATAGCGCAAACAAAAAAAAAAAAATCGCAGAGGCGATCAAATACCACCAAAAGAAAGCTCTATTTGTGGTAAGAAAAGGACGGGAGTTTTGTTTGGGAGCCACGTCGCACGACCGCGCAATTGTCAGTTAAAGCGACGCAGTGCCGAATCGTAAAAAGGGGCAAGGTAATTTACCTGCATTTTGGTCCCGGTCTTAAGTGGTTAAAAAGATAAAAAAATAAATATAATGTGCAGTTGAGCCACTTGTTTGGAATGCAATGTAGAACTGTCTACATTACTCCATGGCAGCCAGACTAAAAGGCGTAGTGGAAAATAAAAGTCCAATCTGCAATAAAGTGATGGATACAGGTCTTATTTCAGACCTTCTGGCCCACAACGAGGAAAGCTGGACGGTAAACCATGGAGTGCATGCCATGGTTCTGGAGTGCTGTCTGTATAGTGTATTGAAAGATATATCTTTGTCCTGGCCGTCATACCCTGGGCAATTAAAATAAACTTCACTTCTTGAGTGTTATTAGTATTGATTTATAGAGTGCCAACATCTCCTGCAGTGCGATACACAGAGAGAGCAGGACACACAGAGGACAGACAGATCATTCCAGCTTATCCAAGAATAATAGAGAATATGTTCAATAGGAAAAATACACATACCGCATTTATTGGCGTACACCGCGCACTTTTTTCCCTTAAAATAAGGGGAAAATCGCGGGTGCGCGATATACGCCGATACCCGCGCTCAGTTTAAATGCAACCGCCGACATATACCGAGTGCAGTATATTTGGCAAGGCTCGGCTTCGCTCGTGCTCACGCTCTGTGACGTTTATGCATGAGCACTAGCGAAGCCGAGCCTTGCCGAATGTACTGCACTCGGTATATGTCAGCGGAGGCGTTCGAACTAAGCGCGGGAATTCGACTTGAGGCGCGCGCTGGAGAAGCCGGGGAGGACACCACCGAGGCTGCAGACGGACGCCGGACCGGACGATGGACGCCGGGCAAGACACCAAAACTGTAAGTAATAGAATCTTATAACTTTTTTTTAACAGGAATTTCGGGGAAACTTTAGGGGTGCATGCTATACGCCGGAGCGCGCAATACCCCGATAAATACGGTACCTAAAACCTAATGGGACAAAATTGATAAATATGATAACCATAAATCGTGCAGCACCATGGGATCCTAGCTGCCTAGGAGGTTTATTCACTATATGACCAAAAATATGCAGATATTTAAAATAACGGAGTTCAAGCTTTTTAGAAAAGGGTAAATGCTGCATTATACAAAGATATCTAAGAGAATTGCAACTTGTAGCCAGTGTTTCCTTTTCTATTCAAGCATGACTGTGCCCGTGTGGTTCACGATGATTGGATGAGTTTGGTGTGGATAAGGCTGGTGGCCTGAACAAAGCCCTGACTTCAACCCTACTAACACCTTTGGGATGAACTCTAATGCCAATTGCGAGTCAGTTCTTTTCATCCAACATCAATAACTGACCTCAGAAATGCTCTCTTGGCTGAATGGGCTCAAATTCTGAAGGAGACACTTCATAATCCTGCAGAAAGCCTTCCCAGAACAATGAAGGCAACTTCATATGAATGCCTATGGTTTTGGATTGAGTACAGCTGTAACAAGCTCACATGTTTGTAGACAACTGTCACACCTCTTTGGCTATATATAGTGTTAAAGGGGTTCTAGATCCTTAACGGAATTTTTTTTTTATAGCTAAATAGCTTCCTTTACCTTACTACAGTCCTGGTTTCATGTCCTCATTGTTCGTTTTTGCTTTGAAGTTACTGTAATTCTGCTCTGATCTCCACACTTCCTGCTTGTCTGGCTCCTTATAAAAAATCTCATGGCAGATTTTCACTGTGGTCCAAGCTGTCATTACTATGTGTCTAAAACTCCTCAGAACCAATCAGATTCATTTTAAAAACAAAACACTGCCCTGGATTTGTTAGTTTTTGTTTTGTGTGTCTCTTTACATTACAGAAACATGAAACCAGTTTAAAAGTAAAACTAAAACTGTAGGCACATTATATGATTGATTTTTTATCTATTTTTAATCATTTTTAAAAGGAATCAGTTAACTATACCCTGTAAACAGTAATTTCAGCAAAAAATGTTTTCCTTTAGGTGACCCTTTAACTGCTTGCCGATCAGCGCACGACTATATACGTTGACAGCATGGCACGGACAGGCAGAAGGGCGTATATATACGTCCCCTTTAAGATCGCGGCATTGCGGACTCGATCGATGCGTGGGGATACCAGCGATCATCTCATGGTGAGAAAGAACGGGGAGATGCTGATGTAAACATTTATTTTTTACCAGAAAATGAACTAGTTATTTTCCTACTCCTACTTGGTACGGTCCATGCTCGGAATACCACAGCCAAATAGGACTGAATTAGAAAACAATATTATGGGGGAAAAGATGCTATGGGAGCTTTCCCTGTTCCCAAGTTATTAATACTAATATTTATTTTCCTGAACATGATGCAGTAAGGAGTGAGAACAGATATTTCACTTGCGAGGATGTAGGATACTGGCAATCATGCTCAATGTATACTGTATGGAAAGGTACAAGGTCAGCACAAAATGCACATATCTTTCTGCTTGCAACAAAACACTATGATGCTAAATAAAACATATAGCACAACCCAGAGGGTTGTCGAGTACACAAGAAAAATAAGCCTCAGCAGCCGAGATTTTTATCAGCCTTCTGCACTCACATTGCAATATTATATTGAGTTCCACACAAATCAGATTAAAAATAAATCTTGAATATGTATGGGCAATCCAGACCATCCAACTGCACAGAATTTCCTGCTTATGGCTCCACCTGCTGGAAGGACCAAGTATCACACCAATGTCACATTCCTTTTATTCTATTTTATCATACAGTAAATGATGACCGTTGCTACCGTAACATAACATTATTAATATTTGTATGTATCCAGATGTAGACTTGTGATAGTCTAAGGCTCCATTCACACCTGAGCGTTTTGTCGCCTGAAGCTACAATACGCTAGAGGGGAAAAAATACATCATTCTCTATGGAGATGGTTCACATCTCCACTACAAAACGCGTGACGCCGAAAGCTCAAACAAGTTCCGGACCCTTTTTTGTCGCACGAATCTGGCAGTTTGGGCGTGCTTGAGCGTTTGTATTTCCCATAGAAAGTAATGGAAAACGCTCGATTCAAGCGTCTAGCGCGACGACGAGCGTTTCTATGGGCGTTTTGTCGCTTTAGTCAATAGAACATTTCACCCAGGCAGAAGATAAAAAAAATCTACAAACTTCTGATTGCGAGATGTCCAAACTATGTTGCTCACCGGCTCCGGCCGTAATCTGCAGATAATATCCCTTTATGCATGTACATTTGATGACAACACCTGCTGTATTGTACCTGTTGTACTGTTATTGATGTCCATGTGGACCGGCCTTCTGTTTTGAATAGACAATTAAAAAAAAAAAAAATCTACAAACATAGCAACAAGCGATGAAAGAGATGATCATTTTTCCTATTGGCTAAAATAAAAAAACGTCGAAGCTCAAGGACGACGCTGTATGCAAACGCGTGAATACGCGCGACAAAACGCCGGAAAACCGCTACGCTCAGGTGTGAATGCAGCCTAATGGTAGAACATGTATCTGGGTATTGCGCGCTCCGGCGTATAGCGCGCACCCCTAAAAAAACAATTTTCGGCATCAGTGGTGTCCTCCCAGCTTCTCCAGAGCGCGCCCCGAGTCGAATCCCCGCTTCCCGCGCTCAGTTTGAACGCCTCCGCCGACATATACCAAGTGCAGTACACTCGGGTACATTCGTCCAGGCTCAGCTTCGCTCATGTTCACGCTCTGTGACGTTTATGTGTGAGCACGAGCCTGGCCGAATGTACCCGAGTGTACTGCGCTCGGTATATGTCGGCGGCTCAGTTCAAACTGAGCGCGGGAAGCGGGTATCGGCGTATATCGCGAATCCACGATTTTCCCCTTATTTTAAGGGGGAAAAAAAACTGCATGGTATAAGCCGATAAATACGGTATCTTTTTTTTCCCAATTCTGGTGGGAATATAGGCTGGATTCAAGCACACCAAGCAGCAAAGTACTTATGGTATGGATTGATCCGGATATGATCTTCTACAGAACCTGCATGCACCTCTACAATTCTCCTGACAGTGCCACTAGATATCACCAAAATCTATTGACTTCCAGGATATGGACAGTGTTGAAGACTCACCCGGGACAGAGGCTTTTGGAGGGGACTGAATGCTAGCCCCTTGCCTTGCGATCATGGGCCCTGGAATTTAGGGGAGCGGTGTTCTTTGTGAGCTGTAAGCCTGGGGATCCTTGAGGTGGTGTTACTTTAGATTCAGGTCCATGTCCCCCCAAGACAGAGACTCTGGGAACCATGTATATGTCCTATTATAGTGACCGATTCATACTGTTGGGACACATACTGTTAGATGCTAATGTCATTAACTCCAGCCACCTGTCTGTCTGCTATAATGTAAATGAGTCTAGGATAACTTCTAATGCCACACACAATCGTTTTTAATGTCATGGAAAAAAACAAAGTTTTTCTCAACGTGATTCTTGTGAAGTCTGCCTTGCATACACACAATCGTGAAAAAAAAAAAATGCTCAAACAAAGCACGGCGACGTACAACGGAACTATAAAAGGGGAATGTTCATTCGAATGGTGCCATCTTTTGGGCTAATTATGCAAATTTCCCTTCTCATAACTTGCTTCTGAGCATGTGCGTTTTTTCCCCGTCAAAGCCTACACACAATCGTTCTCTGGTCCTATGCCAGACCCTTATTTACTGCTTTTTAAGCAATGCATGCAGCTTCTTCCCAGCAGCAACATAAGGAAAGGAGGTGCACTGTAATGTAAGGGAAAGTGGGGGACTCAACTTCTGATGGTGTTGTGGCTCTTGGCATCTAATGTAAGGGGAGGGGATGCGCTGGACATCTAATCTTACAGATACAACCGGCCCCTTTAAGGACAATCATAATGCTGATGGGGCCCACGATGAAATGGAGTTGGACACCCCTGCTCTAGAGGAAGATGACTCGCTTGGTTGCCACTACAAATCAGATGACAGTTCATGGAATTACTGTTGAGCTTCTGGGAACTTTGTTGAAATTATTCTTGAACCTTTGCATCACTTACTACTGAACCCCAGCACTGTGTCCCTTTAAGCCAGAGCCAGTATTCAGCGCAATTAAAATAAAAATCGCACCCAACTTCTTCCTGTGGCGATAAGCGCTGCACTTTTTTCTCAGCTGCCGGGCCCAACTTATGATCCGTCTCATCTCTGCTTGCTTTCACCACTCTGCATATCATAGATGACCAGGAGGATACAGCCATGAGGAAGATGTGCAGGGGGGGGTCCGTTTTGTGCCAGATGAGCAGGGGGGCTTTACAGTGTTGGGCCAGGTGAGCAGGGGGGGGGGCTTTACAGTGTTGGGCCAGGTGAGCAGGGGGGGGGCTTTACAGTGTTGGGCCAGGTGAGCAGGGGGGGGGGCTTTACAGTGTTGGGCCAGGTGAGCAAGGGGGGGCTGGGCTTTACAGTGTTGGGCCAGGTGAGCAAGGGGGGGGCTGGGCTTTACAGTGTTGGGCCAGATGAGCAAGGGGGGGGCTGGGCTTTACAGTGTTGGGCCAGATGAGCAAGGGGGGGGGGCTGGGCTTTACAGTGTTGGGCCAGATGAGCAAGGGGGGGCTGGGCTTTACAGTGTTGGGCCAGATGAGCAAGGGGGGGCTGGGCTTTACAGTGTTGGGCCAGATGAGCAAGGGGGGGCTGGGCTTTACAGTGTTGGGCCAGATGAGCAAGGGGGGGCTGGGCTTTACAGTGTTGGGCCAGATGAGCAAGGGGGGGCTGGGCTTTACAGTGTTGGGCCAGGTGAGCAAGGGGGGGCTGGGCTTTACAGTGTTGGGCCAGGTGAGCAAGGGGGGGCTGGGCTTTACAGTGTTGGGCCAGATGAGCAGGGGGGGGGGGCTGGGCTTTACAGTGTTGGGCCAGATGAGCAGGGGGGGGGGGGGCTGGGCTTTACAGTGTTGGGCCAGATGAGCAAGGGGGGGCTGGGCTTTACAGTGTTGGGCCAGATGAGCAGGGGGTGGGGGGGCTGGGCTTTACAGTGTTGGGCCAGATGAGCAGGGGGGGCTGTACAGTGTTGGGCCAGATGAGCAGGGGGGGCTGTACAGTGTTGGGCCAGATGAGCAGGGGGGGGCTGTACAGTGTTGGGCCAGATGAGCAGGGGGGGGGCTTTACAGTGTTGGGCCAGATGAGCAGGGGGGGGGGGCTTTACAGTGTTGGGCCAGATGAGCAGGGGGGGGGGCTTTACAGTGTTGGGCCAGATGAGCAGGGGGGGGGGCTTTACAGTGTTGGGCCAGATGAGCAGGGGGGGGGGCTTTACAGTGTTGGGCCAGATGAGCAGGGGGGGGGGCTTTACAGTGTTGGGCCAGATGAGCAGGGGGGGGGGGGGCTTTACAGTGTTGGGCCAGATGAGCAGGGGGAGGGGGTTTACAGTGACGTTACGAAAATCCGTAATTGAGAGTGTGAAGTTGACATTTTTTGGTTATAAATTCGGCACGCTCAATCTGAAAATGAAGATACCCACATACAAGATCTTGAATCTCATTATGCGGATATACATGGAAACTTTAGTTCGTTTTAAGCCTTGAAGCACATTTTAGAAATGGACCAATAAGTATGTGCATTTTATGTAAATTTTCCTCAGTGTTATAATTTCTTTTCACCTTCAAAGTCCTATTACTGTTTAGCCTGGTACACACTAATTGTTTTGTTTGTTTTTTCCCATTCAAGCCAGCGGACTGTGCTCAGGAGTGGCTGTACTAACAATTCAATGTTAGTACATGATCTTCCCCGCTGAGCTATTGTGTTCTGACAGGGGGTTGGCGTTGCAGTACAGACGGGACAAATGTCGCCCGATATCTATTGAACCGGTCGATGCCGTCTGATTTTAGGCCCGTATGTACTAGGCTTTAGGCTCCGTTCATACAAATGCAATTTTCGATGCGACTATTATGGGTCCCATGTGGTTATCCATTTTTCATGCCTATACCTAGATATCCACGGCTGTGGAATGCCTTGGCACTGCTGATTGGGTAGTAGTGACAGCTCACTTGTGGGTTTGATCTAAACCTGTGCTCATCGGTAGAAGAGCTGCCCCCTCGGGGGTGGATCTATGACACGTGGACCCGACAGGATCCCTTTAGGGATCATTCTACCAGGGCAGCGAGTGTGCTATGTAATAGGCTCTGTCTAAGGTCATAAATTATGCTTTTTTTATTTTTATTTATTGAACTATGGTAAAAAAAATGGATCAGGGATCCTAACACTACGGCCCTCCAGCTGTTGCAGAGCTACACATCCCATGAGGCATTGTAAAAATTTACAGACATGACTAGGGTATGATGGGAATTGTAGTTCCTGAACAACTGGAGGGCCATAGTTTGAAAACCCCTTCCTCTAAATCTTCTGGTTTGAGCAATGTTGGGAATTGCATGGAAGACTGAGGACATCTTGTGGCAAAACAAGGAAGTTTAGGGGACAGCTTTGGACTGCAGGTTAGTATTGTGCCCCCCCCCCCCCAGCTGTAAAAAAAGGGGGGGGGCACAAAAATAAATTGCCCTTGAACTGCATGGCCAATCAGGCATCAATCTTAAATCTGAATATAGATTATAATTTATATTATAAAACTTTCCTTATACCAATGTGTGGGAATGTGTAGCAGTAATAATATATCAGTGCCTGGATATTACCATTATTGACATGCCCCCCACACTCACATGGACTGTCTCTGTCTGTCACACAGATGTCATAGACATGTGATCACCTATTCCCATACAAATCCACTGTGGCTGTGATTGATCTCACCTTATCACAGAGTCTGGAAGACCCTCAACCGATACAAAAAGTCACCGATCACCAAATCCCGATCAGTACACCGCACAACCCACGTGCACATTACCGGCAGACATGTTCACAGACTGCGCATGCGCATGACTGCACGCACGCTCCGCTCGTGTCTTCCTCCATTGGTTAGACGAAGACAACCAATCCGCCCACATAGAGCGTATTCCCATGTAGAGGGCTCTGTGCGTAGAGTACGGAAGAAGGGCGGAAGTGTGCGTAATTGGCTTCCTGTGTGACAGTCAGCTGATCCCAACAAGGAAATGTCCTTCTAAAGAGAACCTGTCATCAGTGTGTTTTACATCCAATCCCCATTGTCCGCCTATAGTACCCCATACCCCGCTTTCTCAGGGAATCATAAACATCCCAGTGTGGATGGGAGTAATACATTACGATAAAACTTTTCATACATTTTTTTATATATTTTTTTTGTATTATTTTTAAATATGTACATTTTATACTTTAAATATTATAACAGTAAAATGAATATTTTTAAAATATATTTATTTTATATATTTTAACCACTTGCCTACTGTGCACATACAACATTTTAGCTTCTGGCACTGCGTCGCTTTAACTGACAATTGCGCAGTCGTGCGACGTTGCTCCCAAACAACATTGACGTCCCTTTTTCCCCCACAAATATAGCTTTCTTTTGGTGGTATTTGATCGCCCGTGTGGTTTTTATTTTTTGGGCTATAAACAAGAAAAGAGCATAAATTCTGAAAAAAAAAAACAATATTTTTTGCTTTTTGCAAAACAAATATCCAATTTAAAAAAAAAAAAACATTTATCTCAGTTTAGGCCGATACGTATTCTTTTACATATTTTTGGTAAAAAATAAATAAAAATAAAATCGCAATAACCGTATAGTGACTGGTTTGCGCACAAGTTATATTGCCTACAAAATAGGGGACATAATTATGATTTTTTTAATTATTTTTTTTTAACAGGAATGGTGGCGATCTGCGATTTTTTTTCGGGACTGTGACATTATAGCGGACACATCGGACACTTTTGACACATTTTTGGGACCATTCACATTTATACAGTGAACAGTGATATAAATATGCATTAATTACTGTATAAATGTGACTGGCAGTGAAGGTGTTAACCACTAGGGGGCGGGGAAGGGGTTAAATGTGTGTCCTATTGAGTGTTCTAACTGTGGGGGGAGGGGGGTGACTGGGGGAGGTGACCGATTGTGTCCCTATATACAAGGGACACAGATCGGTCTCTTCTCAATCCCGGGTGCCCGGCGGCCGTCAGGCACGCACATTGAGTTCCCAGTAATGCGCCGGGTGCACACTAGCGGCTTTGAATGACAGGACTTCATATGACGTCCTGTCAAAACAATAGATGATTCCGCCCGCCGTCATTTGACGGCGTGTGGTTCCCAAGCGGTTAAATATGTATATATACATATATATATCTTTATCAGTGGCGGCTTCATTTTTTTGGGGGGGGCAAACAAACCCTCCCCCATCAGCTCGCCTGCTAGCCAGGTCATGTGCTGCTTTCAATTTGGCCGCTTCTCCTCCCACCCATACCGGTCTTCAGACCCGCTTCCTGTTCTGATTGGCTGGGAGGAGAAGCAGGAAGACAATAGCGCATGTTGATTCGCTAATGTCGCAAGTGGATGGGCTCTGCGCCCCGAAG
The DNA here is from genome assembly GCA_029574335.1 of Rana kukunoris. Lineage (NCBI taxonomy): Eukaryota > Metazoa > Chordata > Amphibia > Anura > Ranidae > Rana > Rana kukunoris. The sequence goes on from CM056059.1 coordinate 93,538,948, forward strand.
CCCAACCTTTTTGAAGCCAATTAGAGCCTCTGGCTGTATAAAATGTGCTAAAAAAAAAAACGCATTGAAATCTATGCGTCCGGCGCCCCCGCATGGAGATTAGGGGGGTGGCAACCCTGCGTCCTTTATGGACCAGAGCCGCTGAGCTTTATATATGATTTTTTTAAAATAAATAATTCGAGAATAATAAAGATCTCATCAATGGGAGTAATAATTATATTATAGTCAGGGAGAGTAATAAACATCTTATTGATACGGGAATAATAAAAACATCCCAACAGCAGGAGTCATATACATCCCAATGGCAGGAAATGCCCTTCTAAAGAGAACCTGTCATCAGTGTGTTCTACTTGAAAAACCCCATTGTCCACCTATAGTAAACCAAACCCTACGTTCTCAGAGAATAATAAATATCTCAGTGTGAATGGGAGTAACACATTGAGAGTAATACATTGAGATATATTGTTCATATTTTTCATTTTTTTAAACATATAAATATATATTTTTATGAAAGAAAAAAAAAAGCTGTGATAGATCGAGAACAATAAAGAGAGAGCACTACATGCTGTTTTAAGTATTTCATTATCAATGGGAGTAATAAAAAAATCTTATAGTCAGCAAGAGAAATAAACATCTTATTGTCACAGGAAGAGTCATATACATCCCAACGGCAGGAAATGCCCTTCTAAAGAGAACCTGTCATCAGTGTGTTCTACAACAAAAAAAAAACAATTTTTCCGCCTATAGTAAACCATATCCCGCATTCTCAGAATATAACAAACATCCCAATGTAAATGGGAGTAACACATTGAGAGTAATACATTGAGATATATTGTTCATATATATTTAAATATATTTTATTTCTTTTTTTTTTTGTAGATTATTTTTAAAAACATATTTTTAAATATTTACCTTTTCTAATTTAAATATTTTAACTGTAAATTCTTAAAATATATTTATTTACCTATATTGTTATGAAAATGTAATTTGAAAAAAATAAATAAAAAATTGAGAACAATAAAGAGAGAGCAATAAAGAGAGAGGAAGTATTTCATCATCAATGGGAGTAATAAAAATGGTATAGTAAGTGAGACTAATAAACGTATTGTCACAGGAAGAGTCATATTCATCTCAATGGCAGGAAATGTCCTTCTAAAGAGAATCTGTCATCAGTGTTTTCTACATCATATACCACACATATTCAGAGAATAATAAATATCCCAGTGTCCCATTTTACTGTAAGTGAGATTAATAAACATCCCAGTGTTAGTGGGAGTAAAAACTGCCCTGGGGTCAGTGGAGGTGATATATCTGTTGCCACCCACATAACACATATGTGTGGCAGCAAAAGGGTGGGCTTTAAAGCCCACATTCTGTACATCTGTGTCCACTATGGGCTCCCAGCACAAAGACTGAGCTGTCTTTGACAGCTCGTCACCATTAACAATCGATAGCTGGTGTGAGTGGCTCCCAATCATGTGACCACGGGGACAGCCAATCGCAGTGGGGACATGAGCGCATGATCTTTCCCACTTCCTGGGCAGTCAGAACCTTTTAAAGGGACACTGGGGCAGATTCGAATGGGTTACCATATAATATCATCGTGCTAGTGTGAGTAAAGAATGAACTGGCATCAGTGGAAGTAATAAACATTCTAGTTTAGTGGGAGTAAAAGGAATGGTGCCCCTGTGTCAGGGCTCAGTGGAAGGAATGGTGCCCCTTTGTCAGGGCTCAGCGGAAGGAATGGTGCCCCTTTGTCAGGGCTCAGCGGAAGGAATGGTGCCCCTGTATCAATGCTCAGTGGAAGGAATGGTGCGCCTGAGTCAGTGCTCAGTGGAAGGAATGGTGCCCCTGTGTCAGGGCTCGGTGGAAGGAATGGTGCCCCTGTGTCAGGGCTCAGTGGAGGGAATGGTGCCCCTGTGTCAGTGTTCAGTGGAAGGAATGGTGCTCCTGTGTCAGGGCTCAGTGGAAGGAATGGTGCCCCTGTGTCAGGGCTTAGTGGAATGAATGGTGCCCCTGTGTCAGTGTTCAGTGGAAGGAATGGTGCTCCTGTGTCAGGGCTCAGTGGAAGGAATGGTGCCCCTGTGTCAGTGTTCAGTGGAAGGAATGGTGCCCCTGTGTCAGTGTTCAGTGGAAGGAATGGTGCCCCTGTGTCAGTGTTCAGTGGAAGGAATGGTGCCCCTGTGTCAGGGCTTAGTGGAAGGAATGGTGCCCCTGTGTCAGTGCTCAGTGGAAGGAATGGTGCCCCTGTGTCAGTGCTCAGTGGAAGGAATGGTGCCCCTGTGTCAGGGCTCAGTGGAAGGAATGGTGCCCCTGTGTCAGGGCTCAGTGGAAGGAATGATGCCCCTGTGTCAGGGCTCAGAGGAAGGAATGGTGCCCCTGTGTCAGTGCTCAGTGGAAGGAATGGTTCCCCTGTGTCAGTGCTCAGTGGAAGGAATGGTGCCCCTGTGTCAGTGTTCAGTGGAAGGAATGGTGCCCCTGTGTCAGGGCTCGGTGGAAGGAATGGTGCCCCTGTGTCAGGGCTCGGTGGAAGGAATGGTGCCCCTGTGTCAGGGCTCGGTGGAAGGAATGGTGCCCCTGTGTCAGGGCTCGGTGGAAGGAATGGTGTCCCTGTGTCAGTGCTCAGTGGAAGGAATGGTGCCCCTATGTCAGTGCTCAGTGGAAGGAATGGTGTCCCTGTGTCAGGGCTCAGTGGAAGGAATGGTGCCCCTGTGTCAGTGCTCAGTGGAAGGAATGGTGCCCCTGTGTCAGTGTTCAGTGGAAGGAATGGTGCCCCTGTGTCAGGGCTCGGTGGAAGGAATGGTGCCCCTGTGTCAGGGCTCGGTGGAAGGAATGGTGCCCCTGTGTCAGTGCTCAGTGGAAGGAATGGTGCCCCTATGTCAGTGCTCAGTGGAAGGAATGGGGTCCCTGTGTCAGGGCTCAGTGGAAGGAATGGTGCCCCTGTGTCAGTGTTCAGTGGAAGCAATGGTGCCCCTGTGTCAGGGCTTAGTGGAAGGAATGGTGGCCCTGTGTCAGTGCTCAGTAGAAGGAATGGTGCCTCTGTGTCAGGGCTCAGTGGAAGGAATGGTGCCCCTGTGTCAGTGTTCAGTGGAAGCAATGGTGCCCCTGTGTCAGGGCTCAGTGGAAGGAATGGTGGCCCTGTGTCAGTGCTCAGTAGAAGGAATGGTGCCTCTGTGTCAGTGCTCAGTGGAAGGAATGGTGCTCCTGTGTCAGGACTCAGTGGATGGAATGGTGCCCCTGTGTCAGGGTTCAGTGGAAGGAATGGTGCCCCTGTGTCAGTGTTCAGTGGAGGGATAGGTGCCCCTGTGTCAGTGCTCAGTGGAAGGAATGGTGCCCCATCATTGGTGCACAGTGGTCATTTACTTCTTAAGCTCCATATCCCCCTCCATTCCTAGAAGTGATGTCACCAGTGACAGCTGGTGGCTTTTTCTTTTGGGGGGGCGGTACTGACAGCAGAACCCCCCCCCCCAGAAAAAATGCAGCATGACACACACCAGCCACACCCCCGGCAGACTGTGGTGTGACACTGACATCAACCCCCTCCCGGGAGGATGGTGTTGCCGCAACTACCCGATCTAGGGCTGGCATGCTACAGTGTCCTCTCCTCCTCTCCTGAAATCCTGGAATGAGATGCGGGCAGCGGCTCCATAGGTTTGCCACCTGTCCAGGATTTACCTGGACATTTCGAGTTTGGAATCATGCGTCCAGTTCTCAGACTGCCTGAAACTCGGACAAATTATTCAGACTGGGCTATGGCTTCCCAGCAAGGTTGCTGGCTGCAGTTGTCTAAGCCAAGAGTGTCTGTCACACTCTCTTTCACACTGCCCAAAGCCAGCACTAACAACCCCCCACCCCCCGTGCTTCAGAAAAGGAAAGTTGGGGGCGTAAATTTGAAGTCCAGCAGCCTCAGATACATCTGGATGAGAGGTGCTGCCAAAGGGTGAGTGAGCTTGCCATCCATCCCTGTCTGTGACTGAAGTCCCCCCCCCCCCTTCTCTCTCCTCTGAGTAAGTACAGTAAGGCAAATCATTGCTCTTAGAGCACCTCTTTACTTCAGAGTTCTCAGTGTTTCCAGATAAATTCCGGGTTCCCAGAGCATCCCTTATGTTAAAGTCTCCAGAGTTCTCCCTTACATCAGAGTCTGCAGAGTTCTCCCTTACAGAGAAAGGCAAACTCTGCAAGTTCAGATGTAAAAGGGGAACTCTGTAGAATTCGGGTTTGACATGAAGAAAAGGTGGCAACCCTACGGCTCCGTTGTCTTGTACTCCCGCAGCTGTGTGTCTACTTTTCCACTACTTTTCCTCCAAAGTTGACCTGTCTACTGATTTTGGGGAGGAACATTATTGTGAAAATAGTGAAAATGAATTTGCTACCATCACACAACAGGGTGGGATCGGGACACAGTGCTCTGCATCCCAAGCCTACCCTAATTTGAAGCCTATTAGAGCCTCTGGCTCTAATCACGTGCTTCAAAATACACCCCCCCCCCGCCTATTCACACCATATTAATGTGTCCGGCGTCCTGAAAGGGACTGGGCACATAGATAGGGAGGGGGGCTGAGCTGTTGGGGGGGGGGGGGTACCCACTTGATATCACAGCTGGGACTATACAAGGACCATTTGATAGTGCCAGTTGACTTGCTGGGAGCTGTCACCCTGGATTAGGGCTGCAACTAACAATTCTTTTCATAATCGATTAGTTGGCCGATTATTGTTTAGATTAGTAAATAAAGAACACTAAACGGGCTTTAAATGAGGTGCAAGGCATAGAGCCGAACACTTCCATCCCCGATACTTTGAACAAGGAGAAACAAGAGTGGGACTTTAACCACTAGCCGACCAGCCGCCGTCGTTCTATGGCGGCAGGTCGGCTCTCCTGGGCGAGAGCCCGTAGCTCTACGTCGGGACATTCGCGGCCACTAGGGGGCTGATCCTCCGTTCATACAATGTATGAACGGAAGATCAGTGATTCCCCCTAGTGAGTCCACCCCCCCCATACAGTTAGAACACAAATAGGAACACACTTAACCCCTTCCCCGCCCCCTAGTGTTAACCCCTTCACTGCCAATGGCATTTTTATAGTAATCCAATGCATTTTTATAGCATTGATCGCTATAAAAATGCCAATGGTCCCAAAAATGTGTCAAAAGTGTCCGAAGGGGCCGCCATAATATCGCAGTACCGAAAAAAAAACGCTGATCGCCGCCATTACTAGTAAAAAAAAAAATGTTTAATAAAAATGCCATAAAACTACCCCCTTTTTTGTAAACGCTATAAATTTTGCGCAAACCAATCAATAAACGCTAATTGCGATTTTTTTTAACGAAAAATATGTAGAAGAATACGTATCGGCCTAAACTGAGGAAAAAAAAATGTTTTTTATATCTTTTTTGGGGATATTTATTATAGCAAAATGTAAAAAATATTGAATTTTTTTCAAAATAGTCGCTCTATTTTTGTTTATAGCGCAAAAAATTAAAACCGCAGAGATGATCAAATACCACCAAAAGAAAGCTCTATTTGTGGGAAAAAACAGACGCCAATTTTGTTTGGGAGCCACCGCGCAATTGTCAGTTAAAGCTACGCAGTGCCGAATCACAAAAAGTGCTCTGGTCTTTGGACAGCAATATGGTCCGGGGGTAAAGTGGTTAATTGAGGCATGCACCCCAGGAGAGCAGCGATGACAGTAGAAATTGGCAGGTAAATAACCCAGTGGAACCAAGCACATAACATAAAAGCATTGCATGACAACAATAAACAGTCAGTTATTTAATAGCATGATAGTTATACAATAAATATAGTAATAGCATGATAAAACGGTTACAATAATCAAAAGAATATTGCATAAATTCCAACAATTCATAGTAACAATAATCGAGATAAGTATAATAGGTTCATACTGGAAATAAAAGAATACAAAAGTGTAGCGCTTGTATTCTTTTGTTTTTTGCTTTTTTGAAAAAGTTGTGTTAGCTGCTATCATTTATATTTATCTGGCAGCGCAGGGTATCCACTCTTCATACTGGAAATAATGTCAAAAAAGGGGGGGCCAATTCATTGGAGCATGTCTCCATAGTATATAAATATAATAATAATATGTTGGTACAATCCACTAATGTAGAAAGGAAATAATTGGTAATAATATGTCAAATATTGACCAAGGGGGCATCTAATGGCTCGAAGTAATGTGTAGTTGGTGCATAATGTAGCCATTATGCAAACTCAAATTCGTTGGAATATCTCCATAATCATTGTAACCATGATTGACATGATAAATTGATATAATCGATGTGTAAAATAGTAAATAGTACATTAGCAACAGGTGTAAACGGGGGCATCTAATGGCTCCACCATAATACTCGTAGCCCTGGTTAAAAAATAAATATAATACAGTCGATATATAAAAATTGGTAAATGATACAGTGGCAACGAACAAGAAGGGGGGGGGGGTCTATTGGCTCAACGCAATTTGTGGCTACTGTCTGTAGATATTAAAAATGTCTGTAGATGTCTGTAGATGTCTGTAGATATTAAAAATAATATAATTTGAGGTAAGGGTATACATGGTAGATCCAGTTCAGGAAAGAGGGGAAAGAAATAAAGTAGTAACTAATCCCCAGAGTACTTACGGCTATGTCGGAGACCATGGGTACAGATTAGGGGGGCAGAGAGATGGCCGGAAAGGTAACAGCCCACGGGAGCTGAGGTGAGCCAAACCCACCACACCGATGGAAAAGATCCAGTGGAGAGCTAAGTTTATTGTTTAGATTAAGTGATTAATTGGATTCAAACCCTAAAAAATGGTGGTGTATAATTTAGCTTAAAGAGAAGTATGTTTGCTTTTTTTTTTCAGATTCCTACTTACCTAGCTGGATGTAGCATCTGTCTCGCTGGCTCTAACACTGAGAACTGAGCAATCAAATACCGCCAATCGCTCGATTCTCAGAGCTCTGTGAGCAGGGCCGCCATCAGGGGGGTACAGGCAGTACACCTGTAAGGGGCCCGGGGGTCCCCAGGGGCTCGGATGGAAACCCCACCTTTTTTGTAATTTATTTTTATAAAAATTTTTTTTTTTTATATATATATTTTTATTTTATTTTTTATTAAAGGGTCAATTTTTTTTAGAGGTCCCCAGGGGCCCGGAGGCCCCCCAGGCCCCGGATAACAACCCCCCCTTTTTTATTTAAAAAAACTATATATATATATATATTTTTTTTTTTTATATATATATTATTATTATTATTAAAGGGCCCAGAGGTCCCCAGGGCCCTGGGTGGCAACCCCCTTTTTTTATTAAAAAAAATGTTTTTTATATTTTATTTCTTTTTATTTCTTTTTTTATATATATATCATTTTTTTTTGTTTATTAAACCCCCTTTTTTTATTTAAATGTTTATTTTTGTTATTTTTGTTTATATATAAATATATATATTTTTTTTAATTAAAGGGCCCAGAGGTTTATTTTTTTATTTTTATTAAAGGGTCCAGAGGTCCCGGATGGCAACCCCCCTTTTTGAGATACACAGATGAGATACACAGTGAAAGGCTGCGGGTGACTTTACGACCTTCCCAACCGTTTTTTGGTGACGTCACGTCCTTTCCAACCGTTTTTTGGTGACTTCACGTCCTTCCCAACCAAGGGAACTCACCTGCAGCCTTCCACTGTGTATCTCATCGCACTGTTTCCTGGCACTGGTTATAGTGCCTATGTTTGTAAGTGCTTTTTTTATTATTATTAAATTTGTATTATGACTGCGGAGAGCACTATGGTCTGTCTTTTTTTTTTCATGATCGAACATATCCCCTATTGGAATCATCTGTGAGTTTGTCCTGCTTGGTCCCAGTTGGAGCATTTACCTGGATCATACCCTCATGGAAGAGCGCTTGTGACCCTAACAGAGGGTCTACCCTGTGAGGTGAGCGGCCATTTCTGTCATTGGTGGAGGTTTCTCACTATATTCCATGCTCATCACCCGCATGTTTCTACCTATAGTCATGTTTTTAAGATCACTTGGATGACTTCTATATGGACTTGTGAATAGCGCTGCACTATCTCTTGTATATCTACCATAGAAATGTTTTTAATTGACTCCATGGCCCAGATTCACAAACGATTTACGTCGGCGTATCTCAAGATACGCCGACGTAAGTCCAAATGTGCGCCGTCGTATCTTTACGCCGATTCACAAAGCGAGATACGTCGAAAACTAGGCTTCCTCCGCTTGACGTAACTTGCCTACGCCGGCGTATCGTGGGTGCATAGTTACGCTGGACGCATTCGGCATTCCCATTATAAATATGCAAATTAGTAAGATACGCCGATTCACGAACGTAGATGCGCCCGGCCGCTTCATATACGCGATTTGCGTAAGGCTTACGTCCGGCATAAAGTTACCCCTCATATAGCAGGCGCAGCTAATGCAAAGGTATGGGCCAGGGAACGACGCCGTCGAATTTTACGTCGCATACGCCGTTTACGTAGTACTACGTTAATAGGGCAGTGCGTAGGTTACGTTCACGTCGTAGGCATTGCGCCAACGTATCTTAGGGAGTATATGCGACGTGATTCTGAGCATGCGCGCGCATGCCCAGTTCGACCGGCCATTCATTTGCATGTAATACAGAGAAAAAATTGCGCTTGTCACAGTTAAATAATCAATTAGTACCGGTGTGGTCAGTTACTAACATAAAAATAAAAATAAAAAATAGGGGGGAGGCGGCAGCTCTTGTGCCGAAACACAAGGGGAAATACAACAAAAACAAAGATTTAGAGCTGCGCCTTGTCACCCGGACTCGATACAATCAAAAAGAGTCCATATATCAGTCGTGTGGAGATAAACAATCCTTCAAACATGAGAGAAGTAGTCGGTTGGCTCCAAGACAAATCTCCGCTGGTCTTTAATCAGGATGGACATATAATAAACACCACTGTGCTCGAACTTGGCTTTTCAATGTGGCCCACCACCAGAAGTATAAGCAGCTCACCAGAGGAATGGCTGTAATCAACAGTCGGCTGTGACCCAGCCGTGGCCTTTAGAGAACCAGGACGAATCCCAAATCCTAGGGCAGTGTTTACACCGGGGCTCCACTCAGCAACTCCACCAATTAGATCATATGTAAATGATAAATAGAGGCAGACATAGCGTAATCCCGCTGGGACATTTATTTAAAATAGTAAAACCAGAATACTCACATGAGAGATGAGTTAGACAGGCATATAAAATACAAAGTTGCCGGCCGGCAAACAGATCAGCAAGGACCCTCCTCCAGAGCGTAATGACGTCACCACACGTCTACCCAGACGCGTTTCGTCGTAGGACGTTGTCAATGGGATTCATTTGCATGGGGTCACGCTTAATTTAAATAGATGACGCCCACCTCCTTCCTACTTTGAATTAGGCGGGCTTACGCCGACCAATTTACGCCACGCCGCCACAACTTACGGAGCAAGTGCTTTGTGAATACTGCACTTGCCTCTCTAAGTTACGTCGGCGTAACGTATATGAGATGCGCTACGCCGCTCTAAAGATACGCCGCCCTACTTGAATCCGTGGCCCTAGTGTTCAGCTGCTTGTTATTGTGTGTTTATTGTGCTGATTTGTTTTCTGTTTAGTGTTTTGTTTAATACCTTTTTTTACCACTAGAGGTCAGCTAAATCCTATCATTATACCATATGAAAACTATAATCTAAAGCCAACACTTTATACAAAAAAAAAAAAATTTCTAAATACAGCACGAGATTGTTAAATAATTATTATAAAAAAAGAGCTGTAACTAGAATTATTTGCACTAAATTAGAATTAGTAGCTCTTTAATAGTGAGTACTCACATGTGTAATCTTACCACATACCGTGGTTAGTAAATGGAGCCAAATATGGCATCCTCCCATACATCTCCTGCAAGAGAAGTTAATTTCTATGGTTTATATACACTCTAAAGTAAACAACTTTGCCCCAAGTTGTCTATGAAGACCATTTTTGTGTTTATAAAAGGTGATCAAGGAAGTTTCAAACTCTTTGCCTTACCCATTGACTGTTTTCACCATGACAAGCTATGACTAAGCACTAAGCATTAGTGCGAAACGTGTCAGCGTTTTAATTAGTAGACGTGTGCATGAAAAAAATAAATTAATTTTGTTCATTTTGTTTTGTTTCAATCCGTTCCTCAGTTATTTAGTTTAGTTACATTCAGTTGATTTGTTCAATTTGTAATTTTCTGATTTTCTTTTAATTCACAGATTTTTTCGATTCGAAACATTCAAAACGATAAATTTTTGAGTCGGTCAAAACTAAAATTTTATATTGTTTTTAATTTTTTGATCGCAGCAAAGTGAGCAAGCAAAAGAAAAAATCTTCATCAAATGATTACAATTACTCTTTAAATCACATTTGGCTTAAAGGGGTGTTCCAGCCAATATTTTTGTTTATTAAAAGTCAGCAGCTACAAAAAGTGTAGCTGCTGGCTTTTAATAAACAATCACTTACCTGCTCCAGCGTTCCAGGGACGCCCGACAGGGGCTCCGCTCCTCTCCCCCCCTCCCCGGCATCCTCATTGCAACTGTGGGCACCCGGCCGTGACAGCCTTCGGCTTCACGGCCGGGCACCCACTGCGCATGCGGAACTGCGCATGCGCGAGTGGAACTGCACATGCGCGAGCGGCGCGGTCCGCCACTGATTGGACAGGCGATCGCATGGGACCTGTAATGTGTCCCATGCGATCGCCTACAGGGAGGGGCTGCTGTAGGCGATTAAGCTTAATCGCCTAACCAGCCCCTCGGCGGAAGCAGGAAGTGGGACAGGAAGTCCCACTCCTCCTGAAGCCCCCACTCCCCCCCAAAAAAATTACATGCCAAATGTGGCATGTAAGGGGGAGGGGATTGGGTTGAGCGGAAGTTCCAATTTTGGGTGGAACTCCGCTTTAACAGAAACAGCCTTTATTTCGAAATAGTACTGTAAGGCCTCGTACACACGATAGGGTAAACAGAGGACAACGGTCTGATGCACCGTTTTTATCGGTCAAAACCGGTCATGTGTGCGCCCCATAGGTTATTTAACCATCGGTTAAAAAAAGCCAACTTGCTTTAAATTTTAACCGATGGATTCCTAACCGATAGGTCAAAACCGATCGTTAGTAGGCACGACCATCTGACACAATCGTTTTTTTAACTGATGGTGTGTAGGCACGACGGACCATCAGTCAGCTTCATCGGTTAACCAATGACAACGGTCCATCAGACCGTTTTCATTGGATGGACTGATCGTGTGTACGCGGCTTTATAGCACACACAGTCTTTGATTTCAGCAATATGTGTACAGTTAGAATTCGACTGGACTTCATTGTCAAGTTTGATTTGAATTTCAGTCCGAATTTAGTTACGTTATTTTCGAAGCATTCGGTAAAATTTATTTAATGCAGGTATCCGAATCTCCGAACAATGAAAAATTTGACAGAATTCATTTGGAACGAAACTAACCGCACATGTCTATAAATTAGTATTAACCCCAAAGCAAAGATTTATTATATCGCAACCTACCAACTCTTATATGTGATGTCTGCATTCATTTTCTATTTTGGGCTTTCTTTCTTCTACTTTCATATGTTAATCCAGCCAGCAAGTCTGATGTTTTATAAAAGCTCAAACTTTTCAGCAGAATGTATTAGCTTACAGGGGTGAGAGAAACCATTTAACACTGGGAGAGTGATTCAAATTATCAGTTTTTATTTATTAACCACTTAAGAACCGGACCAATATGCTGCTAAATGCCCAGAGGCGTTTTTTTACAATTTGGCACTGCGTCGCTTTAACAGACAATTGTGCGGTCGTGCGACGTGGCTCCCAAACAAAATTTGCGTCCTTTTCTTCCCACAAATAGAGCTTTCTTTTTGTTATAAGAAAAATAAATAAACTAAATTTTAGTCAAACATTTAGGCCAAAATTTATTTAGCCACATGTCTTTAGTAAAAATAAAATCGCAATAAAAAAAAAATTAGCTACCTAGCGGGAACAGCGACACTAATACAGCAATCAGACAAATGATCGCTTAGTGACACTGGCAATAGGGGGTGAAAGGGTTAACTAGGGCGGTGATCAAGGGGTTAAAACTTTATTAGGGGTGGTACGGGGCTACCCTGGACCTAACACTAACTGCATGTCACACTGCCTGTCACACTGCCACTTAATGCAGTGATCAGTACATATATGATCACTGCATTCAGTGACACTGTGACAGGGAGTGGGCGGGTGATCGGGGGGGGGGGGGGGTTGATGTGCCTATGTGTCACTGGTGTCAGTATAGTGTTGGTGCAGACTCACTTGTGATGTCTTCTCTCCTCAGCGGCGGTTGAAAATACCGCCGAGAGGAGAGATGACATCACTTCCCCCTTCCTGTGTTTACACAGGCAGAGGAAGTGACACACGGGGTGAGTGCGCGGATTGGCTTGGAGCGACCCGGAGGGGGCGGACAAAAACGAACAGCCGCCCCCTCATCCCGGATCGCTCGGACAGCCACGGGGACCGCCGCAAGTACCGACCCACGTCTAGGCAGGGACGTACAGGTACGCCAATGTGCCTGTACGTGCCATTCTGACGAAGTATATGTACATGCGGCGTACTGTACTGCAATAGAAATAAGATATTCTGTGATCAGTTAAATAGCATTACACATATATAGTATATATAACTTATTAGGTGCTAAGCGGACGTGACCATTTGAATACCAAAATGTTTGAATACACTTTCACACATTCCTAGCAATACATGTTTAAGCTAGCCAACTGCGTCAAAGTAATCCCTCTCTGGCCAGTCCCTACTCTACTCTGCAAAAGGCAAATTACATACTCACTTATTGATGATGTTACATGCTCATATCAAGTCTACTGGGTCCCTACCCTTTCGAATTGTATAGACATTTTTGCAGGTAGCAAGGATATGGATTATTTGCTGCCTTGCTCTTTTTTGTGATGGTGACGTGCACTGATCATCTGGGCTTGGAGCCAGTAAGTCAACACCTGGGTGCAGAGCCAGAACAAGGAGGTAGGTAGGCATTCAAGAGGAGCAGATAAATGTGGCCTTGACATGACTTGTCAAATGAGCATGTTGACGATTACCTGTGCAGAGATGTATGGGGGTGGTGGAGAGGTGACATGTTTCATCTGATGCCACAAACTCCTTCCTGTCCTACTACCAACTACATGGTGCCTTCTACAGCTGTACAGGTGCTACCACTGGAGATGACGAGAGGGAATTCATCACCATTGGGTGGACTGTATGGACTCACCAGCAACACCATGCCAAGGTCCGTTTGGTGCCATGGGAGTTTGTATTTGGAGGAGGGAGGAATTTTTGTTTGTGAGGCACCCTCTGCTTTACTTATTTTTGGCCTCTAGTCTATACGTGTTATGCCCTCTTGACCCAGAGCAAAGTAGGCTTAGGCATCATTAAACAACTTGACCTCCTGAAGGTTTTACCCCCTTCATGACCCGGGCATTTTTTTTGCTATTCAGCACTGCGCTACTTAACTGTATGCAAATTAAATTTATATCACTTTTTCACACAGTGGTATTTGATCACCACTGAGTTTTTTAGTTTCTATTATATTAACCAAAAAATTACAAAAAAATATTTTCTACTTTCTACTTACTAAAAAATATTCAATAAAATCTAAATTTGTCGTAGAATGTATTCTGCTACATTTCTTTGGTAAAAAAAATTCAAAAAAATGTATTTCCTTGTCAATATATCTTTATTGAGGTGATAGAGAAATGTACAATTCAACAAAATAAAATAAGTTAATTACAGACACAGAATAACTTCTTGGTTTACATAAGTGGTAAGTTCACAACAGGTGAGTCTGGTGGCTTCAATGGACATATTAATAGTACAGATAAGGTTATAACTAAGAGACCAATTTTCTGGAGTTTATTTAAAGATGCTTTGTTTCTTCCAACCAGCCCAGATGGTTTTAAAGCTGTGGTTTAGGCAAGAGTCCTGATGCGTCAACGTAAGTGTTTCAACCAAAATCAACCTTATAACAATGCTAAGAACATGTATAATAACGAGGTTCATAGTCAGAGCCCAAGGCGGGGGGACGAGGGTGGGGAGGAAAGCGGGGAGGGGAGAAAGGGGTGTCTGCAGGAGTGGTCCGGAATTGGCTGTCAATATCAAATATACGCTAAGCGGTAGACTGTTAAACAGGCTGGGCTACCATGGTAATAATACAATATCATTGATTTCATTGGGTATTGCATATTTATACCACGGTTTCCAGGTTCTTTCGAATCCAGCGGTCGCGTCCATGTCGATTGCCATCATTTTGGCGTGAGTCATAGCTAGGTTCATTCTGTTCGTTACTTCGTTAATTGATAGATTAGGGGTTTTCCATGCTTTTGCCAATGTTTGTTTCGCAGCTGTAAAGAGCTGTGTTAATAGTTTAAATTGTTTATGTGAGACATTTTTGGGTTTGAGGTTTAATAATGCGCTTTTGGGGTCCAATGGGATCCCCTTACCCGATAGTTGACTGATTATTGTGAACATTTCTGACCAGAATAACTGTGCTTTAGGGCACGACCACCAGATATGAAAGAATGTTCCTGGAGATGAGCAGCCCCTGAAACAATGTTCAGGGTAGTTTGGCACAAATTTCGCAATCCTAGTAGGAACTAGGTACCATCTAGTAAGAACTTTATAGTTAGTTTCACAAGCTAGTACATTTATAGAAGCAGATTTAGTGTTGGTCCATATTTGATTCCAGTCTTCTGGATCTAGTTCAATATCCAGGTCTAGTTCCCATTTGTTTACATAGGGGAGTTTCCCCGTAATAGAGTTAGTCAACAACTGGGAGTATATTGATGAGATCAAACCTCTAGAGGGAGGGGTGCTTTTGCAGAGCTTTTCAAAGGCAGATAGTCGGGGAGGGCTGGGGATGGAGTCTGCATAAGGTTTGAAAAAGTTTTTAATTTGGAGGTATCTAAATATTTCAGATTGTGGTATGTTATAGATTTCGCATAAATCCGGAAAGGACCTAAATGTAGAGGAATCCAAGAATTTATACAGGCATGTACAGTCCTTTTTCACCCATTCTTTAAAGGTGTTGGGGTAGATCCAAGCAGGGTAGAACGATGGATTTTTATAGAATGATAAGAGTGGAACATGGGAGGATAAAAGGGAGTTCTTTATCTTTAAATTGTCCCATAGGGAAAGAGAGTGCTTAAGAATGGGGTTATGGATATGTTTGCGTGATTTGGATGGGATCCACATAATGTTGGAAATCGGGATGGGGTCGCATTCCACCGCTTCAATCGAAAACCCAGAGAGGAGGTTCCTTTGTTGTGTGGTACTTTACTAACGTGGCTAATTGTGCAGCTCTATAATAGTTCAAAAAGTTGGGTAGCCCCAGTCCTCCTTTAACTTTGGGGAGATGCAAGATTTGATGTTTTAATCTTGGTTTGGAGGAGCCCCACACAAAGTTGGAAACTCTTTTTTGTACAATCCTTAAGTAGTATGATGGGATTGGGGCTGGGAGAACTCTAAAGAGGTAAAGGAGTTTAGGCAGAATTGACCAAAAAAATGTATTTCAATTGGTTTGTTATAGTATCTACAAAAATATCTACAAGGGGGCATTCTGATGGGGTCACCTGATATAATGGAGCCATCTGATGGGGTCAATTATATAAGGGGGCATTCTTATGGGGTCATCTGAGATAAGTCGGCATTCTGATGGAGTCACCTGATGTAAGGGGGCATTCTTATAGGGTCACCTGGTATAAGGTGGCACTCTGATGGGGGACACCTGATGTAAGGGGGCATTCTGTTGGGGTCACCTGATTGAAGGGGGCACTCTGGTGGGGACACCTGAAGTAAGGGGGCATTCTGATAATGTCATCTGATATAAGGGGCATCCTTTGGAGACACCAGATATATGCGGGCACTGTCATATTTAGGGGGCAGGCTTGAAGACCAGTTGCTATCGCAGCAGCGAAAATACCACCGACCAGTAGGATAGGTACACCGGAAGTCACCCTGGCTCACCTGAAGTACTAAGTACTAACCAGTGTTCACCATAGTTCCTGATGATGGAGATGGATTTTGCTGCGTGTTAGTACTAGGTCGCGGTTCTCAGAATCGCCCCACCAAGAAGTGAGCCAGCTGACATCCAGTAGCGGATAAGCAGTTAGAGATTAAACAAAAGCATAGTCTGTAACCAAACCAGAAGGTCAGTAATGAGTAGTTGCAGGTTAGGATCAGGCAGAAGCGTAGTCGAGGAACAAGTAAAGGGTCAATAACGAATGGTAGCAAAATATAGACGGCAGCAGGGAAGACAGGAGCAAGATACTGGCCAGGATGCACAATAATCTGGCAAACAGGAAGTGCAGAGACATGGCTTAAACCAGGAAGCTCATGGGAGCCATTATGAAATATAACAAATAAAATAGACTTGCTGTGGATGGATGCCTCACTAATTAACACTAATTGTCATTGGGATGTAATCCATTGTTTGTGTTCTTTAGAGCTCACTGAACTCTCCTAATTCAGAGTTATTGTGATCCACTATTCATCCTGATGATACTACCTGCATTGTCTGGACATCATACAGAGTCTCTTTTGTTTCCCCTGGTAACTGATACAGACATAGGATAATGTATCCTATGTGACGCATGCTCTGAGATCCCAGTTTCCTGAAATTAGTAACATCTGGTACTTTGCAGCACATTTTTACTTCCTACAATCTACTATAGATATATGTTTGTTTCTGCATGGTACCATATGCAGTATAATCTCCCATTGTTTCTGAGGAAGCAGAATTAGGTATGAGAAATGCTCCAGAAAAAGTACACCCTCCTACTATTGACCGTTTGCATATTCTTGAAAAAAGTGAAGATTGGCTGCACACTGCAGATAGCGTCTATAAAAGTCCTTTATTCGATAACACGGGACAAACAGCACTAGGAAGAACAATACAATGCTACCTTTGACTTTTACCACCATAATGATGCTGGGATCGTAATGTGCTCCCTAAGCTCTCTTTACATTGAAGGTAACCATAGACATAAGACACCAATTGATCATCCCACTGCTGTACAATTTTTATACAGAAACATCATAATGATGTACCCTGGTTGAGTGTACACAGTGTGGCTTGGGCAGACACTCTGGCAGTGGGTCTTGGACCTGGGAAATAATAGCAATAAACTGTGAAAATCCATACTGGGCAATTTAAGATGGACTCACCCTTTCCCCCGATCACCTGTCCTGGGGTGTCTGCACAAGCCCAGGGTGACCCCTTTAGGCAAAATTTGGACCTGAAATGGACCAGAAGTCCCACAAAACTCCTGTGCAATGCGCTCCGCAGCCACCCCAGAGCTGTGTGAATCGGTTATATTGAGAGCCAGTCACAGTCTCCTTACATTCGAAAAAGACTGCATCCTATTTGCAATAGTGTGAACCCAGCCTTAAAAATAGCTGTTTAAAATCCTGTTCAAAAAAACTTTGGGCCAGATTCAGGTAGAGTTACTCTGGAGTATCAGTGATACGCCAGCATAACTCTCACTTTGAGCTGGCGTTTCTGTTTTCTGTAAGCAGAAAACAAGATACACCGGGTTGGAGTTCCTATACGAGCGGCGTAATTGTATTTCGCCGTCGTATCGGAACTGCAATTTTAAAAATGGTGCTCGGGGCGTTCCCGCTGATTAACGCCGAGAATATGTTAATCAGCGAGAGACGGAATTTCAAGATCGTACGCGGGCCCGATGCAGTGACTTTCCGACGTTTCAGGAAGCGATACGCGGCGTAAAGAAAAACATGCCCCCTAGGTGGAGTATCCTATGTTAAGTATGGCCGTCGTCATCGCGTCGAATTTAAATTTTTTAGCGTCGTTTGCGTAAAACGTCTGTGAATGGGGATTGACGTCATTGACGTCCACTGACAGAATTTGGAGCATGTGCACTGACAGTCGACGCATGCGCAGTACGTTCGCCGCGGGATCGCGCCTAGTTTAAATAATACACGCCCCCTACCCGCCTAATTTGAATTCCGCCGGCTCATTTTCGCTACGCCGCCGCAAGTGCTATGTGAATAACAGTACTTGCTCCTAAAGTTTCAGCGGAGTAACGTAAATGACTTACGTTACTCCGAATTAAAGAACCGCTGTCCTACCTGAATCTGGCCCTTTACTGGTACAAATAATTTAAAACTGTGCACATAGGAGCTGCAATCTTTTTGGGTTTATTTTTTCTGCTAATAAATAAGACTTTCTTGTTGAGCTCTAGATTTTATAATGTCTGTTGGTGGTCTTGTTCAAATTGTGGCCTAGTGCTAATAATTTAACATGACACAACCAGTTACAACTAATTTTGGGGTCTTTTCTCTGGGAATAAATTTCACTAATCATAGGCGTCCGCTGAACTTTTTTTAAGGGGGGTATAATTTTAAGGTCATCCATGCTCGGTCCCTTTTTGACTCAGGAACACTGTGCCAGTTAGGAGGAGAATATCTTATATTGCAATTTGCTGCTTGTAAAGTTGGACAGCTGAGCTATTGCTGGAAAAATGTATATGTGTGTGTGTGTGTGTGTGTGTAACAGTGTGTGTGGCACTGCTGCTGTTACCTGTGGTTCTTCAGCCCAGGGCAGGCACTGGCAGCGTATTCTACATGCCACGCACCTGTGGGAGGAGCTGGTGCCGTGCCAGCCAGATCAGCATAGGCATATCAAGTGCAACATACTCAGGCAGGCAGGCTGAGGCAGCCAATCACGGAACAGAAGAGCCAGGATGTTAAGCAGATGCCTGAGCGGCAGAGCCAGGGGTGTTGCTAGGTGCCAAAAAGACCAGGGGCTTCAGCCCGCAAGCCAAGCTGGCCTCAGGGGGGGGGGGCCTGCGGTCGGCGGAGTGGTGCAGGGTGACCTACCTGACACACACACCCAGACCTACGTGAGTGTGTGTGTCAGTACACACACACACACACAGACATAACCTGCATACACTAACACTGACCGCTACACTACACTAACCACATTACACTACACTGACAACACTACACTGACCAGACCAGACCACACCACACTGACCACACTACACTGACCAGACCAGACCACCACACTACACTGACCAGACCACACTACACTGACCAGACAACACTACACTACACTGACCACAATACACTACACTACACTGACCACACCACACTACACTGACCATACTACACTGAACTGACCAGACTACACTGACCACACCACACTACATTAACCACTACCAGACTACACTACACTACACTACACTATACTGACCAGACATACACTATTACTGACGTCACCTACCTCAGCTGTGGTGTGCGGCGCCGGCACGCCCAATGTGCCCATCATAGCCATGCAGCCAGGGAGCTTTGGAGCCAAGGAGGAGAGAGACTCAGGAGAGCCGCCAAGCAGGGAGGTGGCGTGGTGTGCCCGTCACACATATTCAGCCACTGAAGCCAGAGGAGGAGACTCAGTAGCCGTGCCGTAGAGAGCCGCCGAAGATATCACGGCACGCCGGGTGGCATTGTAATTCCCGCCTTCTGAGCTTGCGGCGCCTGATGATGGACATCACACGTCCCGCAGGCCCGGATTGGAGCAGTGGGACATCCATCATAGGCGCTGCAGGTTCCAGAAGGCGGGACCTGCCGTGTCATCGGTCACACTCAGAAAAATAATGGTCCCTGCTCAGCGGCGGCACTCAGGGCTAATAATAAACTTTGTCATGCTAGAGACTCGGGGCTTTTCGGCCACCCATTCAGGGCTCCAGCCTCCTCAGCCTACCCCTAACGACGCCTCTGGGCAGAGCCAATCTGATGCTCGGGCTGTGGGTGAGGAAGGAGGGACGGATGTGTCTGTATGTATCGCGGTGAATAAGTCAGAACAGACCCAGTCCCCAGGCTAGCAACAGACTTAGAAAAAAAAGTCCACGGCTGCCGCGGAGGCAGCCACGGCAGCCATTGCAAAACAGGGGTCAAGTCAAGTGTCTTCTCTTACGAATCCGGGGGGGGGGGGGCAATTGCAGTTTTTTTTCCATCCCTTTACAGTTTTTCGTTCTGATTTTAAACTGCACCGTAATGTTAAATAATAGATTTAAAAAGTGGCTGTTAAGGGTAAAATAGACCCTAGAGCAAATAATATTTTATCATGCATAAAGAGTATTTTACAATCTTTTGGAGTGTTTCGTTTTTTTAATCTACAAATAAATGACACATTTTTACAATGGATTTTTGGGGGTCCTGCTTAAGACGGGGTCTTGTTCAAATAACTGAATACTGAGAAAGTAGGCACAACAATCTTTTGGGGCTTTATCTGCAAATAAATTACATTCTAAAATAGATTTTGAGAAATTAATGCAAATAATTTTTGGAGGTGTTTTTTTTGTATATAAAATTATACTCTAATCTTGTTCTGTGAGATTTTAAAATGTAGGTTGGGGGTCCTTTTTTAAATTTGGGCCTAGTACAAATAATGTATTACTGCAAACATCGTCCTTTTGGGGGTCCTTTGTACAAATTAACGGCACTCTGTGTCCGCTGTCTACATGTGTCTGCTGTCACCTGCCGGAATCCGCTCCAGAAAGAGAAAGTTTGCCATCCGTCTAGCCTCTAGCGGATCAGATGTTTATCTGATGGAAATGGACATGCACTCAGTTTCCATTTAACCTCCCATAGAGAACAGCGGGCTGTGTTCATGTCATGGACCCGTCGTCTGACTGCTCACCTGAGATCAGCGGACAGATTTCCCCACTGAGCAGGTGGATCTGCTTGGAAAGGGCCCTATACCGCTTTATATATTAGTACCTACAAAGCCTGTACTTTTGCACAAATACCATCCCAACCAATTGATATTTACTTATTATAACAATGAGAATGAATAGAAGATTAAACTGAAGATTATACTTAGCTGTCACTTTTAGGAAATGCTGACAAATCCTAGATCAATTTCTGCAGAAAGCAGATAAACATCTGCAATAACAATAGTAATATGTATAATACTGACCCCATTTTTTTTTTTCCGCTCAGAAAAGCCGCGCTTTAACTCTAAAAGAAGAATGGAGAAAAAAAAGAAAAGAAAAAGAAAACAGATTAAGTGAGAATAAGCAGCTGGGACAGACTTTTTATCTTTGTACGACATGTAAGCAGCCAGACAGCTGTACTGGCATCTGTTGTAGAGACAATAGCCTTCTGTTTACAGAGAAACCATGGCTTATTAATAACTGAGGCCTGAACTCAGAACATGCTTGTCCTTAAAGCGGACCTTCAGTCATTTTTTCATCTATTAAAACTTCTATCCTTGTTGTTTTAACTTTAAATAGTAAAACATTTTTCTTCTGCTAGTAAATACCTTCAAACAGCCCACTCCCTGTTTCTTGTCTGGTCATTAGCCTAGGCTTATGACATCATGCACAGATTCCTCTCTCTCTCTCTGTTATTACAAATTATGTGAGCAGACTACAGTTCCTCTTTAACCACTTGTCCTCCGCCCACCGTCAAATGACGGCGGGCGGAGGACTCCATTGTCCTGACATCACGTCATATGACGTGATGTCCTTTTAAAGCCGCGGGCAGGCGCGCGCCCGCCGCTCTGCTGGGATCCCGATGCGAGTGCCCGGCGGCAACGATCGCCGCCGGGCACACGCGATTGCCCAGTAACTGAGCGGGGACGTGGAGCTCTGTGTGTAAACACAGAGCTCCACGTCCTGTCAGGGAGAGAGGAGACCGTTGCTGTGTCCCTTGTACATAGGGACACAATCGGTCACCTCCCCCAGTCACCCCCCCTCCCCCTACAGTTAGAACACTCATAGGACACACATTTAAGCCCTTCCCCGCCCCCTAGTGGTTAACCCCTTCACTGCTAGTCACATTTATACAGTAATCAATGCATATTTATAGCATTGTTCACTGTATAAATGTAAATGGTCCCAAAAATGTCAGAAAAGTGTCCAAAGTGTCCGCCATAACGTAAGAATATGTATCGGCCTAAACTGAGGAAAAAAATATTTTTTTTTATATATTTTTTGGGTTATTTATTATAGCAAAAAGTAAAAAATATTGAATTTTTTTCAAAATTGACGCTCTATTTTTGTTTATAGCGCAAAAAATTAAAACCGCAGAGGGGATCAAATACCACCAAAAGAAAGCTCTATTTGTGGGAAAAAAAGGACGCCAATTTTGTTTGGGTACAGTGTAGCATGACCGCGCAATTGTCAGTTAAAGCGACGCAGTGCCGGAAGCTTAAATTTTGTCTGGGCAGGAAGGGGGTGTAGGTGCGTAGTAGGCAAGTGGTTAAAAAAGACCTATTATAAATAAAAATTAGGGTTGTCCCGATACCACTTTTTTGGGACCGAGTACAAGTACCAATACTTTTTTCATGTACTCGCCGATACCGAATACCGATACTTTTTTAAAATGTGTCCCCAAATGCAGCCATGTCCCCCACATATGCAGCCATGTCCCCCACATATTGCAGTCATGACCCCCCACAGATGCAGCCATGTCCCCCCACATATATTGCAGCCATCTCCCCCCACATATATTGCAGCCATGTCTCCCCCACAGATGCAGCCATGCATGTCCCCCACATATGCAGCTATGCATGTCCCCCCACATATTGCAGCCATGTCCCCCCACATATTGCAGCCATGTCCCCCCACATATTGCAGCCATGTCCCCCCACATATTGCAGCCATGTCTCCCCACATATATCCAGCCATGTTCCCCACAGATGCAGCCATGTCCCCCATACCTATTAGGCAGATATGATGTCGCCGCTGCTGCCACGTTAATCCCCCTGCATTACAGCGCGCATTACAAGCTTTCATTTGAATACTTGTAATGCCCGCTGCGCCATGTATAGACACTCCCCTTCTCGGGATTGGACGGATCCGTCCAATCCCGAGCAAGGGGGAGTGTCGATACACGGATCCGTGCATAGACACTCCTCCTTGCTCGGGATTGGACAGATCCGTCCAATCCCATGAAGGGGAGTGTCTATAGATGGCGCAGCGGGCATTACAAGTATTCAAAGGAAAGCTTGTAATGCACACTGTAATGGACGGGGATTAACACGGCGGTATGCAGCGGCGGCTTTGCGGTATGCGGGGTGGGGAAGTATTCTATTTAGGCATCGGGGGTATTTGCGGGAGTACAAGTACTCCCGCAAATACTCGGTATCGGTCCCGATACCATTACTGGTATCGGGATAACCCTAATAAATATAGCAGACCTTACCCAACTGCTATTTGCAGGATTGCGTTTCAGCTTACACAGCCTTCCTCATAACATAAACATGGGTGTCAAACTGGCAGCCCTCCAGTTGTTGCAGAACTACAAGTCCCATGAGGCATTGCAAGGCTGACAGTTACAAGCATGACCTCTCAAAAGCAGAGGCATGATGGGACTTGTAGTTATAAAAATAAAAATTTGCGCTAGGTGCAAAAATATAATAAATGAATAAATATATCCTTGACGGATATCCTGCCGCTAAAACACCACAACCTAGATATAAGGTACAACTAAATATAAGCAATAAAAGTGTAGCGCTGGACGATAAACCACATGGTTCAATAAGTGAATACAGGGAAAGAAGCGAAAATGGGATCAGCTAGGTCCAAATGATTTTACATTGATCCCATTTTCGCTTCTTTCCCTATATAAATTACCAGTGTTTCAATACACTATAAGGGGATCCGACAGGTCTAAATCATTGATATACTAATCATATGTACTAAAATATTGTCTTAAAATTTTGCATTATATTTACGTTTTGTAACATTGTTGGATAGGTCTGTATTGTCTATAGGCTCCCTCTGTTTTTCTCTTATTTGTCTTGTTTATTGTTAGTCTTGTCCTTCCGAGGTTGTGTGTTCTGTCTGATTCTTTTGTCTCTAGGTTTCTTGACATGGCCAATTTCTGTGGCTCAGCATGGGAAGGGTTTATGTTTAAAATACAAGCAAGTCAGAATTCCGCCGAAATCACGATTCCTGAACTGGATAGAGCCTTCTCTAGACTCCAGCGTTTACTGGAAAAGAAGGTCAGGGTATTTTGGCATAAGCAATACTTTGTTAAATACTGTGATAATCAAATAGTCCCTTGGGGTTTGCGAGTACAAATCTTCCCTAATTTGAGGAAGGTTGAGGACTCAGTTAAATCCAAATGGGAGCACACTCTCCAAAATTGCTCCTTTGAGATGATGCATATTCTCTGTGATCAATATGACAGTGAAATCATAGAGCTTGATAGTCAAATAAATGCATGGTATACGGAATTAATTCTATCTGCCTCTAATCAGCTGTTCACTGATCGGGAGAAAAATCTTAAGGAACACTTAGAGGAATACACAGCGGATCTAATAAATATGAAAGAGGGCAAATTTCTAAGGGATAAAGCAGCTTATGACAATAAATATGCATATAAATGGAACGAATCAACGTCCAGCAGACCGCTAATTCATCCCCCTGTAAGAAATGCACCCACTAATGTGAATATACCTAACATCTCTTCCGTTTCCTCCACAGTCTCTAGTCAGTCAACAGTCTATAGCAGGGGTGGGCAACTTCGGCCCTCCAGCTGTGGTGAAACTACAAGTCCCATGAGACATTGCAGGACCCTGACAATCACAGACATGACTCCTAAAAGCAGAGGCATGATGGGATTTGTAGTTTCATCACAGCTGGAGGGCCGAGGTTGCCCACCCCTGGTCTATAGGGATTTATCCCATGATCGACTGCCCAAAAAACGCAAAGGAGATCGACAATCAGCCTCTTCGGATTCACTGACGCGCACCGGGTCTACCATTACGAAACGTCCACTAGTTAGTTCATCTACTTTGGACACTTTCCGAGCATCATCTTTTGCGCGCACGATGCAATTTGACACTCCACAAGTAATAAACTCCACAACTGCGCACCCGAGTCGGGCTTCAACACCTGGTATTGCGTTTTCCCTATCGCCAGGTAATCTATCTACCAGATGGGTAAGTGAACCGAATCTTTCTTCACTAGTTTCTCATAGTACGGTGAATGCAGATCCAAAGATAGCTCCTATTTTTTTAGTGAAACCAGTGGACAATCTGTCCACATCCATGATGCAACCAACAGAGATAGGACAACAACTTTAAACATTGATTTGGAGGTTATTAATCTATCCTCTATCCCACTGAGTCAACATGAGGCGGAGGTCCTCAAACTAGGCCTTACCTTTTGTCCACAGGTTGGAGAGGATACATTTCAGATGATAAAAGACATCCATCTGTTCGCACGGAAACTTATTTTCAAAGTAATGTTTGACAAACAATCGTCTGAATCAGACTTGCTGTCATTTGAACAACTAAAACAAGATGCTGACGAAATTCAGGCTATTGAAACACTAATGGAGCTCTGGGAAGAGGGGCACACTGATGATGACTTATCATCATGTGTGCCGTCCCCTGTTGGCATTTGTGCCCCAGAGGTATCCTTTCCACCACCAATTTCTTTTAAACCTAAGTCTCAAAATTTTCCCTTATTAAACAAGAATGCGAGTATTTGGTCGTTTGTACAACAAACGACCAAAGAAATTAGTAAATTAGAATTAACAGCAGATGCCAAAGTAAACAACCTTACCTTCAATCAGCGTCAAGCTCTTAAAAACCTTCAAAATAATCATGCAATCATAATCAAACCCTCGGATAAAGGAGGAAATGTCGTGGTTATGAATATATCGGATTACGAAAATATGTGTAGAAAAATCTTGGATAACACTGATTGGTACTTACCCATCTCACAGCCCTTGCTTTCCATCTTTAATAAAGAATTTTTATCAATTATTACCCAGGCGTATTATAAGGGCACTATTAATAAAGATACTTGGAATTTTTTGAACGTACAGGCACCTAAGGTTCCAACTATGTATGCCTTACCTAAAATTCATAAATCATTGACTTGCCCGCCCGGTAGACCCATTGTCTCCGGGTGTGCAAGTCTAACTGAGAATGCCAGTGCCCTGGTCGATAATTATCTTCGTCCACATGAAACATCTCTGACCTCCTATATAAAAGACACTATCGATTTGTTGCAAACGATAGAGGGAATTACAGTACCCCCTAATATGTGGCTGGTTGCCATAGACATTGAAAGCTTGTACAATGCCATACCACACGAAAAGGGTCTTGAGACCATCGGAGATATCCTTAGAGATAGAGGTGATCAAGCTCAGACGTATAATCTTTTTATTTTGGATTTATTAAGATTTATCTTGACAAGAAACGTTTTTCTGTTTGGACTCTCCCACTACCTCCAGGTACAGGGGGTTGCGATGGGGACTAAGTGTGCCCCATCGTATGCCAACCTGTACCTGGGGGGGTGGGAGAAGGAACTTTTTTGTAGTGAGGACCCATCGATGTGCATGCACCATGTGATTTCATGGTATAGATATATCGATGACGTCCTGTTATTGTGGTCAGGCACCCAATCTGAACTTGATCAATTTATGAAGGGTCTGTCGGTGAACGCATACAACTTAAAATTCACCATGGAATGTAGTCAGGAAAGTATTAACTTCCTTGATTTAAAAATCTCTATTGGTTCAGGTGGAACAGTTTTTTCGTCCCTCTATCGTAAACCCTCATCGGGAAACACAATTCTTCACGCCTCTAGTGGCCACCCCCTTTCTCTGGTAAAGAGCATACCATACAGCCAGTACATAAGACTTAAACGAAACTGTGCCCTGAAGGCGGATTATGAAGCGGCGGCTGATGATCTGTATCTTCGCCTGAGAAAGAGGGGATACAGTCATAAGAATCTCAAAAAAGCATATAACAGAGCAGCTCAAACTGAGCGTAGAGATCTAATCTTTCCTAACAGAAAAAGAAATACCCTTCAGCCGATACGCATTCTTACGCAATATTCTACTGATCATTGGAAATTTAGAACCATTTTGGGACAATTTTGGCCCCTATTATTAGCGGACAACACAGTACGGAAATTCATCAAGGAATCTCCGGAAATTACTTACCGACGGGCACCCTCATTGAGGGATAAGTTGGTCCAAAGTCATTTTGACTCCAAAGGTGACTTACCAAGAAAAACCACTGGCACATATCCGTGCAAAAAATGTAGAATGTGCCCATATATATTATATGGCCCTACCACCTTACTACCCAATGGACACACTCATAACATCAGGCATCGGGTTACATGCCAAATGATTGGGGTAGTATATCTGGCTAAATGCCTCTGTGGGTGTTTCTATGTAGGGAAGACCAAAAGGCCCTTTCATGTAAGAATCTCCGACCACATAGGACCCATTTGTAAGAAGCTGATGACCACTGCCATCAGCCGGCACATGGGCAAGGAACATCATTTTGAATTATCAATGATCCAATTTGCAGCCCTTGAGCATGTACCCCAACACGTGAGGGGCGGCGATATTGATCGCACGCTACTCCAACTAGAAACACGGTGGATTCAGTCCCCAGGATTAAATGAATATATTAGCTACAAGTCATTTCTTTAAATATGTCCACTATTTGACTAAGTATGTGAGTCTATATATATATATTTTTCGAATGCCTTTTGAACCTTTCTTAAAAGTTTATTAGATTACTTAATTGATGTATGAGCCAGTAGCTCACCCACCTCGGGTATTTTCTGTTTGTCTTATGTGTCCTTCCCTTTTGTGTTCAGTGTCCCATTCCCCCCCCCCTCCCCCCCTTATAACATATAGGCCCTCCAACAACTCTTTCTCCCCCTTTTTCCTTCCCCCTCCCCCTTTTTTGTCTCTAGAACTCCTTAAGATATCTCGATGTTCATTTGTATATTCATTTATCCTAATATATAATACTGTTATAAATGTACAATTATTAGTACGTACACTTTTCTGGCACCATTGTGCTGGTTTGTTCCCCTTTTTTATTATTTGGTAAATGTTTTTGCGCAGCTATGTGTGTGTACGGCTTCCTCTTCATGCCATTTGTTTGGCTTGGGAGGATATATACCTTGCGTGTCTTAGGTAATGGAGATGTTGACCTGTTTATGTTCTCCAGAGTATTTTCAACCAGGCTTTATTTTACACTTGCACCCGATCCAGTGCCAACACTCTTGTCTCTTGTTATCCTGTGCGCCGTTCTCTTGGGCGAATATGCCTCTCTGTATGGACACCCAAGGACTTTTTTACACTCTTAGCCCGCTTGTCACTGTGCTGCAGTCATATGGGACCTTTCCACGCCCTTCCCATCTGTGTATCGGGCTAGTGGATATTATCCATTGGCTCTGACGTTAACTCCTCCTTGCAGGTGTGGCTTCTCTGCCCCCATGCCTGCCGATGATCGTGGATGTGTAAGGGGAAATACCTTACCTCTCTGCGCATCAGATCGCGGGGCATTATGGGCATTGTAGGCGCGCGCGGACATTCCCCAGGCTGCAGCGCGCTGACGTTTTTTGTCCTCTCACACCCGATGACGTCAGACGCTCGAACGTGTGGGAGAGGAGGCCTATTTAAACTGGCTGTAGTTTCCTTTCTTTCTCCATGTTGAATGCACCTGCCAGGAACGTTATGGTGTGACATCTTCACCATAGGTAAATCGTTTACACTCCTATATGTCTCTTGGACTGTGCTTGGTCATTTTATGGATATGTGCTCAATTGAATTAATGGTCGTTGTTATGTTTTATTTAGAAAGTCACATTGACTGATTTAACATCACACCTTCCTGGATGTTGTCGGTAATGTTTGGACGCTCTCTTGTGGTTGTTCCTGGCATTGCAGCATTTTTCTAAAGAATTATGTGAGTTTAAGTGGATCTAGCTAATTTTTTATCTTTAAATATACAATTGAAAAAAAGTTTTGTGCGATGTATGTAGGTAGGCTATAATTCTTATTAAGTTTTTTTTTTTAATGTTTTTTTTCAGCCAGTTTTCTTTCTCCTCTTCTATGGAGATGCATCTCTGGCCCTACTTTGGTGCATTGGACCACTAGACGAGTTGGTTGTCCGTTTGGTTTGCAAGTGTCTAGCCGCTCTCTTCTTCCCTTATCCCCATCCTTTTCCTTGTGGACAATCCCATCTTCCATTGTGTCCGCTCTGGCCCCCCCCCCCCCTCTCCAGGTCTGGATGTCCATTTTCTGACACGCAAGGTTAGCAGAGTATACACATATACCTGTATGAATATATGGTTATGTTTTATATGTCCTTTTGTAATATGCAATTTTTTCTATTAATAGAGCTGTTTTCTAATTATCGTTCTCAACCTAGCCCCTGACGAAGCCGGAATCTAGGCGAAATATATTGGGCTTAACAACTTTCTGGTTGTGATCATCTGTAATACGCTCTGCTTGTGTAATCAGGATCCACAGCTGCCTGGTTTTATGCCTTTCCTACCCTACTGTTTTGAAATATGTGCTTTCTGTATCATATTTTGTGATAACTACTTCTTTTACTTTTTTTGAAAAAAAAAAATTATTTAAAAAAAATTACCATTGTATGTTGTGTATTAGCACCGGTATAGTCCCCCATTGTCCATACTATAGAAAGTGAATACAGGGAGTGCAGAATTATTAGGCAAGTTGTATTTTGACCACATCATCCTCTTTATGCATGTTGTCTTACTCCAAGCTGTATAGGCTCGAAAGCCTACTACCAATTAAGCATATTAGGTGATGTGCATCTCTGTAATGAGAAGGGGTGTGGTATAATGACATCAACACCCTATATCAGGTGTGCATAATTATTAGGCAACTTCCTTTCCTTTGGCAAAATGGGTCAAAAGAAGGGCTTGACAGGCTCAGAAAGGTCAAAAATAGTGAGATATCTTGCAGAGGGATGCAGCACTCTTAAAATTGCAAAGCTTCTGAAGCGTGATCATCGAACAATCAAGCGTTTCATTCAAAATAGTCAACAGGGTCGCAAGAAGCGTGTGGAAAAACCAAGGCACGAAATAACTGCCCATGAACTGAGAAAAGTCAAGCGTGCAGCTGCCAAGATGCCACTTGCCACCAGTTTGGCCATATTTCAGAGCTGCAACATCACTGGAGTGCCCAAAAGCACAAGGTGTGCAATAGTCAGAGACATGGCCAAGGTAAGAAAGGCTGAAAGACGACCACCACTGAACAAGACACACAAGCTGAAACGTCAAGACTGGGCCAAGAAATATCTCAAGACTGATTTTTCTAAGGTTTTATGGACTGATGAAATGAGAGTGAGTCTTGATGGGCCAGATGGATGGGCCCGTGGCTGGATTGGTAAAGGGCAAAGAGCTCCAGTCCGACTCAGACGCCAGCAAGGTGGAGGTGGAGTACTGGTTTGGGCTGGTATTATCAAAGATGAGCTTGTGGGGCCTTTTCGGGTTGAGGATGGAGTCAAGCTCAACTCCCAGTCCTACTGCCAGTTTCTGGAAGACACCTTCTTCAAGCAGTGGTACAGGAAGAAGTCTGCATCCTTCAAGAAAAACATGATTTTCATGCAGGACAATGCTCCATCACACACGTCCAAGTACTCCACAGCGTGGCTGGCAAGAAAGGGTATAAAAGAAGAAAAACTAATGACATGGCCTCCTTGTTCACCTGATCTTAACCCCATTGAGAACCTGTGGTCCATCATCAAATGTGAGATTTACAAGGAGGGAAAACAGTACACCTCTCTGAACAGTGTCTGGGAGGCTGTGGTTGCTGCTGCACGCAATGTTGATGGTGAACAGATCAAAACACTGACAAAATCAATGGATGGCAGGCTTTTGAGTGTCCTTGCAAAGAAAGGTGGCTGTACAGGGAGTGCAGAATTATTAGGCAAGTTGTATTTTTGAGGATTAATTTTATTATTGAACAACAACCATGTTCTCAATGAACCCAAAAAACTCATTAATATCAAAGCTGAATATTTTTGGAAGTAGTTTTTAGTTTGTTTTTAGTTTTAGCTATTTTAGGGGGATATCTGTGTGTGCAGGTGACTATTACTGTGCATAATTATTAGGCAACTTAACAAAAAACAAATATATACCCATTTCAATTATTTATTTTTACCAGTGAAACCAATATAACATCTCAACATTCACAAATATACATTTCTGACATTCAAAAACAAAACAAAAACAAATCAGTGACCAATATAGCCACCTTTCTTTGCAAGGACACTCAAAAACCTGCCACCCATGGATTCTGTCAGTGTTTTGATGTGTTCACCATCAACATTGCGTGCAGCAGCAACTGCAGCCTCCCAGACACTGTTCAGAGAGGTGTACTCTTTTCCCTCCTTGTAAATCTCACATTTGATGATGGACCACAGGTTCTTAATGGGGTTCAGATCAGGTGAACAAGGAGGCCATGTCATTAGTTTTTTTTCTTTAATACACTTTCTTGCCAGGCACCCTGTGGAGTACTTGGACGCATGTGATGGAGCATTGTCCTGCATGACAATCAGGTTTTTCTTGAAGGATGCAGACTTCTTCCTGTACCACTGCTTGAAGAAGGGGTCTTCCAGAAACTGGCAGTAGGACTGGGAGTTGAGCTTGACTCCATCCTCAACCCGAAAAGGCCCCACAAGCTCATCTTTGATGATACCAGCCCAAACCAGTACTCCACCTCCACCTTGCTGGCGTCTGAGTCGGACTGGAGCTCTCTGCCCTTTACCATTCCAGCCACGGGCCCATCCATCTGGCCCATCAGGACTCACTCTTATTTCATCAGTCCATAAAACTTTAGAAAAATCAGTCTTGAGATATTTCTTGGCCCATTCTTGACGTTTCAGCTTCTGTGTCTTGTTCAGTGGTGGTCGTCTTTCAGCCTTTCTTACCTTGGCCATGTCTCTGAGTATTGCACACCTTGTGCTTTTGGGCACTCCAGTGATGTTGCAGCTCTGAAATATGGCCAAACTGGTGGCAAGTGGCATCTTGGCAGCTGCACGCTTGACTTTTCTCAGTTCATGGGCAGTTATTTTGCGCCTTGGTTTTTCCACACGCTTCTTGCGACCCTGGTGACTATTTTGAATGAAGCGCTTGATTGTTCGATGATCACGCTTCAGAAGCTTTGCAATTTTAAGAGTGCTGCATCCCTCTGCAAGATATTTCACTATTTTTGACTTTTCTGAGCCTGTCAAGTCCTTCTTTTGACCCATTTTGCCAAAGGAAAGGAAGTTGCCCAATAATTATGCACACCTGATATAGGGTGTTGATGTCATTAGACCACACCCCTTCTCATTACAGAGATGCACATCACCTAATATGCTTAATTGGTAGTAGGCTTTTGAGCCTATACAGCTTGGAGTAAGACAACATGCATAAAGAGGATGATGTGGTCAAAATACTAATTTGCCTAATAATTCCCGCGTCCCTGTATTGGTCACCGATTTGTTTTTGTATGTCAGAAATGTATATTTGTGAATGTTGAGATGTTATATTGGTTTCACTGGTAAAAATAAATAATTGAAATGGGTATATATTTGTTTTTTGTTAAGTTGCCTAATAATTATGCACAGTAATAGTCACCTGCACACACAGATATCCCCCTAAAATAGCTAAAACTAAAAACAAACTAAAAACTACTTCCAAAAATATTCAGCTTTGATATTAATGAGTTTTTTGGGTTCATTGAGAATATGGTTGTTGTTCAATAATAAAATTAATCCTCAAAAATACAACTTGATTAATAATTCTGCACTCCCTGTATATGGTAAAGAAAAGTGTAAAATACCAAAAATATTAAACAAACATGTGCCAAAAGTTGAATGACGTTCATACAGTTCATATGATTCTATGTGAGTATCCCCTATCCAGAGGTAAAAAAAAGTGAAAGTTCAATTAGTGCAGACTTCCAGTAATAAGAGACAATCAAATGAATGACATCCAATGCATGGAGAGACCCGCCAGCAGGAGGAGAAATTAAGGCTTACCAACTAGCCAGCGACCACCCTTCTCAGGGGGGGGTTAAATCAGGCTCAGACCGATGGTCCTCACTGGAGCGTCAGGGTATCATCTCATCTCAGGTACAGCCAGCCGCAGATGTCACATCCGCATTTCCTAGAATGATGATCCAGAAGTAATCCGCAAGCTCGTTCCTAGGATTGAGATGAATAAACATCCGCTAGTAAGGGATAAGCAATATCCGATGGGGGAAGAAAAAAAACCTTCCAATAGTGTAGACATTCCTTAAAATGTTTATTGATAAAAGTATATAGCAATAGGACCAAGTCCTCAAATAAAAAATATAGAAATAGTAAAAAAGGGATTTTTAAATACAGCTTACCTGTAAAATCCTTTTCTTGGAGTACATCACGGGACACAGAGCGGCATATTCATTACTATGTGGGTTATATGGAGTACCTTCAGGTGTGGACACTGGCAATCTCAAACAGGAAGTCCCCTCCCTATATAACCCCCTCCCCTAGAGGGAGTCCCTCAGTTTTGTAGCAAGCAGTATGCCTCCCAAAATGGTCACCCAAAAGAGGGGTGGGAGCTCTGTGTCCCGTGATGTACTCCAAGAAAAGGATTTTACAGGTAAGCTGTATTTAAAAATCCCTTTTTCTTTCTCGTACATCACGGGACACAGAGCGGCATATTCATTACTATGTGGGATGTCCGAAAGCAATGCTTTAATGAGGGGAGGGAGACATCTTCCAAAGAAGGATTCAATTTAGAGATAAACTCAAATCATAATAATAATTCTAACTTAGTCAAGAAAAAAACTTTTTTTTTTTTTTTTTTTATAACCAAGGGTGTTTCTGATCCCGAGGATTTCAAACTGCAGCCTGTAGTACTGCCTGACCAAAGGCAGCATCCGCATTTCTTCTCACGTCTAGTTGATAAAACCTTGTAAACGTGTGGACTGATGACCACGTTGCCGCCTTGCATATCTGAGCCATAGAGATCTGATGGTGTGCTGACCAAGAGGCGCCCATGGCCCTGGTAGAATGGGCCTTTACCGACAACGGAGGAGGCAACCTCTTCAACCCGTAGGCTTGAATGATTAATTGTCTAATCCATCTCGAGATGGTGGATTTTGCAGCTGCCTGCCCCTTCTTGGGGCCATCTGGTAGAACGAATAACACATCTGTTTTCCGGATCTTTTCTGTAGCTTTAAGATAGGCCTTCATGGCCCGGACAATATCCAAGGTATGCAGCAACCCCTCCTTTCTAGATGTAGGTTTTGGAAAGAAGGATGGAAGTACCAAATCCTGGTTTAAGTGAAATTTGGATATAACCTTTGGTAGAAAGGAAGGATGGGGCCGGAGAACTGCCCTGTCCTTATGCAGAACGAGATATGGTTCCTTACACGATAAGGCTGCTAATTCTGACACTCTCCTGGCCGAAACTATGGCGACCAAGAAAACCAATTTTCTTGTCAGTAAGACTAAAGGAATCTCAGCCAACGGCTCAAAAGGCTGTTTCTGTAGAGTGGACAGGACAAGATTTAAGTCCCATGGACAAATTGGTGACTTGACAGGAGGATTAATACGCAAGACCCCCTGTAAGAAGGTCTTTACCAGCGAGTGGGTGGCCAGCGGCCTCTGAAACCACACTGACAGAGCTGAGATCTGTCCCTTGATTGTGCTTAGTGCCAGGCCTTTATCCACTCCTAGCTGGAGAAAACTTAACACCCTATCAATAGTATATTTGCGGGAATTCCATCTTTTGGATTCACACCAGCCTACGTAGTTCCTCCACACCCTGTAATAAATCACCCTGGAGACCGGCTTTCTAGCCCTAATCAGGGTAGGAATTACCTGCCTAGACAGACCCCTACCCCTGAGAATCAGGGATTCAGCCTCCAGGCCGTCAAATTTAGACGCTGTAATGTAGGGTGGAGGATCGGGCCTTGTGAGAGTAGGTCTGGTTGTAGAGGAAGAGTCCAAGGGTCTCCCACTACCATCTTCAGGACTAGAGTGGGGGCGCCCCTTCATAAGGCAGACTTAGGGGCTGTCTTTGACGGCTTGCGATACCACGGCCTCTTACCCCCCGGGGTCTGTCCCTGCGATCTACTGTTAACGTTGGATCGTGCAGGCGGCCGTCGATACTGCCTGGAATTTGAGGGCCCCGAGACAGGAAAGAGCTGTCTTTTAAATGTAGGAGCCCGGAATGTCTTTTTGACCGGTAAAAGGGTACTCTTGCCATTTGAAATAGTCTGAATATATTTATCCAGATCCTCTCCGAAGAGTCGTCCTCCATGGAAGGGAAACCCTGCCAGAAGCTTTTTGCATGGGGGCTCCGCCGCCCAGTTCTTCAACCATAAGAGCCTTCTCATGTGCACCAAACATAGTGATAAACGAGAGGCCTGCTGGATGGAATCTTTTATAGCATCTACCGCAAAACACAGAGCTCTGGGAATGTCAGAAATCTCTTCTGCTTGTTGGGTAGGCATGTCCCCTAACATTTCCTTTGTCTGGTCTTTTAATGCCTGACAAACTCCAATTGCAGCCACCGCTGGCTGCACCACTGCTCCTCCCGTAGCAAAGGATGCTTTTAAAAGTGTCTCTAATCTTTTATCAACCGGATCTTTAAACATATGTATGTTTTCCACCGGACAAGTTAGTGATTTATTCACACATGAGATGGCTGCATCCACTACTGGGAGCCTCCACCTCTTGGAGAACTTTTCCTCCATGGGGTAAATGACCGCAAATCTTTTCGGTGGCAGAAAAATCCTGTCCGGCCGTACCCAATCCCGAAAGATCAATTCCTCCAAGAGAGGATGGACCGGAAAAACTGCGTTGTTTAACGGAGCTTTCAAAGAGCCCAGAGAGGATACCGGAGGAACCTGAGGCTCTGGCAATGGTAAACTAAATGCCGAGCGGACCATGTCCGTCAAAGACTGTACCCACAGTCTTTCTGTCTGGGAGTCTGAAAATGGTTCCTCAGAGGCAGATCCCTCAATCCCTGAACCCTCTTGGTTCAGGTCTGGTTGATCCTCCTGTGATTCCAATTCCTCTGGAGAGAGAATCTCAGCATCTGAGGATACACTTCCTGGTGATGGGGATCTAACCCGTTTCTTACCAGGAATAGCTCTAGCGATCAATGTTGCTATTCTCTCTTCTAGCCCCCCTAGGGATACGGCTAGCATCTCCTCTGTGATAAACACAGGGCTGGGCTGATCTGGGCCAGCCTCCGCACCAGATCCCCCTATTGGCTTATCCAAGGCGCTTCTTATGTTAATAAGTTGCGGGGAAAGTATCGGCATATCAGAATCAGAAAGGGAACCCTTTTGTTTTTTGGTCTTTTTTGTACCCTTTGACCCCGAACCCTTGGAAGCCATAATACAAAATCGAGGGACTCCGCCCACACAACAGACTGTAGTGGGCAGGAGTACAAAAATCAGAGTTTAGGGGACAATAGATCACTACTGCCCAAAAACTGATGGGATCCCGTATGTTCTTTTTTTCTTTTTTTTTTTTAAATATATTATATATTTTCTTTTGACAACATACCGTGACCCCAAACTAAGTTTGCCAGCCTCCAAACCTGCTGCAAAAAAAGGGGGATTTCTTGGCTTAACAAAAAGGTATTGGAACAAAGTCCACATGTACTACCCCTCTTCCGCCACCGGGAGTCACTGTTCTGCCGCTCTGCGTCCTCTCCTGTGAAAATCAGCCTCAGACTGAGCACTGACCATGCCTGCTGTCTATAACAGCACAAAGGCGCGCCCCTGTATGACGCCGCAGGCACGCCCCCCCCCGCCCTCCTGTCTGAACGGCGCGAAAAAACGTCAATAAGACGTGCGCGCGCACGCGCGCGTATGCCGGAAACAGGAGGAACATGGAGGAGCCGCGCTGCTGGAGATCCAGGAACGCAGAAACAGGCGGCAGATTCAAACCCCCGGCCAGGTAGGCCTCTCCAAAGGCCCCTAGGGATCCTTACTAGCCCTGGGAAGAAACAGCAGGTTTAGCTAGCACACATATTTTAGACAGGGGGACCTAGTGATGGGGGAGAAAAGGTGTCATCCTGTCTCTCTTTAGACATAGTGAACAAGGTTGCCCATGCAGAGCATACTTAGGCTATCCCCCCTTTTAGGTTACCCCGGAGAGCCTGCTGTCGAACCAAGTCCCGCAGGCTCCCCCTTACCTGCTCCATGCTGCAGGATGTTTGTCCAGCAAACTGATCCAATCTTCTCCCATCTCCGTGGGTAGCGTAGTAGACCTTCAGGCCCTGGGGTCCTATGAAGGTACCCACTGTCCTGGACCTATATAGCACCCTGGCAAACAGGAACTTATGGTTTTTACAAACTCCAAGTCCTGGGCCCAGGGTCCAGCCCTCCAAAGAGGAGCATTATAGGCAAAACCCCACGGCTTGGGGCCCGGGTACTGTCCACTTTGGCACTGAGGCTCCTTGGACAGATCCGGTTAGCCTGCCCTTAATCCCAAGGATGTGGAGCAAAGCTATTCCGTGACCAACACCTAAGACACTGGCGAAAAAACTGAGGGACTCCCTCTAGGGGAGGGGGTTATATAGGGAGGGGACTTCCTGTTTGAGATTGCCAGTGTCCACACCTGAAGGTACTCCATATAACCCACATAGTAATGAATATGCCGCTCTGTGTCCCGTGATGTACGAGAAAGAAAACAACGTACTTTGCAAGGATAAAGTAAAGCTCTGTGGTGTGTCAATCCGGTTTGCTCATTCGCAGTACGGGTGCGTGACGCCCTACGACCGTTTCATCACAACCAATGTCATCAGGGGCACGCCCACGTACGTACGCACATGCTTTTAATTACCCAGAGGTGCCAGAGAAGCTCCTTCATTGGTTTGGCTACAGACTGACAAAAGGAGCCGATTGAATGGGTTCCAGAGGTATTGATTGCCAAAACCGGAACACATTACTACAGAAAAACAGTCCATCCATGGACATGGAGGGGTATATAGAGGCAGAAAAATTTAAATGCCTGTAAAACAGGCATTTTTTGCTTTAAAGTGTGCAAAAGGCTTAAAGTGTTACTAAACCCACAAGAATAAAATCAGTCTGTATTTGCAGCATAGCATGCTCGTTATACTAACTGTGGGACGTAAGGGGGTTAATCCTCTGCATTTTGTAAAAAGGCCGTTTTATCCTGTATGCATAAAATCCTCCCAACCTGCACATGCTCAGTTGTGTCTTATGCAGGAGAGACCATTTACTTGTTCGCAGAGCTAGTCACATGATATTGGCATCACACATTTGGGCATGTATACAGGGAGTAGTGAAAATCTCCACCTACCAGAAATCTAAGCACTGGAGAAACAATGCAGTTCATCATGTAACCGTGGTATACAGACTATCCAAAAAGGTTTATATTGGCAGTATTTTAATGTAAAAAGAAGATTTATAAGCTGTGGGCACTATGGGGTAGGGGGGACAGGGCTGGCAGGTGAACTATTTTCATATTACTGGGTTTATTATAACTTTAAAGGATAATCTTATTTTACAAAAAATATCTATACATATCAATTACTTAAAGTGGTTGTAAACCCATACAGACTACTTTAACCTACAGGTAAACCTAGATTAAGGCTTACATGTAGGTGCAACAAATATCTCCTAAACTTACGCGGTTTAGGAGATATTCACAGAAATACTGCACCGATGTCAACGGCACAGGCGCACTAAGCGTGCCATTAATGAGGGCGATCGTGACGTGATCGTGGCTCCGGCCAATCACAGGTGCCAGTGCTATGCATAATAGCTCATTATGCCTTTCTCTTGCAGGTTTTTTTTTTTATAGAAATGGTTTTGTTTTGAAATTGTAGAATTTGTTTTGTTGAATAAATTTGTTTTTATAGAAATTGTTTTTACTACTATGCTTTTAACCTCTCTTCCCTTTGTTTGGAACAAAGTGCACATTAGTTGCAGTCATGTGCACTGTACACTGCATGCTACTAATCCCATAATCCAACTCAGTGAGTAGGAGGGTGGCTACATTCCTACATGCAGTGGGGACGATGGAGAACAAACATAGCCACCCACTAACAGGAAGTCAGATCATGGCAGCAAATTTGAAAAAAATTGAGATTTGGAAGAGACAGAGCAACAGAAGTTAATATTTAGAAATTAAAAATACATTACGTAAATAAAGTTTTTTTTTTTAACTTTATTGTCAAGCCCAGCAATGACTTGGCTTTGAGGAAGAATCAGACAACACTCTGTTTCATTACTGTAAAAGAATTTTATTTATTTATAGCAATCATTATCATAAGCATAATACGAGTTTTGTGCTTTTTTTTCCCCAGTGAAGTCAGTCATATTAACAAACAATTAAGACATTTTTTTTTTTTTTCAAAAACACATTTACATGTCAAGTGCTTGAGTTTATATTGAAACTATTGAAATCAGGCAACTATCATTTTTTAGATGGTCAGTAAAGGAGGCCCCCCCCTCATGTGTATATTGTATTGCCTATTTTTAGCGTAGTAACGATCAAACACAAGGAGTACTTTGCAACCAGGAAATTTAATTTGTCCCCAACAGATGTAAGACGAAAGGGGAAAGGGGAAAAAAAAAAAAGGTCTCGTTGTCAGTGACTTCCTGCAATCTTTAAGTATGTCAAGTAGGGTTAATAATAACACCAATTATCACTAACACTCAAACAGTGAACATGATGGTATAAAAAGGAGTATAAAAGGAGTATATATTTGCCCACACTAGAAAAGTGCAGTTACTGGGGTATACTAAGGCCCTTTTCACACGGGGTGGAATTCGGCAGCGGATCCGCCTGCTCATTGGGGAACCTGTCCTCCGGGTGGATGACAGGTCCATGTCTGCTCCATTATGCAGAGCAGACACAGCACAATGTTCTCTATGGGGCGGTTGAGTGGAAATGAACAGTTTCCATCTGAAGCCGCGTACACACAGCAGAGAACCTCGACGGGCAGAACACATCGTTCCGCCCGTCGAGGTTCTCTGCCGGGCGTCAGATTCGGCGACCCGCCCGTCGGGAATGGCAACCAGCCATTCATCCAGGCGGGCCGTCGAGCAAATAGAGAACATGCTCTCTATTTCTGCTCGACGGCATTCCCGACGGGATGCTCGCCGAGAGCGTACACACGGCCGAGGTTCTCGCTGGAATGCAGCTTCCAGCGAGGTTCTTGCTGGTTTCTAGCGAGAACCTCGGTCGTGTGTACGCCGCCTGACAGTCATCAGATCCGCTAGGTGGATGGGGAATGAATCCCCATCTGTCTGTTTTAGAGAGCAATGGAGGTTCCAATTGGGTCCGCCTGAAACGGGCCTAAAACTTGAGTGCAAAATCTGATGCAGACCTGCATAGAAACCAATTAGCTTTCACATTTTTTTTGGGCAAAGTCTAATTGAACAAGCTGTATTTAGAAGCCGATTGACCACCATGCAGAGCTGCACCAGATTTTGAACTCTGCAGTTTTAGTAAATTGACCCCATTGTATCTTTTTCCTTGTGCAACCAAAGTGAAATAAGATTGTCTACTATGGAATAGTGAATTCTGTAATGCATTACATTGGAAGCCAAAGTAAAAAATTCACATTAAACTGGAAATATAGGTGAAAAAATATTTCAGCAGGTAGATTATTTTGGTCGAAAATTATGTATACGTTCTGACAAAAAATAAATACATTTTTGACTTGCCTGTAAATTCCATATATTGGGAGTATGGTACAGGACACAGGCCGAATATTTATAAACCCAAAGTTTGAGAGCAGGTGATTGGCACCTCTGGGCCACTTTTTTCATGCCTTTAGAGCTAAAATATGGGTGCTGCTGTGCAAGGGAAGCTTCTTCACTATGAGTTATGTGCATGCCTACAGCAGAGTGATTGTACACCTGAGTTTTTTCTATTGCTCCCTTTCACCTGGTTTCCACTATTGCTATGTGTGATGGTATACCCCTGTGGGGTACTCATGGAGTAGGGTGCAGAAATTGGTTAATCTCATCTGAGAAGAAGTACTCAGCAACCTGGTGGCAGACTGTCCTGTGTGAAAGTCCTGATGGAAAAAGGACCCTAGCCAGAAGCGGCAGTAAAGTGTGTGACCTATGGTGTGATGTAACTCTTGGTCACCCACCTGAGACTAAGCTCTGTGTGGTTGGATTTTAGTGGCAAGCTTACACTGTCAAAGTGGATTCCAAACATTCCCAGTTTTTTACGGTAACGGTCAGAGATACAGAGTGGCCTTGTTGTACCTGTCCAACCCGCTGGACCTATATAGGGTCTCTATAGCAGTGTTTTTCAACTCCAGTCCTCAAGGCACACCAACAGGTCATGTTTTCAGGCTTTCCATTATTTTGCACAGGTGATTTGATCAGTTTCACTGCCTTAGTAATCACCACAGCCATTTCATCTGAGGGAAATCCTGAAAACTTGACCTGTTGGTGTGCCTTGAGGACTGGAGTTGAAAAACACTGCTCTATAGGGTCCAGGCCTTGCCCATCATGGTGGACATACTCCCCAGAAAAGTCTTTAAGGTCTGGGTTCCATAGAGAACCATGGCTTTGGACCTGTGAAGCACCCTACCGCCAACTGCTTCTATTGTATTAGAAGGCAGTGAAGAACGCATGGAAGACTTGGAGAAAAAAAACTAGTTAAGCCAAGAAAGACCTCTTCTTCCTAAAGGAGTAATCAATCACATTAGGACACTAGCAAAACACTAAGGTGGTATTACCTTATACAAAACACTTTGTGGTATAGGGTTATGGGCGGATGCCAAGGGGGTGTGTCCTGAAAAGCTTGCCAGTGTCCAATTCCCTGATGGCAAGTCTATAACCCAGTCTATGAATATTCAGCCTGTATCCTGTACTGTACGAATAAAATACTAAATGTATTTATTTTTTTAAATAACATATTATATTTACCTATGTGATGGTTTTGCACACAGCAGCCTCAATCCTCCTCTTCTTGGGTCCTCTGCAAATGTTCTTAGCAGAGGGGAGGCACCAAGTTCCCCCATAGCAAGCCGCTCACTCCCAAACCGCACCTCCACTGTGATTGACAGCCACAGCAACCAACAGCTCCCTCTGCTGTCTCTGACCCGCTGAGGAGGCAGAGGGCCGGGAGAGTAGCTGCTCTTGTGCACATCACTGGATTGAGATCAGGTAAGTAGTGGAGGGGGGGAAACTACACTCAGGTTTTTTACCTTAATGCATATAATGTACTACGAGAGCTCTTACCAGCACCCTTGCAGTTCATTAAGAACTAGAAGCCATCTGCCACCACGCGCCAATGGTACTTGTAGTTCGTTCATTCATTGGAAGCTGAATGAATAAACACAGCTGTGTGAGTGGAGCCCCGCACAGCCATGAATTTTCAAAAAGTGACAGCTGCCCCAGAGCAGGGCGTGCTGGTGATCGGAG
This sequence comes from Rana kukunoris, assembly GCA_029574335.1. Lineage (NCBI taxonomy): Eukaryota > Metazoa > Chordata > Amphibia > Anura > Ranidae > Rana > Rana kukunoris. The sequence continues at coordinate 93,581,194 of CM056059.1, forward strand.
CTGGGTGTATAGGAGCATGTTATGTGTTACACCCCAAATATGGGTGTAACATGTAGCATGCTCCTAAAGTTATCCTTTACCCAATTATCTTATAACTGTCACAAACCTGTTCCTTTAAATAAACATCCGACTAAAAATGCATCACCTTGGCTGTGTCCTTCGTAATACTCCTTACTATTCTTTTAGAGCAAATCCATTAATAAAAATAAAATGAAGGCCAAGAGTACATTCAATACTTGCCAGTCACATTGGCAAACTCTCAGATCTTCAGCATCTAACACTTCCTGTGGCCAGATACAAGTCCCTATATCACCACTGTGTTCCATGTAGGAGCTGGTCAATGTTCCCATAAAGTGCAATGGGGACATCTGGCATTCAACACTGTGTCCAGTACTTTTTATTAAAAGGAAGCTCTTCTCTTCTACTTTGCAGATTTTGGTAGCGCAGGCAGCTTGATAAATAGGGAACTATTAAACGTTCTTTACAGGGATGCATTTTCTTTTAATAGTGGCCTTACTTTATTATGGGCCTCCTTACTTACTGACAGACAGGAAGGTCAGTGGTCATATTGGCAAGACATTATACATGAAAACTGGAGATTTACATAGAACATCTCCGGGATAACTGAAGATCTCTTGTTAAACTAAGGGAATATTTAAAATTAATTAAAATAGCATTTTTGGTTTGTGGTGCTCAGATGCAGTGTAGTTCCACTTTAACATATGTCTATCTTTTTTTTATCCATAGGAAAAATTTAAAACATGTTCTATTTTTTTCACCAATGGAAAACAAACCGATGGGGCCCACACACGATCGGTTTGTCCGATGAAAACAGTCCATCGTTCCGTTTTCATTGGACAAACCGATCGTGTGTACAGTGCTTTAGAGAACCCATTTCACCCAGTGGCTCAAAGTTGAAAACATACAGTTCAGTGAACAGGGACCCTCATGCGCGCACAGCACACCGCCGAGTACTAGGCCGATTCAAAAGCAACTAAAATACTTTCAAGTACCGATGGCAATAGTTGCCAGAAAAGCACAGTTCTAGAAAATAAAGAATCACTGCCAATGTATTTTTAAGCTGAAAGGCTTTAATTCAAGCAAAAAAATAACAAAGTGTAAACAATTACGATTATTATTGTGAGTGAAATGTTTTAGTTTCCCCTTTAGTTCCAGGTTGAAATAGAAATGTGAAAGGTAAAATAATAAAGTAGAATGTTTCAGAGCTGACTATAGATAGGCAACTATTTGTGTGCATTTGTGCATTTGAATGTAAAATTTTACAGTGACATAATAGTAATTTTTTTCTCCCCAGATTTGGTTATGCTTGTGGGATTCCGAATCAATGGCAGTAGAAAAATGCAATCAAATACAAAAAAAACATCCCACATATGCGCAGTACCTAGCAGCCATTTGCCAAGATCAGCATCCCATTATTTTTGCCTATAAACCATCCCCGAAAGTAGTATTAGTATTAAAATGACCTACACATGCGCAATGGAGATCCTCCATATTAGGTGTGACAGCAGTGCATTCAACACATGGGCAGTACAGAGTCAAACATCACTAACTGCAACATAATACTGGTCTTCCCAAATATGACTGCAGCAATGTCCAGTGATATATTAGTACTGACAAAGAATGGCGCAGAAAACAGGTGCATGCACCGTCAATGCACCAACATGCACATCCTCTTTAACAAATGGGCACACTATTGCTAGCATTAAAGTGGCAGTAAAGTCTTTAAAAAAACAAAAACCTTTACACTGCAAGTGACAAGCATAATAGTATGTGTCACACAAAGACTTGCCTTAAAACGAAGCCCTAAAATGGCACAGTCACCACTGACACAATCTTCACCCGGTCTTGCTTCCTGGTTCATGGGCTCCAGCAATTTGAAATGCCGAGCCACGATGACATCACTCATGGGCATGGGAGCACCAATCGGGCCAAAGCGATCAGAAGAGATGGCATACTCAGAATGGCTGCAGAAACTGTGAAGATCTCCTAAATGGTGGATGTTTAGGAGATATGCCTTGCACTTCCAGGTAAGCATTACTATAAGCTTACCTGTAGGTACAAGCCTCCACGTGGTGTTTACTACCACTTTCAATTTTGCATAGTAATATTGTGTTCCTTTGAGGCATTGGATATAGCAATCTCATTTTCATATATTCAGCCATTTCAGATTTGCATTGTGCTGAAAGAAGCCCACTGTGTACAGACCCCATACATTACACTTGGTCACAGCACGTACCTACTCACTTGAATAGGTTGCTCTTGGCAGGGGTACGACCTCACAAACTCAACCTGTTTTATACATTTGTCCATGGTAGAAAAGCAAAGCACCCACCTTCAGTCACCACAATAAGTCAAGGTGAGGGTCGGGGGACGGTGTAAAACAATGACAGGTTCATTTTTAGCTCCCCCCAACCACAAGTGTAAACAAGGCCTTAAAGGATCACTAAAGGAAATTTTGCTGTTTATTCTGAATGGCACCCCCACAATGCAGCTTGATCGCGGGTGCAGGAACCGCAAGAATACTTCTTGGTCAAAAGGTTTCCCTGGGGCCACATTTTGCCCCCATTAAAGCATCACTAAAGGGAAATTTATTTTTTTAGCTAAATAGCTTCCTTTACCCTAATGCAGTGCTGTTTTTATGTTCTCATTGTTCATTTTTGCTTTGAAGTAGCTAATACTTCTCTGATCTCCACACTTCCTGGTTGTCTGGCTCCTTATGAAAAAAACTCATGGCAGATTTTCACTGTGGTCCAAGCTGTGTGTCTAAAACTGCTCAGAACCAGATTCATTTTAAAAACAAAAACTCTGCCCTGGATTTGTGTTTTTGTTCTGTGTGTCTTCTCTACTTCACAGAAACATGAAATAATTTTAAAAACAAAAGTGAAACTAGAGGCACATTATATGATTGATTTTTAATAGGAATCAGTTAACTTTTATGTCTCTATACCCTGTAAACAGTCATTTCAGCAAAAAAAGTTTTCCTTTAGTTACCCTTTAAAGAGGTAGTTCCCCCAAAAACCTTTTTTTTTTTAACATTGATTTAGGCTCGTTTTGTCAAGGGGAATCGGGTGTTTTATTTTTAGAATCGAAGCAATACTTACCGTTTTAGAGATGCATCGTCTCCGTTGCTCGGCTTCTTTCGGCTACTCGTGACGCGATGTATGCGACCGTCGGAAGCCTGTCAATCAAATAGGAACGCCCAGACCAGACGATCATACCGGGAAGCGACGGAGACGATGCATCTCTAAAAACGGTAAGTACTGCTTCGATTCTAAAAATAAAACACCCGATTCCCCTTGACAAAACGAGCCTCAATCAATGTTAAAAGAAGGTTTTTGGGTGAACCACCCCTTTAAGAATGCAAATTAGTAGCAATCCAAATAAAATATTAAAGCCAGCTGCCATATGCGAACTGCTGGGAGTGGCAATACATTGTTAATGACACCCCCATTTCAGCTTGCATATCGCACTGTGAACTGACAGTTCTGACATGAATCTTATTGCAAAGGCAACACCCATGCAATCAGATTCTGGTACGGACCAAAAAAAGGGTCCTGTGCGAGTTTGGTCCAAATGTGATGCAAATTCTGCTATCTGTAATCGCATCACACAGACATCGCATGTGAATTGCACTGCAGTGTGAATCACATGCGATCGTGCACCACGCAATTGTGTGAACCGGGCCTCAGTCCAATACCCCTATAGTCACGATTCATAGAGAGAAAATATATAATTATATATATAAAAAAAAATGATGTATACTGTACATATTTCTGATATAGGCAATAATTACCTACAATTCGTTTTTGGTACAAGCTGGCTGTGCAGAATAACTAGGTACAGGATTTTTCACAATATTTTTTTTTACATTAATTTCAATGAAATCTAGGACGCTATGTAAAATGTGACAGAGCAACCTGAAAACGTAATTCGCTAATTAAATTGGTTTGCCAAGAGTATGGCAGAACATACGCGGTTCATTTTTTTTCTTTCAACAAGTCAATTGAAAGAAAATTAATCGATTCTCCATTCAAGGTGCATGGGGAATCCCTCTCACAGAGCATTTGCATTCTGACATCAGTGAGGCTTTCCCACCATCAGAATACAATCAACAGCACCATGGCCGTCCGCTCCATAGGGCAAGGGAGGGTGCTTGCCCCCCCCTAGAAAACAGTGCCATAATTCTCTGAGGGCAGGAAGCAAGGCGTGAATGACATTAGAGCCGCTCTCTCTCTCTCTTGTAGCTCCGCTGACAGAGAGGGTGGGGGGGGGGGCGATCTACAGTGCAGACAGCCCGCGGCTCTCCTCTCCCTGTCACAGCACCGCTGCTGAGTTCTCTGGTAAATGGAGCCACGGTGCTGTGACAGGGAGAGGAGAGCCGCGGGCTGTCTGCACTGTATATCTCCTCCGATCGCCCCCCCCCCCCCCTCCCAGGGCCGGTCTTTACGGTGTGTGGGATGTGCGGCGCCCGCCCCCCCCCCCCGCGCGCGACCGAAGAGGACTTTGGGCGGCATGACATGGTGACAGGCGCCTGGCTTTGCGGGGGTGCAAGCAGGAACCCAAACGAGCTGTCGGCACACGGCCGCAATCATCCCCCTTCCCTGTGCAGCGCTGCAGGTCTGAGTCTCGGCTGCCTGTCTCACAGTCACAGGCAGCCGAGCAGTGAAGCCGCCTCCCCCTTGTCTGTACTGTGCTGTGTGTGTGCAGCACGCGGCAAGCACATTAGCTGAGCCTGCTATACAGGTCTAAAGGGGGGGTTCTGTATTGTAGGGGGGGTTCATTATTGTAGGAGGGGGTTCTGTATTGTAGGAGGGGGGGTTCTATATTGTAGGGGGTCCTGTATTGTAGGGGGGGTGTTATGTATTGTAAGGTGGGGGGGGTGGGATTGTAGGAGGGGGGTTCTGTATTGTAGGGGGGAGTTCTGTATTGTAGGAGGGGGGATTGTGTATTGTAGGGGGTCTGTATTGTAGGGAGGGGGTTCTGTATTGTAGGGGGGGGTCTGTATTGTAGGGAGAGGGGGGGTTCAGTATTGTAGGGGGAGGGGTCTGTATTGTAGGGGGGTTCAGTATTGTAGGGAGAGGAGTCTGTATTGTAGGGGGGGTTCTGTATTGTAGGTGGGTTTGTATTGTAGGGGGGTCTGCTCTTTAGGGGTGAATCTGTATTGTAGAGGGGGTTCTGTATTATAAGAAGGGGTCTGTGTTGTAAGGGGGGTCTGCACTGTAGGGGGGTGTCTGTGTAACATACAGGTGTCTAGAGCTGTGGGGGGCTGTGTAATGTAAAGGGGTGCTGTGTAATGTAAAGGGGTCCAGAGGTGCAGGGTGCTGTGAAATGTAAAGGGGCCCAGAGGTCCAGGGTGCTGTGTAATGTAAAGGGGCCCAGAGGTGCAGGGTGCTGTGAAATGTAAAGGGGTCTAGTGATGCAGGGTGCTGTGAAATGTAAAGGGGCCCAGAGGTCCAGGGTGCTGTGTAATGTAAAGGGGCCCAGAGGTGCAGGGTGCTGTGAAATGTAAAGGGGTCTAGTGATGCAGGGTGCTGTGTAATGTAAAGGGGCCCAGAGGTGCAGGGTGCTGTGTAATGTAAAGGGGCCCAGAGGTGCAGGGTGCTGTGTAATGTAAAGGGGTCCAGAGGTGCAGGGTGTTGTCGTGTAATGTAAAGGGGTGCAGGGGTCTGTGTAATGTAAAGGGGTCCAGAGGTGCAGTTGTGGAGAGGGGTACACAGTAGTGACAGAGATATTGAAGGATGCAGGGGGCACAGTGGGGTGTTTTTACATTTTAATGTGGGGGGGGGGTCGCTTTTAACCCCTGCTAGCGGTCGATGAAAGGGTAAAATGCGACTATCGCCGCTGCCGAAGCGCCCCCCCCCCCCCCCCCCTGAAAAAATTTCAGCGGACGCCCATGAACAGCACCACTGGCTAAAGCCGTCAGCACTAATCTAGTGAAAAACTGGTTTACAGAAAACGTTCAAGAGCTTGAACTTCTGTACAACCAGCCTGGCCTATAGATCAAAATTCCAGGAACAGTTGAATTTCAAACCAGCTAAAAGGAGAAGTTCACCTTTCTGAACATGATACATCAGTATTTAGGGTGTAACATGTTCAGCATCTAGCACCTCATCCCCCGGACACCCACCCCCTCCATGTGACAGCGGGTGAGGTACACCTTCTCTCCGCACCCGCTCACAATTTAAAAAAAAAACACCCACGGCTTCAGTGAAAAGCCCTCCCAGAAGAGTTAAGGCTGTTGTCTGCAAAGAGGGGGGATCGTCGTCATATTAAAGCAATTCTCCACTCTGGAGGAATCTTTTTAATTTTTATAAAAAAGGTCAGCAGCTACAAATCCTGCAGCCGTTTTAATAAAAGGCCCCTTACCTGTCCAGGGATTCAGTACGGTCCTCACCTGGGCCAGCATCCTTACATTGGGTAGCAGGCTGTGCTGCTTTCGGCTTCACAGTCTGGTGCCGCTGGGATTTGTAAATTGGTCCCATAGTTTTCTGTTTGGATTGGTTAGGCAATCCAAGTGGAAGTGGGACCATGCACAGTACCTGTCAAAACTAGGCAACCCCCCCCCCCCCTTTTGAATGAAGTTCTGCCTTAAAGTCCAGAGTCTTGGTGTGATGGTCATGTTTTCTCAAACTTTGACCTACACAGTATTGGACATGATTTTCATTGTCGGAGGACAATGCCATGCAGTCATAGGTCTGCTTTGCGAACACACAAACACACATCTAAAGAGATGTGAAGAATGACTTTGAAAGATCTATAGGCTGAGGAACCCGATTTATTCAGGGGAAGAAAAAAAAAAATCCAAACTGGCAGGTTGCCTGGTAATTCCAGTACAGCCATCATAGAACACATAATAAATGCTTTATTTACTTGCTTAAATAAGATAATGTGTTTTAGATATGCATCTACAGTATGTGTTAAGGGAATATAAGATTCCCTTTCTAAAATGTATAACTGTTACATAGAACAATTCAAGCAATAAAGCCATGGTGCAAACGTCAGGGAATAGCCAAGCATTAAATGTCATTATTCACAGCTGCCTTGGCTAATGTCCTGTCTATGGACTATTAGACATCCACTAACGTGAACTCAATCTACCTCTCCACTATTCATTTACCACGCTTGTGCAATAAAAATCAACTTGTAAATAACTTGATGCTAAACTTCCTGGTAAATAATTGACCTTCTAAAGAAATTTACAAAATATTCCAGCCGACTGATTAACCAAGCAGGGGTGGAATTTGGTGCTAGTAGTTCGAGGACACCGCGCAAAATCTACCTGATTATGGGCAACAAATTGGTTAAAAGTATTAAAGGCCAAAAATAAAAATGCAATAAGTTGCAGCGTACCAATTCTTAAAAGAAGTGGTTGCATTTGTTTTCTAAAGAAAAACTACAAACTTGTGTGTGTGTGGGGGGGGGGGGCTTGTCCACAACAGGTGCGGTTAGACTGCCTTGGATAACTAGTCCAGGAGAGTCCCACCACAAGACAAAGCAAAATACCTTGGGCCAGATTCAGAGAGCCGTAACTCCTGTCTAACTGGTGTTAGACTGAAGTACTTTCAAATTACGTGTGTTTTTTAGCTAGTCTGAAACCTCAAACCATGAATAGACGGCTGCGGTCTTCAATTCGACTAGATTACGTGTTCGTACGCCTTCGGATCTACGCTGCAATAAAATTGCGGCCACTGGGTGGACTTCCCGTCGTTTTCCGCATCGGGGTATGCTAATGAGCTTTTGCCAGCGATCCCCGAAATAACGATCTTCAATCGCAATCTCTTACGGCATCTTTAGTCATCTTTTTTTTGCGTAACACTATACCAGCTTTTTGCTGCTCTAATATTAGACAGCCCATGTTAAGTATGGCCGTCGTTCCCGCGTCGAATTTTAACCTTTTTTCGATGTCTTTTATTATTTTTTACGTAAGTTGTCCGGGAATAGGAATGTTCGTAAACGACGCTACTCAAAAAAAAAAGACGTAACGACGTGATTTCGCGCAATGCACGGCGGGAAATTTCTGAACGGAGCATGCGCAGTTCGATCGCCTAATTTAAATGCTTCACGCCCCCTAGTCGCGTATTTCGATTACGCGGCGAGAAATAGACTACGCCGCCGTATCGTACGGGCAAAAATCTACCAGAATTCGATGTAGAGCCTGGTAAAATACGGCAGCGTAGAGTATTTCGATTACGCTGCGCAATTTAAGTGTACCTGAATCTGGCCCCTTGTCTCCGATGTTGCCAATTCACACCACATCATGGCAGGCCATATTTTTTTCTTCAGGACAGTGAAGTACAAAGTATTCCATCACCTTCAAGTTTTCCCCACTTATGTGGGCCACTATTGAAATTGCCTGCATTTAAAAATGACCAATAAAGAATTCTCTTCACAAAACACTAGTCCGGTCATTTTAACGGCCAGTCCAGATAACTTTACAAGCAGGGGGTCAGGGCCAGAGTGCCATATGCAGTTTTACCATACCTAATCAAATTACATGTTCAGTTGATCTTCTTGAAAGGTAACATAACCTCTACAGGGAACAAATTCAAAAAGTTTGTTTCCAAATGGTACCCAAATGTTTTAAGCTGGGTACACAGGTCTTTTTTCCCCCCTCGCCCATTGAGCTAGTGGACTGAAGAGAAAAAAAAACAAAAAAACACACAGATCCCTGCACACAAGTGAAGTGAGGACATTGTATTCCGATAGCAGGGACCCTCTGTTGTCAGAAAATAGTGATCAACGCTGCAAGCCACTGACTGAAGGTGGTTTTCCAGCGGAACGGAAGCCAATCTAATAATCTGCTTTGGTTGAATAGGGAGGGTTACACATAGATCAAGATTCTGTAGGTCCCTTGTGAGCCGGCCATATTCTTCACCATGAGAACCCATTTCAGGTCCAACAACGTTTTATTGTTATTTCTTGTTGGAAGTTTTGTCAGCACTTGCTCTTGAAAACACTTTGCATTCTATACTCATTTGAAACATGTGTATTGAGAATGAGAGAAATCCTGATGAGAAATGAACACATCTTCGAATTAGATGCATGCCCATAGAATATAATGGGCCTGCATTTGCACCTGAGCCGCAATGCCTATATTTTATGTTATGCAAATTGGATGCGGTTGAAGCCACACTCAATTCGCATAGGTGTGAACCCGGCCGTATGGTTCAAAACCATGCCACATTACACCAAAAAAAATAATTTTGATAGGATAAAAACTTAAGTGGTTTTCTAGAAGATATTTTAGGTTGGACCCTTGCTAGAAGTAACAGACAGACCTTTCTCTGCTCCTTCACCGTTTGGCCTGAATAAGGAATATGCTTTCCTACATCCCCCACCCCTCCTAAACTTGATTACCACCATGGTATCACAAACACAGTAGGGGGAAAAACAAAAAAATTCCCCCAAAACTTTAAATACGTAAAAAAATAGCTGGTGGTCTATTACAGTGCAATGACTGCACACACACACAAAAAAAAAGAAAAAGTCGTCAGAGCTCACTTATCCTCTATTATAAATCACCAATTGCTTTAATGCCCTGCGCCATGGTAAGATTTTTCTTTACACTATGATGTCACAAAGCCATATATAGATATATGTATATTTTTCTGCCTAAGTATTGGCAGCTCAGTGCATTTAATATAATCGTACATCAACATATTATACAATAAAAGCATTTTGTATTCTAAAAAGTTTTTCCATGATGACATAGGGGTAAAACATCCAAACAAATATACACGCGAGATAGAACAAATTCTGTAATTAGCAAATTCTGTAATTAGCATACTATTAACACTCTGTAAATAGAGATTTCATATAGAAGAATAAATAGGTTCTTATTTGGGAAGGACACCTTAAATGAATATATTGCTAACTGCTTGGCAGCCGAGTGGAAATGGACAATGGTAAAAACGCTCATTAGAAAAGCATGAGAGAAAAGGTAATGTTTACATTCTCTGTACATACAAGTCATAGATACATTCTCATGAAAAATGTAGTTCTATACACATTCATTGAAACTTCACATGTACATAAATGGAAGATTAGGTTGATGAATAGCTCTGTACCAGGTGCTGCAAAACAGATAGTAAAAACCTTTATTAAAAGGGAACTGAAAAATGAAGGCCTCATCCACACAGGTGGTCATGTGACTGCTCCTGGATGTAAACAGTTTGGGTCTGGGGGCATCGTTTCTTGCCAAATCTAACCGGACCCAATTACACGCCATCAAAGTGCTGCCGAGTTCTGAGATGGTGTTTAGCTGCCTCGCAATCCAGCCGCCTATCTGGCCTCATTTGCATGTCTGAAAGTCTGCATTTCACCTGTCCATATATTAACAGAGTACTTCCTTCCATTCGTCATTAATATAATAGAGGCGCAACTTCAGATTACAAATAACCTAAATTCTGAAGAGATCTGGTATCACACTCAAACAGAAAGAATGACTCCCAGGAAGAGTCCTATTTATTACACAGAGGTGGTAAAAGCAGATGTGAAATTCCCATTTATAAGCAAAAGGGCAAGCCAACATCTAACCGGCTGAAATAAGCCACTGGACATAGCTAAGTTCCGTCTCATCAGCTCTATAAGTGCTGCGCAAAGTCAAACAAACCAGAAAGATGTTGCAATCAAAGTAAAGTACAGAGACCATGTTAGTATAGCTCTAATAACATTCAAATGCTAGAGATAAAAATGTGTGTGTGTGTATGTGTATGTGTAAAAATATATATATATATATTTTTTAATCTGTTGCATAACAAATAGTTAAATCTGAGGAGCTGTATGCCACCTCCTGGACTGCTGTCTGTCACTTACAATTTTCACTTTTATTTCGTACTGATATTATAGTTTTGGGTATACAGTGGAACCATGGATTACGTGCATAATCCCTTTCAGGAGAATGCTTGTAATCCAAAGCACTCGCATATCAAAGCGAGTTTTGACTTCTATGACATGCAATACCACATGTGGCCAGATGTGGGGGTGGGCAGCAGAGACTCGGAAATACTCAGATAGCTTAGCTGCACTCAGCAACCCTTTGGCCAAATGCTGTCCCATAGAGGCTTAAAACCCAGCTCGTTTTGCAAGACAACACTCGCAAACAGAGTCGGGTATTAAAAAAATAAATAAATCTTTGTACTGCAAAACGCTTGTTAACCACGTCACTCGCAATTCAAGGTTCCACTGTACTTCCAGCTCTCCTACACAATATTCAGCCTGTTTCCCTGCCCCCCTACTGTCAAATCACAGAATGCTTTGTAAGCAAATTCACTAAATAAAAAGGTGTGTATAGACAGAAGAGGCGCAGTGGACAGGATGTGAGTAGGACAGTCACAAGTCTGCCGCTGGAGTGCAGGAAGAATAACAATCTGTGCTAAAGGAAAGCACATAAAAGCCAGCTATCCAGGAGGTAACATGCATCTCCTTACATTTAGTCTCCTTTCACGCTAGCCGACTCCTAGGTTGCGTGATTTTCAGTGAAGTGACTTTGATAAGACTTTTAAACTGTCTGGCATTGAAGCTGTGTCTAAGGCAGATCAAACCAGTGCAGGAATCTTTTCTAAAGTCACGGCAAATTCAGTAGTGTCAATAGGAACCGCTCTGAGATTCACGGCTTTCGCATTCCCCTACAACTTTAGGTCGCACAAGTGTGAAAGAAGCCTCAACTATTTTTGTTCCAAAATGTAAATGCTAAAAAAAGAAGTATACCATACCACATGCACACAGTTATGGGCAGCCGTTTTGTGAGTTAGACTAAATCTGATAAAAATGCAGTTCATTAGCAACAACCTTGAATGAGTTTTTCCATAAAGAGTACCAGTGTCTGATATTACAGTGGCAGTGCATCAGCAGAATAGCAGCTGTGTACAGAAAATTTGTATGGCTAAGCATAAGGCGACACAACTGATCTCTTTGCTTCTCATTAGCAGAACACACAGCGTGTTGCAAAAGAGGTGACTGCTAACACGCGGGCAAATCTCTCAGGGACTCATTTACTAAAACTAGAGCATGCAAAATCTGATGCAGCTGTGCATAGAAACCAATCAGCTTCCAGGTTTTCTTGGTAAAGCTTAAAGCATTTGTTACCCCAACACTTTATACTCCCGATATGTGCCTTTTGCTTCTCCATGTCTAAAAAGATAATAAGCCGATTCTTGTTTGCTGTGCACTGCCAACAGTAGATGGGCCTACTCTTGCCAAGCCTAAAGTAAGGCTGCTTTCACACTGAGGCACTTTGCAGGTGCTATAGCGCTAAAAATCTCACCTGCAACATGTCTTGAAAGAGCCTCTCCTCTCACGCCAATGTGAAAGCCAGAGGGCTTTAACACTGGAGTGGTGTGCTGGCAGGACGTAAAAAAAAAAAGTCCTGCTAGCTGTATCTTTGCAGCACTGTATACACCACTCCCAAAGTGCTCCTGCCCATTGAAATCAATGGGCAGCGCCGCCGAACCGCCAGCAAAGTGTCGCTTTGTGGGCGGTTTTAACCCTTTTTCGGTCACTAGCAGGGGTTAAAAGCGCCTTGCTAGCAGTCAAAAAAAACCTGCAATAGTGTCGGTAACGCGCCGCTTAAAATAGCGGCACTTTACCGCCGACACTGCTCACTGTGAAAGCAGCCTTGGCCATCTTGCTCAATTCTGGTGACTCGCATACTATGCAGCTTAAAGCATAACTAACTTTTTTTAAAAGTTCTGTCAGTTTGTATTGTTGTCTGTGCCCCCCATTAAGGAAATCCCAAATCTTGCAAAGGGGACACTAGCTCTGCTGACCTCAGAGGCCCCCAGGGATTCCCTTCATTTCCAGGGATTTCCTCTCACTTCCCGATTGGCTATGAGACTGGAAGTGAAATTTCCACAATATAAGACACAGATGGGAAAATAAAAATAATCTGACAGATTATAACCATGAAAATTAGACTGACAACAACAATCTTTACAAGTAGAACTAGAGGTGGTGGGGCGAAAAATCAGTTTTTCGCTCATCTAGTCATCTGAAAAAATAAATAAAAAATTATATGCCCAGCCTAAATCACTGAGGAGAGCAAGGAAGCGCCAAAGCAAAATTTCATCAAAGTCTTAAAGAGGAGAAAAAAGCAAGCTGCATTCTCATCAGCTGATCTTACAGAGCGGTTACCTCAACTGTATGAAAGTGACAGGTGTACTTCAGAAAACGGTGGTCTCTTTATTACGGAGTCCACTTATGTACCGTAATTATGTTGCCCCCCCAACAACATTAGAACTTAGCTTAAACAAGTATGTAATGCATCATGCTCTTCCATATACATTGGATCGACAATGAGAATTTTTCTTTTTAGTACCGCTACATTGTAATCATGTAAACAAAAAAAGCAACAACTATAAGGCAGAAAATTACATTGCAAATTGTAATTTAAAGTGCATCTGCTGCTATGGACACATTTTACATATTAAGCAGTAAAAGAGTTTAACAATTTCTTACCGATTTCTCATGCTGCTTGTACTGTGACATTCATCCTCAAAAGGTCACAACTAAGAAGCTAAAGTTGGTTTATAGAAGCCGACAAGCACCCGGCCTTTGTTTTCATTAAAAGGCAAAATTTTGTTTCTATAGAAAATCAAGGGGGATAGAAACTGGTTTTACCACCTTGGTTATAAATTTGGAGAACGCTTACAGCTACAGAGGTAAGTGAAGGTTTTAAATTGCTTTCAATGCTTGTTTATAATAATATGTAAAAACTTTAATGTACACAGTATGGGCACAGGAAAGCAGGCATGGTGAAAGAGTGTGTGTGTAGATACGAATATATATATATATATATATATATATATATATATATATATATATATATATATATATATATATATATACATACATACACACACACACACACAGGGCTGCTATTGTCTGCTTTCTCCACCATTGTGCTAGCATTTAGGCCGGGTTCACATCTATGCGAATTGAGTGCGGCTTAAACCGTATCTAATACGCAGAACATTTCTAAATTTCAATGAGGCTGGTTCACATATGTGCGATGCATTCGCACTGCGCATTGCAGAAAAAACGTGTGCGGATTTTATGCCTTGCAGTGCGGCTCAGGTGCGAAGTCAGTCCCATTATTTTCTATGGGTACTCAGCTGATTCGCAGATGTGTTCAGTTCTCTTCAGGAATTTCTCTCATTCAGCTCAATACACTTTTTCCCCACTCTCCTCTCGCCCGGAACTTCTCCCAGGTCTCCAAATTCGCAGCTAAAAACTGAGCTAATCTGCTGAACACTTCCCTTATCTATCTGCAGAGATAAGAGAGCTGAAATTCTCACCTCACAAGTGTGATCCCAGCCTTATAGTCTAGCACTGGTACAGATGTACGTTAAAGGCTTAAATTGCCCATAATCATACAAGGATGCTGGTTTTGCCAACTCATTCAGAGCTTCTCAAGGCAAGCCCCCCCCCCCCCCCGACAGCAGCTAACTAGCCCCTCTTTGTAGGTACCGAATGACATATTGAGGTCTTTAACCAAGACCTTCCTTCTCATTATATGTCCAAGTGCAACAGGATCAACTTTTCCTTCATTATCTAAAATTGTTGCTTTTTATAACATCTTGTCCAGAAAAGCCTCCTCTGTGCCCAATCTGAGATCACATGCACTAAGAAGGCCTAAACTTTTAAAATAAGCCTCAGCAACCTTCGCGTGTCCAAAAGTGCCTTGCTGGCTAATGAATGGGCACCTAAAGTCAAGTAGAGACCTCCAAATGGGGCACAGAGGAGGCTTTTCTATATACCAGCAGGCAAGTTGTTGTACCTTCTCTTAGGCAACATCTAATTTAAGACAAAAGTTCTCTTCACCATGACCCCGTTCACACTGAAGCAGCGCTAAAACAGTGCTAATCATTTCTGCAGTGCTTTAGTGGCACTTTTCAGGCAGATATTTTTAAAGTCACGTGACCAAAAAAAAAAAAAAGGGGGAAAAAGTCCAAGTTTTCGGCGCTTTGGAAGCGCTGCCCATTCATTTCAATGGGCAGAGGCTTTCTGGGAGCGTTTTTATAGCGCTCCCAAGACGCTGCTTGCAGGACTGTTCCTAACATCCTGCAAGCGCACCGCCCCAGTGTGAAAACACTCATTGCACAGAATGGGAGGTAGTTTTCAGGTGCTTTGTCTAGTGCTAAAACACCTGAAAACTGCCTCAGTGTGAAAGGTGTCTTAATCTATTTATCAATTTCGTTTAGGGCAGATGCTAGTGGGTTAAAACAAAATGATACCTTTAAGTCTCCATGATCCTTGCCACTATCAACAGGTCTTACAAGTATTAGCAATGTAATCAAAATACACCTGCCGGTACCTTCCGTGATATTAATGAAAAAAAAGGAGACTACAGCAACCATAGGTTGACAATCTGAAAAAGCCAAGGACATGATATGCAAGAGACGGAAACAGGTAGATCTTTCAAAAATATTCCACAAGGATACATGGATATTGACCATCATCCACAGTTGAAATATTAGCCACGAGTTGGCTTGCATAATGAAAAAGAAAGGAAAATGTTTTGCATGCACTCCTTGATCAAACATGGTACAACCGTTTATCTAAAGCCAAAACTTTTTTTTCCATTTTTGGTGGAGTAGGGAATACTTAACTCAAGTTTTCTATTTGTCCGATTGGGGAGATTACAATTCACTTACTGTCTCAGGACACAACAGAAAGGGACACCCCTACTTACTCCTTTAACCAAAACACGAAAAAAAACTTTGAGTTTTAGATACACTTTACATTTAGTGGTAAGCAATTTTAAAACACAAACATTAACACGCATACTATTACAATAAAACATGGCTAAATGGATATTATCTCTCAAGATAAACACAAAGATCTTTTCTGCCTTTTTAAATGACAAACAATTAAAACTGCCAATGCCATTGGTGTGCAAAAATATTTTTCTGGATCACACTAGGTTCTGGATGTTAATCTTTACATCACAGTATACATGGTGCTTGTGATTTTAGCAACAAAAAAAAAGGCACAATTATTAAGCAGTTTAATACAGTACCTGAATTGAAAAAAAATGCTTTCAAAAGTTAAAAACTAAAAAATACAAGTATACATTAAGCTTCTTGTTAGCTGCAATTAGAATGAAAATGGATGGACCATCTGTCAGCTGTTTGGCCCGATTATATAGATACCTGCCCAGCGATGGTTCTGAGAACATGAGTAAGGATTATTAAAAAGCATTTGAGTTTCCCCCATAAAAAAGTCATAAAGGGGAGAAGCAGGTCATCTCAGAGCAACTTAACTTTTCAAGGATTCTATTGATGTGGCCTGTGCTAGAAGGAATCTACCATCATTGGAGCCCCAAAAGCGTAAACATGTAAGGGACTAAGAACATGACTGAAAATCCAACCACCCCATAAGTAATGTATCTGTATGGGAGTTCCACCTGCATGCTTTGCCTTGCCTTTCGAATATCATCAGAAGGAACGCCAAAAACTTTGCAAGCCAACGGGAGGGTGACCATCTTCATGACCGCTCTGATTGGCAACAATATGACTAATCCAACAAAGACCCGTAACAAGGCAATTCCAAGCAGGTTCACAGTGATAGCTGGAATAGTAAAAGGCATTGAAGAAGGCAAAGGTTCTGGCATGAGGCCCAGCATGTAACGGGCATGGGAACCGCAAGCGACTCCAGCTCCGCTGCCGAGAAGCTGCGCCGTGTCTCCCCGGGAGGTGCTCCACGTGTCAAGTGTAAAGGAGAAGATACCAAGGGCAAGGTGTAGGCTGATGATGATGAGGGGGGAATACTCATAAGTAAGGTTGAAATTGTCAATAAGGTCCAGAGCAGGTAGGAAGACTATTAAAATTATAATTGCATAAAGGACGCCAACTACAACATCCTGTGGAGAAAAAAAAAAAAAAGTATCACTTGAGTAAAATATTCTTAAACATTTTAACTACATGCAGACAAAAACACACCGATTCATCAAGCTTAGTATTAAACAATCAATTTTTTTTTTTATTTAAGCACCTGCAGCACAAGGAACCAATTGGTTGGTGTCAATAGGAAGAGAAAAGAGTGACAGAAGAGTATCAGTCAGCCGCTTCTCCTTTATTGTCCAATCACAGGTTGAGGGCAAGCACAAGACCTAAATGTATTACTGAAGGTTTAAGTTGAATTTCCTCATATTTGGAATTCCCTGGTTCATCCCTCTCCCCTTCACCAACATGCTGATATTTTTAACCCTTTCCCACCACCACCTCCCAGCCCTTAAAATGGCCCAAAAAGCTGAGGCGCAGGAGTCCATTCTGATCATTGTGTCTATGACTGGCGGTCACATGATCAAAAGCGCCCAGTCATAAGTATGCATCGGGAGCTTTCCGTGACATTAATTAGTATGCTGAGAGCGTGCTCTCAGCACAACGGTTTACATATAGACGCATATATGCGGCTGCTTGGCATTAAAGCCCACCCACCAAGAGGCCATCGGTAAGTGTTTAGCGGTTTTCATTACATACCCATTTTTAGACCCTTTGATGTTATCACTAGGATTTCTTCACTTCTCTATGCAACCCAGGCACATCATAGCTGGTGGGAGGGACTGTATTATACCTTCCTAAAAAGGATAGCGTATTCGCAAAAAAAAAAAAAAAAAAAAAATGGATTTGGGCGCCATTTGAACTGCTTCAGTGTCTAATGTATCCTACGAGACGCTCAGTGTGCGGTGAAATCAGAGTAAGCATTTTCAGGGCAGGTGTCTGTGCAACCATGTACAATGGAAGGCAAGGCTGGAGTTCTGCTCTAATTACAGGGGTGTCAAACTGGTGGCTCTCCAGCTGTTGTGAAACTACAAATCCCATCATGCCTCTGTCTGTGGGAGTCATGCTTGTAACTGTGAGCCTCGGAACATGGGACTTGTAGTTTTGCAACAACTGAAAAGCCACCAGTTCGACACCCGAGCAGTAGAGAAAAGTCTGGTTATCCAACCTGGACACATTGACTATCTCAGGAATGAATGGAGAGAGAAATGCAAGTCCTTTGATAGTTATAACAGTTCTAAAATATGTATTTCATCTGCATAGTTGGTGGTTTGGCTAAAGTTCAGCTTTTAGGAACTTTGATCTATCTGAAATACAGGACAAAAAAATGTGTTGTTGAAATCATTAACTATATCCTTTAACTAGGATGGGAGTTTCAGTATATGAATTTCATTTCTAGTTATTACAATAGTGGGCAAACTAGGGTTCACCATTGGAAGTCTCATGCCGACAACCACTAGTAAGTAGAACCAATGTACTGCTTCCTGCCAGATTGTGCCGCTTTTATTATCAATGTATGAGGTGCTACTCCTAATGAATGTGTGCTGAGCACATTTTAAGAGCATTTCAAAACTTTTGACAAAAGGAATTCACTTTTCACCGAGTGTCTAAAACACACATATTCTCATGGATATTGAATTATCAATCAAACCTCTATAAACTTGTCTTTACCAAGTAATGCATCTCTGCTCCTATGATTGGCCCAGGGTTTACACTAATGCATCTGCGTATTTGGTCTAATTTTCAGTGTGACTGTTACATTTTGATGCATTTTAAATTAAATTTTTTAGCACAATTGTGATGCGATTTTCACACCTCTGCATTTTTGGTTTTGGCCAATGATAAGTATATCTGCTGTGACAGGGAAAAAAAAGCCCTTGCATTGCATTAAAAACACATCTGCTCCCATGTAGATGCATTTTTGGTGAACTTCAATTGCAAGTCTATGGGGGCCAAAATGGTTCTGGAATAACATGCTAAACAGCGAAGATAAAGGACTCCACAATGTCAGAAAAAAACGCAGCACCATTGGCTGTCTGAACACCCGAACAGGGATTGAATCCAATAGGATACATTCCCTGTTCAGCCAATAATTTTCCAACCAGATCCTTTTTAACTAAGAAGTTTATTGAGCTGCGGGGGTTCAAATCAGTTGAAATTCAGCCAAACATGGCCAGTCTTAAGCCCTTTTCAAAGGAGGTGGGCTTTACCAAGAGTTTGCTTGCTGAGTGGGGTACGCCGAGCAGGCAGATGACTGGTCCGTGTCCATTCTGCTTATGCAGAGTGCACACAGACACAGCCGCACTTCTCTGAGGGCAGTCAGATGTAAACAGACCTAGATCCAGACCATCTGATCCGATAAAGGTGGATGGGATCCTCATCTGGCTCTTTTCAATGGATCAGATTGGATGTCAGCAAATGTAAAATGGACACAAGTCCGTTTACACCTGCCACTCCATAGGAGGAGAAAAGAGGGTCCAATCAGGTCACTCTGAAAAATGGACAGGCAGACCCGATCGAACCGCTAGTGTGAAAGGAGCCTTACCAGTAATGTGCATTTTTTACCTCCAGTCCCATGCACCTATTAATCCAAAGAGGGAAATAGGAATAATTGCTGTGAGGATAGCAAAAGATATCTGAAATCCTGATCATTGCTTAAGACGACTTGGACAGGATGGGGAAAAATGAAGGGTTTCACTGCCTAAATATATTCAGTCTTATATTTAGGGGAAATTCCTTCCACATGAAGACCTGAAAAAATATAAGCAACTATAGAAGGAACTGTTCTAGCTAGGGGTAATAAAGAGAGAACGTGGCTATAGTGACATTAATATTAAAGCGGTTGTAAACCCGCATCAAAAAATGTATTTATTTTTTTCTCCTGCAAGGCAAAAGTCATAATGAGCTTAATATGCATCGCTCCAGCGCTGTGATTGGCTGGAACGGCGATGACGTCACTCCCGCGCATGCACGGGAGATTTCAATTCGGCAAGGTCCGGCGGCGGCCAGTCCTTACGCCGTGGAGTGCCCCCTGCGCATGCGCCGCTGCAATCAGTGGCGCATTGCGAGGGGAATATCTCCTAAACCGTACAGGCTTATCTGTAGGTAAAAGTCAAAAAAGTGGGTTAACAACAACTTTAAGGACACTCTGGACATTGTATTGGAAGTCAGAGTGTGGGTGTTACTATGGTAAAGTTCACAAAAAGCATTAGAATAATTTTATTGTTCGTGAAGCAAAAGTGTTCAGCTTACCAAAATGGAATGCATTCCCATATAAATACGACTAAGGCACACCAAGCAACACCAGATAACGGCAAGCAGCAGTCCATAGAAAAATGGATACTTGAAAGAAGAAGAGAAAAAAAAAAGTCAGCATAATATAAAAACATTTCAAAAAAGAAAATCCTTGTAAACAAACGTTAATATAATGCTTAACCAATTCTGCTTGTGTCTGCACAGCCCTGCATCTCACTTGTCATGATTGAGACTGCCTGCCTAAGGATGCATGGAACTTACGTGTAGACGAGCATGGCATTCACATGGGTTTACGCTGTAGTAGGCCCATGTGAATGAGGCCCAATTTTACAAATCTGTGGGACTACATTCCTGACAATACAAAATACAATATCTCAAACTGAAACCGTAGAAAATAAAAATATTCTCTCCCTTCCGGCGATGACTCAAACTGTACACTGTAGCTTGCAGGCAACTCACGAGTTCAGAAGCAACAGCAGAAGCTGATCTGTGAGATGGTAAACGTACTTGTAGCCAAAAAAATAAAGACATCTCTTTATGATCTTGGCTGTCTGTGCACATGATGCCTCAGACATGTCATCCCCTGCTGCAGCCTCTTAACTTGCACTTAGAGATTTAGATAATTGTGTCATTTATGAATTTATGAACTAGAATCTCAGTACACAAGAAAATGCCTACAATTAATGATGCCCGAACAAACATGGTGCTGATCTGAGCAGAAAGGCATCTGAAGGTATTGTCAGAAGCATTACTACAAACCGACAATAACCCCATCAATTACAAAATGACATACTATGCATGAATTCAATGCATATCAATGCATATAAATAAGATGCTCACAGTTCACAAATTTGCTTTGAATCTAGGAGCTAGCTAAAAAAAAGTTAGAAGACAGTTTTTTTGTGTAGCGTTGGTTGTCAGCATCATGTCAGGGTTTTAGGGCAGCTGGAAATAATGACAAAAACCTGATAAAGAGAAACTCACAAATCCCCCCCCCCCCCCCCCCCCCCAAGGTAAGCAGCAGGATAAAAAATGTTTTTCTATTTTAAAATTCTACCAAATCGGTTAGTTCTTTGTGGGCTTAGATGTCTTAGATTTGCAAGGCTACCGCATGTGGACTTCTGTTCACACTTTTAAAGTATTTCTTACACCCCAAAATGTTATATTTCCAATTTTGTGTGCGTCTTCTACCATGTACTTCTGTTAAAAGTATGCTGTTCTCTTTGTATTCCTTTCTTGTAGGAAGAGAAATGTAATCCATAAGCGCCAATGAACATTTGTCTGATGTGGAGTGAGAAGCAGGGAGCCCCTGCAGGAACCCTCAGGAAGGACAAAGAGGGAATCTGATCACCTAAAGAAAAAAAAAAAAAAAAACTGTACCTGGGAGGAAAATTCTCCGGGTGCCACAGACAGTAACAGGAGACGGGAGTAAAATTTCCCTTGGATGTTTCAGAGCACATAGAATGAGGGAAGAACAATGCTCTGGTTAAAGCGTAGTTCCACCCAAAAATTGAACTTCCAATTTAAGGCCTCCTTCCTGGCTCCTGCTTGTGAAACTGACCTTTTGGGGAGGAGGGGGAGCAACTACCAGATTTTGACTAGTGCCTGCTCCCACTACTGTTCCGATCACCTTAGGCAATTGGAAGCGCACGTTCTCCTTTTCAAAGTCTTCTGAGACACACGACATGTCCTAGAAGACTTCAGGACCAGTCATGCGGCTATAAGCCACAAGCTGTCACAGCCCGGTGCCCATATTGAAGATGTTCGAGCCACCGAGGGAGGACAAGGGGAGAACACGGCTGCGGTGAGTGCACCACTGGATCGTGGGACAAGAGAGTGGCTGTTTATTAAACGTTAACAGCTAAACTTGTAGCTGCTGACTTAAATGACTGGAACTCTGCTTTAAGGTGGAAATAAGAGCCCACCTATGGAAGAAGGCCTTGGGCCTCAAGATGACCTTGTCCTTGGGGCAGGAGATGACCACTAGAGACCCTCCTCACAGAGGCAAGTGTAAAAAGAAAACCCAACTTTGCGAGTAAGGCCAGACAAGGGAACATCCCTAGTTTCAAAAGGTGACTTCTGTAGAGCTGAGAGTACCAGTTAAGGATCCCAAGGGGACACAGGTGACAGCACACATTAAGAAACATGTGCTACACCCTGAACAAAGGCCTTATTTGGAGTAAGAGGCCAATGGTCTTTAACTGAACAACCAAGGCCAAGATTTGTCCTTGGATGGTAATCAAGACCAGATGCTAAAAAATAAATTAAAGAACGCAGCCATCCCACAGAGCACTTTCTAGACTCGCATCAAGCATTTTGGGTATGGTAGACTTTGAGAAGATGATTTCTTTCTGGGTTCACGGGCTAAGCCACTTAAATGGCCGAGCTTCAATGTTATCACTCACAGCCACGGCTCCTTCAGAGCGCAATGCGCCGGTGTCATCACCGGCTGCCAAACAAGCCAATATGAAGCCAGTTTAGGAGATATTTATTTTACCTACAGGAAAGCTTTATTATAAGCTTACCTGTAGGTAAAGGAAAAATCACAGAGGGGAGTTTACTACCGCATTAAAAGCGTAACCTCACTTTTGTTGAGGGGGGAAGAAAAATAAATAATCACCTCTTGGTGATCAATGCACATTGCAGAGATTTTAAACTTTGTAGCAGATTCCTACCATTTGTTTCTCTGAAATTTTTGAAGGTGTTCTAAAAACACCAACGATGAAGAGAACGCATCCAGGTTGTCATACGTACACCCTTGAATTTTACAGAAAACGACAGAATTGCAGACAGAAGAAAGAAAGACATTTTTAAGAACATTAAATTCCAACATAGCTTGTATGGCAGATGTATAAGCTTTTCTTTTTTATACGGTTGAAAAAATATAAGTGGATTCCTCCATCCACTCAAGCAAGGTGGGTGGAGTTAATCCCTTGCTGCATTGTATTGGAATAGTGGGTCTCCTCTGCTGTCACAATACACTGATCAGCAGCTGCTTCAGGAGCATACACTAATACACCAAGAACATTTAAAACTAGATATTTTTCATATAACTGCATTATTTGGGGTCATTGTTATTTTCTGCATGCAGTTCAACTTTTAAAGGACAAAGGAATTAAAAAAAAAAAAAAAAAGGCATCTTCAAGTGAGAACGTTTAGCTTGTTATGCAACATTCATGGGTTAACTGAAATGGCAGCTTTTAAGTTTCCTAAACCATTTGAGACAACTCACATTTACACAACAAAGACAGCTTTGTTCTGCCATGCACATACACTGCAAACATGTCAATCATCCATTAGTGCCACCAATTAGCTAGATTACAGCATTATGTTCAAACACAGATCAAGGGTCAGTTACCCCAAAACCTGGATAAAAGGGTCAGAAACATGAATCACTAGATTTTCCTAATCTGATGTAATATAGATTTTTGTTTTCAAGAGATTAGCAGAGCAGAAGACACTGAAAATGGAGGTTGTTTGCAGAGAAGCAAAACCTGTCCAGGAGTCGCATGGAAGAAACTTCTGACATTTTCCTGCCTCCCATGGCAAATTCTTATAACTGGTCAAAATCAAATGTCAATTTGACCCCACCAATTATATAAAAAAAAAAAAAAATGTTTTTATTAGAACCTTCTTTTCCTTGGAATTTGCAGTAAAAATGTAACTCATCTATTGCTAGCTTAAGAAACATCCAAGACCAGGCACACACTTTAAAGCTTTTGTTACCCCAACCTTTAATATTTCCGATATGTGCCTGTTGTACCATGTACTTGTATGAAAAAGTATCCTGTTTTCTTTGCATTATTCCCTTTGTGTGAAATCCCTGGTGTTCCTGCCAGTCCTTTCCTATTAAAAACTGACCACACTAAGCAGGAGAATACAGCGTGGTCAGTTCTCTAGCTATGCTGGGAACGCAGTGTACTCTCCTCCATTTTTATATTAAAAGACAACCTTATGTTTTTTTGGAGTGCGGCTGTACATCCTTTTTTCCTCTACCAATTACTCTCCTCCAATGATCAGACTTGCCCTGACACACCTCCCCTGCAGAGCCTTTCACTGGGATGCTCAGTGTACTGCCGATCCTCCTCCATGCAGCTGAGAACAAAGGGAATGTGATCACTTATATGAAAAAAAAAAAAAAAAAAGGGGGGGGGGCGTGTCGGGAAGTATTGATGTTTTTTAATATCTATACACATTTTTTGCCTTTCATTTATATTTTAAACTAAATGGATTGTTTTACAAGGTGATCATTTACAATCACTTTTTTTAGTCTGCCTGTAAATACACTTGTATTTTAGCCCAAGAGGAGCGTTTACAGGCTGAAAAAAAAATCTGTTTCACCACCACATTCAGCATAGGAGCTGAACAGAAAAAAAAAGCTTGGCATGCCTAAACATGTATAAAGCTTGTGCTTGAGTGTTCATTCCAATGGCTAGAATAAATAATATTTCAGCCAAATAATGCTCCAATACTTGCTGCATCTAAACGTGTGTAAAATGTGACTGAGTTTTTTTTTAAAGCCGCTTTTCTGCCGCTAGAAGAAAACGTGTTGAACGTCAGCATGCCTGAGATAATAAATATTTTAAAAGTTATTTTAGGGAAACTGTGTGGATGGGAATACAAACATACAGCAGAGTTTTCTGAAAATCTGACTGCAGATGTGGAAACACTTTAAATGTTTTTAATTATTTTATATATTTATTTTAATTTGTAGCTCTACCTCAGTTTAATAGGGTTAACCTATCATTTTTAAATGTAGAATTCTTGCTTTGTTCAGTTCATGAAGAAGACTTGAATAAATAGACTGAATTATCTAAAACGATTTAATTACACTGGATGAATATCAAATTGTGTACTCCAATCAACCATGATCTTAGTAAGCTGCAGAAAGTCTTGGTTCCTCATAAATAAGTAATGTGAAACATGCAACTCCAGCAATTTCCTCCCAGACAGTGTTATGGAAGGGAACCACTTTGTGCAGCAGATGACAGATGTGCACAGCTCAGAAAGGAAAACCACACAATGACAAAGAATAAGGAAGCAACCAGAACCTTTACAGCCTGCAGATCCCATAAATAAAGACCACTTTGAACCTTAAAGGCACAGTCCAACTTTTGGGGAATAAACGTACCCACATTTGTAAAAGAAAAAAAAAATGTGCCTTTATTACTTTTTGCATTGGAGCATCCAGAGGATTGCAACCGAGCCATAGGCTTCCATTGGCTGCAAGCGAGCCATAGGCTTCCATTGGCTGCAAGCGAGCCATAGGCTTCCATTGGCTGCAAGCGAGCCATAGGCTTCCATTGGCTGCAAGCGAGCCATAGGCTTCCATTGGCTGCAAGCGAGCCATAGGCTTCCATTGGCTGCAAGCGAGCCATAGGCTTCCATTGGCTGCAAGCGAGCCATAGGCTTCCATTGGCTGCAAGCGAGCCATAGGCTTCCATTGGCTGCAAGCGAGCCATAGACTTCCATTGGCTGCAAGCGAGCCATAGACTTCCATTGGCTGCAAGCGAGCCATAGACTTCCATTGGCTGCAAGCGAGCCATAGACTTCCATTGGCTGCAAGCGAGCCATAGACTTCCATTGGCTGCAAGCGAGCCATAGACTTCCATTGGCTGCAAGCGAGCCATAGACTTCCATTGGCTGCAAGCGAGCCATAGACTTCCATTGGCTGCAAGCGAGCCATAGACTTCCATTGGCTGCAAGCGAGCCATAGACTTCCATTGGCTGCAAGCGAGCCATAGACTTCCATTGGCTGCAAGCGAGCCATAGACTTCCATTGGCTGCAAGCGAGCCATAGACTTCCATTGGCTGCAAGCGAGCCATAGACTTCCATTGGCTGCAAGCGAGCCATAGACTTCCATTACCTGTGGGTTTGGTGTGCTTTCAGAAAGTGCACCACACCTACAGGATATAATAGAAGTCTATGGCAAAGTGCAGCTAACCTGTAGGAAAGCCACAGGGAACTGTGCTGCAGTCATGGTGCGGATAAACAGTGCATCAGTGTGAAAGCAGCCTTATGCCCCTTTCATTCAGTCACTCCAACCCAATCGGACCCTCTATTCACATCTAAGGAGTGGCAGATGTAAATTGACTTGTGTCCACTTAGAAATGCCTACCTCCAATCCGCAAGAAAAAAAATAAAGTACAGTGGGTTCTATAGAGTAGAGTGGGCTGCCATCCACCTGCTTCACTCATTGTGGCCTACGACCAGTTACCAAGTGGCCCTCGCTCTTCAAAAGGTTGAGCAATCCTGCTTTATGGGGTGGAAGCTAGACATCAGCATACTACAAGTACATGTCAGACATTCACAAAAGGTAGAATAATTCTTCAAAATGATCTTTCAGAATATGGTCATTAAAAAAAAAATTATCTTCCCCTCCTGTCACACTTATCAATAGGGTTGTCCAGATACCGATACTAGTATCGGTACCGATACCAAGTATTTGCGGGAGTACTTGTACTCGCGCAAATGCTCCCGATGCCTAAATAGAATACCTTTTTTGTATTTATCAACATGTTCTGTGAAAATTCTTTGAGTTTTTTACTACTGCGTGACAAGAAAATATTTTTTTATTCCTTTATAATGTCTTGGGTTAGAGTTCTTCATAATTCTAAAGAAAATATCCTTAGTCTGTATTGTGGTTTGAAAACTGTCACATGACATTTAAAAAAAGTATCGGTATTCGGTATCGGCGAGTACATGAAAAAAAGTATCGGTACTTGTACTCGGTCCTAAAAAAGTGGTAACGGGACAACCCTACTTATCAAAATGTGAAATAAAAGCAAATATCGCTGGTGCAGACGACATTTAAGTTTACAGCTGTGCTTTGGAATGATGCATATACACCAGGCCTAGCCACAGAGGAGAATGATAATTTTCAGTACACTTGGCAGACAGAGCCCGCTACAGGGTGGATGTTCTGTGCAGAAAAACGTATATGCACAATTTTGCACATTGGCAAAGCACAAGCCGATCAGCACAAGCCGATTAGCACGTGCCGGCCAATGGATGGCCACTGATCGCCATTAATCGATGCATACTAGCACATTATTACTTTGCCTAACAGGTTAAAAAAAAAAAAAAAAAAACGGGCGATTTACTACCGCTTTTATCTGTAGTCTCAGCAAGAACACAAATGCTTTACAAAAACTAGCAAAAATGTATCTTTCTACATTGTGCCTTTTTGTAAAAGCAAAACACCGATTACATGAATTACATGATTCCAAAGCCCATTTCACACTACTGTGATTTTGCGGCCTTGAGTTCAGGGAATGCCTGCGTAATCTTGAGGTCTATGGACCTCAACTCACATCAAAGTCGGACCAAAAGTAGTACAGGAAGTACTTTTGAAGTCGCACAGATATGAATGGTTATCGGGAATCATGGAGTATGACTTATCATGGGACTCAGATTTCTTAAGTCGCAGGGAAATTCACACAAGTGTGAAAGGGGCCTAAAACACACCACAGAATGTACTCAATGGAAATCTTTCCAGGCAACGTATCACGAGCCCCCGTCTTACATCCTACGTCTCTACAAGTTCTCTGGGTGTCAGCGTTCACCGACATTTGACAGACATTGATTGGCTATTTCTTTTAGGACTGTACACCAGTAAGCAAAGCGAGTGACAACATTGGACATAATAGTGGTCACGTCTCCACATTGCATTCAAACACTGAATGGACACTTGGATGAAGGCAGCACAACAAAAGTTGTCTGGGTTTCCAGGGTGTGCCTAACAGAGCTCAAACAGACCATACTAATGTGGCTTATAAGGGTCGCTGAACACTACAGACAAGGCACCTGATATACATGAGTAGTTAACTATCCAGTGGAGCTCAAATAGACAAATACTTGGCAAATGTTCGGCACTGCTTTTGGCTGCCAGATTAATACGATGGTAACGTTTTTTTTTTTTTTTGGTAAAAATAACAAACTTGTTATACGTATGTATTAACCGCTTGCCGCACACAGATGTACGTTGGCAGAATGGCACTGCTGCGCATGTAGACATACAGGTACGCCCCCTTTAATATGCACTGCCGTGGGTCGCGCGCATTAAGCCGCCAGTGCGCTCGAGACCTGTTCGGATACTTGATGACTGCACCCGCGGGACCCGGTCGCCGCCGGTGTCCCGTGATCGAGTCACAGAGCTCAAAAACAGGAAGAGACTGTCACTGACCGTCTGTTCCCTGTCATAGGGAACAACGACATTAGTGACGTGACATGCCAAGACACGCCCCCCACAAAGTAAGAATCACTCACACTTAACCGCCCCTACAGTTTAACCCCTTCACTGCCAGTGTAATTTTCACAGTAATCATTACATTTTTATAGCACTGATTGCTGTAAAAATGACAATGGTCCAAAAATAGTGTCAAAAGTGTCCGCCATCACGAGAGATTATATATATATATATATATATATATATATAAATAAAAAAAAACGCTGATTGCCACCATTCCTTTTTTTTTATAAAAATGCAAAAAAAATAACCCCTATTTTGTAGCCGCTATAACTTTTGATCAAACCAAATCAAACGCTTATTGCGATTTTTTTTAACAAAAATATGTAGAATACATATCAGCCTAAACTGAGGAAAAAACGTTTATATATTTTCTGGGGATATTTATGATAGCAAAAAAATAAATAAAAAAAATAATGATTTTTCTTCAAAAATTGTCGCTCTTTATTTAAAGCACAAAAAATAAAAACCGCAGAGGTGATCAAATACCACCAAGAAAGCTCTATTTGTGGAAAAAAAAAGGCATCAATTTTGTTTGGGAGCCACATCGCACGACCGCGCAACTGTCAGTTAAAGCGACGCAATGCCGCATCGCAAAAAGGGGCCTGGTCCTTAAGCAACAAAATGGTCCGGGGCTTAAGTGGTTAAGACAAAAAGATGCATTAAGAGAAGAAAAAAAAAATTCTGCCTTTACAATCGCTTTAACCATCTATGTACACTGGTCAAAATGTCTAGCCCAGGGATGGGCAAACTACGGCCCGCGGGCCGTATACGGCCCGGCGGACCTTTTAATCCGGCCCCGACCTGCAATCTCGTTGTGCCGCGATTGCCGCTAATTGAGTCCGCGGCTTTGCGGCCTATGCTTCGAGGGGGCTGGAGCGAGGCGGGCTTATCGTTCCTAATGTCCTCAAAGTGACTGTCCACAGCCAATCAGCTAATTTTGGGCTAGTCATATCTTCCCTGACCTAAGATGGCACCCATAGAGCCTAACAAAGAAGCATGCATGCTTCGAACGCGCGCACCCCCCTGTGACCGGTACCCGGAAGTGACGCTGCACTGCTCCACGGAACGCTGTCCCTCGCTCCCCGGCATCGAAGGTATACCATCCCACCACTATGGATGATGGTAGTGTGAACAACACAGGGACGCCTGCTTTAGATCTCCAGGACCAGCGGAGCACCTGCACCCTGGATGCCTCAGCGGATGATACAACGTACAGATAAGCCCATGTTTTACATTTCCTTGTGAGTCACACCTTTAAATGAATTGTCGTTTACCTATTAAAAAACAAGATTACTACGCTTAGAGGGCCCATAAATTGTCACCACTCTGCCATGCCATCAAAAGCAATCACTGTGCCATCAATTGTCACCACTGTGCCATGCCATCACTTGTCACCACTGTGCCATCACTTGTCACCACTGTGCCATCACTTGTCACCACTGTGCCATCACTTGTCACCACTGTGCCATCACTTGTCACCACTGTGCCATCACTTGTCACCACTGTGCCATCACTTGTCACCACTGTGCCATCACTTGTCACCACTGTGCCATCACTTGTCACCACTGTGCCATCACTTGTCACCACTGTGCCATCACTTGTCACCACTGTGCCATCACTTGTCACCACTGTGCCATCACTTGTCACCACTGTGCCATCACTTGTCACCACTGTGCCATCACTTGTCACCACTGTGCCATCACTTGTCACCACTGTGCCATCACTTAAATTAATCCAAACATTTAATGTTACAAATTTAAATGTAATTTATATAAATTCACACATACACACCGGCCATCTACTCTTGGTCCGGCCCCCGGGTCCACTATATGAACCCACTGCGGCCCTCGAGTCAAAAAGTCTGCCCACCCCTGGTCTAGCCCCTCCATCCCCCCCCCCCCCCAGGTGTCTCACACAGAGCTTCTGTTAAAAAAAAATATATATAACACAGCTATTGATGTATTCGTAACTCAAAAGGTACATTCTACTGCTTTCAAACTCTTCTAAATTGTTTTTTTTTTTCTTGCCATAACTCCACCACATGTGCGCAAGTGTCACCGTTTATGGCACAGGGCTCTGAAGGAATGGCATGGGTATTACGTTTTTTCTGAGTGCATGTGCCAGTGACATCACCAGCTGCTCTTAAACAGTGTACGTTTAAGAAATATGTACTGTACCTATAGCTAAGCCTTTTCACCTAAAAGTACAGTAAATGGCGCCAGAATCAATGATGTCAGTTCTATACAATACATGGTATGTGTGAAAGGGGTAGTGGCGCTGTCCCACACCCTATAAGTCAAAAGGGTATAAGTGTCAGTGTATTGACTAGTGAGATAGGTACTGCAAATTATGAATATACAATAGAGTGCAACAATATTATAACATTGAATAAATGGTATGTGTGAAAGGGGTAGTGGCGCTGTCCCACACCCTATAGGTCAAAAAAGGGTATAAATGTCAGTATATTGACTAGTGACATAGGTACTGCAAATTATAAATATGCAATAGAGTGCAACAATATTATAATAAACATTTGGTGATAAAGTGCAAACTTAGTAATAAAAAGTACAGTCCATGAAATTGCAAAAATCCAAACATATCACGTTGATAGATGTGCAGTAATCTTAGATGTAGATTTCCATCAAAAAAGGTGTAAGTTCGTGGTAACGCTGTGGTCCGGTGCTCCCCCACCAGGTTCCCCACTCACCAGAACTAATCACCCCTGCAGGGGAATTAGGCGTGTAGTCACAGATGGGTCGCAGCTTCCTCCAGTGGTGCTATCCGTCCAGGGAAGATGTGTCCTTTAGATTAATCAGATCCTCATTCCACCGGAAAAAAGGAAGAAATACGCTCCCATAGTGTAGTAAAAAAAGAGGTTTTTTTATTATGCACAATCCAGGTGCATTACATAAATAAAATGATAATGGGTACAAAATGCATGTCCAATGATAAAAAGATTAACAATGTGGTATGAAAGGGAACAAACAGCGGCCGCTCTTGAAAAAGTTCATTACGAAACGTACGTCGAGCGTGAGCGTAGTGACGCACGTCAGCACACTAGAGACGCACCCGCAGGCTTCCGGTTTGCTGTCTGGGCTGTTTGGAACGCACGCCAGCGCTTCCACTCCCGACGGGGGAAACTGATGCAGCGTGCTGGGAGCTTCTGACAGGACACCTATTTTTGTTTTTATTTTTCATTTTATCATTTTTTACCTTGCTGATTGTGGTGTTTGTTCCCTTTCATACCACATTGTTAATCTTTTTATCATTGGACGTGCATTTTGTACCCATTATCATTTTATTTATGTAATGCACCTGGATTGTGCATAATAAAAAAACCTCCTTTTTTACTACACTATGGGAGCCTATTTCTTCCTTTTTTCCGGTGGAATGAGGATCTGATTAATCTAAAGGACACATCTTCCCTGGACGGATAGCACCACTGGAGGAAGCTGGGACCCATCTGTGACTACACGCCTAATACCCCTGCAGGGGTGATTAGTTCTGGTGAGTGGGGAACCTGGTGGGGGAGCACCGGACCACAGCGTTACCACGAACTTACACCTTTTTTTGATGGAAATCTACATCTAAGATTACTGCACATCTATCAACGTGATATATGTTTGGATTTTTGCAATTTCATGGACTGTACTTTTTATTACTAAGTTTGCACTTTGCACTTTATCACCAAATGTTTATTATAATATTGTTGCACTCTATTGCATATTTATAATTTGCAGTACCTATGTCACTAGTCAATATACTGACATTTATACCTTTTTTGACCTATAGGGTGTGGGACAGCGCCACTACCCCTTTCACACATACCATTTATTCAATGTTGTTATAATATTGTTGCACTCTATTGGATATTCATAATTTGCAGTACCTATCTCACTAGTCAATACACTGACACTTATACCCTTTTGACTTATAGGGTGTGGGACAGCGCCACTACCCCTTTCACACATACCATTTATTCAGGTACTTCACTCGTGAGGTATCTTATTCTGGGGGGCTGCAGTCCTTAACACATTTCTTCCTAAGCGCACTTTCTCACTTGTTCACTATACAATACATGGCAGCTGAGCTAAAAAGTATTGACAATTTGAGAAAAATGCCTTCACCCACACGCCCTGTCGTTCTCCCTGGGAGTGAGCATGGCTGAGACAGCCGTGGCACCATTGGATCCCCCTGCAGTCAAACTCAGTTTTGAATCAGGAAAGAGGGTGCAGGGCCAAAATGTATCTCCGTGTCTAAATGTATACACAGAGCTGCAGCTCGGCTGCCCCATAGCAAGCTGCTTGCTTTACAGGCACTCGACAGAAGGGAGAGGCCAGAAGCGACAACCAAGGAACCGAGAAGAGGATGATCTCCTAAACTGCAATTGGCATTTTTTACAGTAAACAATGCATTTTTATAGCACTTTTTGCTGTGAAAATGGTCCCAAAAAGGTGTCAAAATTGTCCAATGCGCCATAATGCCGCAGTCACGAAAAAAATAGTTTTTTTTTTATAAAAATGCCATAAAACTATCCCCTATTTTGTAAACGCAATTTTTTTGTGCAAACCAACTGTTAAATACTTAATGCAATTTTTTTTTTACTAAAAATATGAACAAGAACACGGCCTAAACTGAGAAAAAACAAAAGTTGTTTTTGGGGGGGGGGGGGGGATTTATTATCTCAAATGTAAAAAATAGATTTGTTTTCAAAATTGTGGCTCTATTTTTGTTTATAGCGCAAACAATAAAAACCGCATTGGTGATCAAATACCATGAAAAGAAAGCTCTATTTATAGGGAAAAAAAGTATGTCAATTTAGTTTGGGAGCCACGTCGCACGACCAGGCAATTGTTAGTTAAAGAGATGCAGTGCTGAATCGCAAAAACTGGCCAGGTCCTTTACCTGTGTAATGGTCTGGGTCTTAAGTGGTTAAAGGGAATCCCTTGGTGCCCTCACAGGTCACCAGAGCTAGGGTCCCCTCTAACAATCCACCATTTGGGACATACTTTTGCTTTCAATGATTATGATAAACAGGAAAAATAAGGACAGTGAATCTCTCCAATGGGGACACAGACAACATAATCCTGAGAGGGGTTCTAATCCATCTCCACTCTGTCCAAAACTAAAATAAAGTTTTGACTTTAGTTTTACTTTAACATTGTACCAGCTTAGTACAGTTCAAAATGAATCCAAATTATGAAAAGTTTCTAAATTCTCTTCGGATTTTCTAGCTTTATGCCAACTTTGAAAGGAAATTGCACCCCACAATGCAGATTGAGCGGTTCATATCTAATCACCGTATTTTACAGTTTGAACATTCTCACGACAGCTTGTTTAGAGAAAAAATAACTTAGCTTATCAAATACGGATTTTGTGTTTGTCAAAACCCACGTGAACATTTTCAGCAAACAGCCTGTATATAATCAAAAAGCATCTGTCAACGCTCAGTCCTGGGTTCTCTTTACTAAAACAAGCATGACAAACAATGGGCCTCCTTTCTGAAGGATAGCAGAGAGGAAAGAAATGGCGCTGCTGGGACCTTGTCATTTTCCAGCTGTCTCTGCCGATCAATGAACAGAGTAATAAACGTATTTTCTTTGTGAAATGTAGGCCTCATTCACACAGCCGTATCGATTTCCTCTGGTTCTTGCTGGGAGCAAGATGTGCAAAAACTAAAAATCTGTCTGATGTAAGAATGTCATGTTTGTACCAATATTTACACGCACAGAACTTAAACATACACTATTTGCTATCTCCGCTGATTACACACCGTGTTTACATTTCCCCCAAACGAGTCATTCATGTGGTGGCACCTTCATGCACGTGTCCTCGGCTGATTCTGAATAACTGAAGACAGGTTGTTCTGCAATCTGCACATGTCCCACCAATTCATAAATGACTCGTTAGGCATGGGCTTGGCAGGAGGTGGTGCTACAATGGCGTTTCCAGGCATGCATGAAGAACAGGGAGGGAGGGTAGCATGTTTATTATGGGAAAGTGGCACAGAGACCAGTGTACTAGTACTTACGTATAATAGCAGGTCGTGATTGGCTCGGCAAGTTCATGGAGGATGTACACATTACCTACATTAAGGTGCATCAGGTAATGCAGGACACCACACAATCAGGGCCGACCAATAGTGTCAGCCCTCAGCTGCAGGTGTCAAAAAGTTCCGTGTACACTGTACACATAAATGGCTGCACAAATGTTTACATGCGCACAAGTACAGAAAACTAAAATCTTTTTTCCCAAAATGGCTTTCAGGACAACCACCTGAGAGATCATGGCGACTCCCTCCACAGGAAACACCTCCACCATACGGTCTTTAAAGGGAGGCCTCCCCTTCCACTCGCCAGTTTTTTGTGTTTCCTCCAGCTGGAGGAACACCTCCTGTGGGAGCCATGATCTTTCAGGGTCTGCCCTGGGAGACGCGAGGCTCTCATTGTGAAAAAATTTCTTGAAGAGTGTCCTTACCACCTGCCTCGAGCAACGATGGTACAGTGGTCTCCTTCTCCCCCTTCCGTGCTTGGGGAGAGCCTGTACACGCGGAGGTTGCGGCCCAATTTTTGGCAGAGCAGCGGGGTCCGATTCCCCATTCTGACAGGCTCTGGCGTCTGGGGAGGGCCTCAGATGCGCCCTGGATGCAGGGAAAGGCCGCGCTTCCGGGTTAGCGCGTGTCATTCTGGCGAATGGAACTTCCGGTTCCGGGTCAGCGCGGCAGCGTTTTTGAATCCTGGAACCGTGTCCTAGCAATAGCACGCTGCTGCAAACGCTCCAATGGAGGAAGATATTGCAGATAAGGGGACAAGCCAAGGCACCAGCAAGGCTAAGGTAAGGGAGTGCCTGTGTTACCTTCTAGCCTCTTCTCTTATGGGGGTTACTTCACCCATCTCCCCCTCTTCCCCCACCCTCCACCTCCTAGTTCTGGTCATTGTTGGGGATTTTCCTTCCTGCCTAGCAATAGGAATTTACGGTGGTGATGGTGTTTGGCTTGTAGGGCACAGGGAGTTTTTGGCTGTATTCCTAAGTGCACCTGGGTGTCAGTTTTTTTTACTGAGTACTACGTCCTAAGCGTGCGTTTTCTTGCTTATTATCTGTCTGTACAGGGGAAAGGCTCTGCTCAGATTCCGAAGAGAAGATGCCCTGTTTGTAAGGAGAAGCTCAGCGATGCTTGGAAAAAATCACTCTGTGCAGACTGTACAAGCAACGTACTTAAGGAGTCTCCTTCCTTATGCGGAGAGTTGATATCCATTATTAAGGAGGAACTCCGTACCACCTTTCAGGCTTTTAGGTCTAACCTAGGGGAACAAACAAGTTCCATGGAAGAGCCTTGAGTGTCGCATAACTTCACTGAGCGAGGCTCAGGCTTTATTCACCCCAATATCCCAAGATCTTTCTCAGGAGTCAGTGCCGGTAGATTCAGACTCTGAGGAAGAAGATGAAGCAGAGTCTGCGTCGAAATATAAATTGTCACTGGAGGAGGTCGCAGGCCTTGTTAAAGTGGTCCATGCGACTTTGGGGATAGAAGAGGAGAAAAGGGAACTTTCCCTACATGACCGGATGTACGCAGGTTTAGGGGATACAAAAGGCAGGGTGTTTCCAGTACATTATTTAATCACGGATATGATTAAGAAGGAATGGTTGGATCCAGAGAAGAAGCCATTTTTTTCAGGGGCACACAAGAGGAGGTTCCCTTTCGAGGAAAGTCCGGATGCCATCTGGAATAAAGTCCCAAAATTGGATGCAACGTTCTCACAGGTTTCGAAATCTACTGATCTAGCCTTTGAGGACATGGGCACGTTAAGAGAGCCCATGGACAAAAGAATGGATCTGCTATTAAAAAGGTCTTGGCAGTCCGTGATGAACAACCTTAAGCTGTGTTGCCAGAAACCTAGAACACTGGATAGGCCAGTTAAAGTCACACATTTTAGCAGATTCCCCGAAGCAGGAGATTTTAGACTCCTTTGGTACCCTTTCGCCAGCTGTATCTTACATCGCTGACGCCTCATCGGAGTCAATCCAGATGTCAGCGAGGTCGGCGACTCTGACGAACTCCGCCAGGAGGGCTCTCTGGCTTAAAACTTGGCCAGGGGATGCGGCCTCAAAGAATAGGTTAATTGGCCTACCCTTTTCTGGAGATTTGTTGTTCAGTTCGGAGTTGGAGTCAATCCTTGACCGGACAAAAGGAAATATTTTCCGGAAAAGAAAAAGCCGGTACCTACCCGCAAGTGTTTTTTTCGTCTACAGGGGCAGGAGAAAAAAGGTACAAAACCAAAGGAAGCAGTGGCCGACGCAAAGGGGTAAAGGTAGGGGTGCTCCTCCATCCTCTTTCAGCCCCTGAAAAACCCCAATGACTTGCAGCTACAGGTAGGGGGAAGACTCCAGAGGTTCGTTCCCCAGTGGAGGGACAGCACCTCAAACCAATTTATTCTAAACTTACTCTTGAGGGGTTATGCAATAGAGTTCAGGGAAGAACCCCCGAGAAGATTCCTGGCAACAAATGTTCCAAAGGATCCCGCCAAGGCTCTTGCTATGAAGTCCCTGATTCAGGAGCTGATTTCTCAGAGAGTAGTGGTGCCGGTTCCGTCCAAGGAATTTTTTCAGGGGTTCTATTCTCATGTTTTCCTGGTCAGGAAACCTTCGGGAAAATTAAGACTCATCCTGAATCTAAAGGAGCTGAATCAGTCGGTAGAATACAGGAAGTTCCGGATGGATTCCATTTTTTCTGTAAAGAATCTACTAAGTCAGGGTTGCTTCATGGCAACAATAGACCTGCGGGATGCTTACTTGCACATTCCCATGGCAGCCAGCTCCCAAAGATTCTTGAGACTGGCTTTGAGAGAGGGGAAAAAAATTGACACACCTGCAGTTCAGAGCTCTCCCCTTTGGCCTATCATCATCCCCAAGGGTGTTTACAAAGGTTATGGCAGAGGCACTGGCTCCGCTGCGTCTAGAGGGGATCTCAATGGTCCCCTACCTAGACGACCTTCTGTTTTTTGCCTAGACCAGAGAAGATCTCCTGAGAAATCTAGTCAGGGCCCGGTCTCAGTTGGAGTCCATAGGGTGGATTCTAAATCTCCAAAAATCAAACTTGGTCCCCTCGCAACAAGTTTGCTTTCTGGGGTTTCTGATCGATTCAGTGGGACAAAGAAATTTTCTCCCAGAAGAAAAACAAAAAAGGAGGGTAATAGAAGCTGTGTCAACCTTACAGTGCAGTCAGCAGATCTCAATCAGGAAGATTATGTCAGTGCTGAGAACTCTAACTTCGTCAATACCCGCATTTCAGTGGGCAAAGTTCCATTTCAGACCTCTGCAAGAATTCTTGTTAAAGGTCTGGGACCGCGATCAGAGGTCCCTGGACCTGCTGGTGAAAACTCCCACCAATGTCAAGAGAAGTCTTTGGTGGTGGAAAGGCTATCAAAGGGTCTGTTGTGGTCCTTCCCAACCCAGGTAAGGATAACGACCGATGCCAGCTCCTGGGGGTGGGGCGCCCACGTAAACGGTCATTCGACTCAGGGGTCATGGTCCGCAGAGGAGGCACGGAGATCCTCAAATTGGCGGGAGTTGAAGGCAGTAGAGTTGGCTCTACTGACCTTCATAGTAGAGGTGCAGCGACAGCATGCGCAGATCCTGTCGGACAATGCCACAGTAGTGGCTTATATAAACAGACAGGGGGGCACCCGAAGCAGAGGGCTTCAGGCTCTAGCCAGAAACATTCTAGGCTGGGCAGAGTCTCATACTCGATCCTCATCAGCGGTCCACCTAAAGGGGACCTTGAACAGTACTGCAGACTTTCTCAGCAGGAACTTGGTTCAGGAAGCGGAATGGCAGTTGAACCCAGAAGTCTTCGCTCTCTTAGCAAAGAAGTGGGGGCAACCAGAGGTAGATCTCTCTGCAAACAAAGAAAATGCAGACCCCCAGGTTTTTTTCTCTAGTCAGGGACAAAGCAGCGCTGGGGGTGGACGCTTTAGCACAGGTGTGGGATTTTCACCTCTGTTATGCATTTCCCCCCATTTCAACTCATCCCTCAGGTAATTCTTGTCACTCCTTTTTGGCCCAAGAGACCGTGGTTTTCGGCCCTGCTGCAGATGCAGGCGAAACCTTATTGGCACCTGCCACTGAGACAAGATCTGCTCTTACAGGGTCCTCTGCTTTACCAAGACATAGGAAAACTAAACCTTACAGCCTGGATTCTGAAGAACAGCTCCTGAAAAGGAGAGGTTTCTCGGCCAGGTTGGTGGCAACACTCCTGTCCAGCAGGAAGCAGGTGACTAGATCTATATATTTAAAAATCTGGAAAGTTTTCAATACTTGGTGCACATCATCTGGCAGGTCCAAGTAGCGGCTCTGGGAGTTTTTTTGGAAAGGGCAGTGTCCTCACATTCCTTAGTTAAAAGATTCTTCAAAGCCCTCAGTCGTTCTAGGCCAGTGGTAGTGAAAGATTGTCCCATCATGGGACTTGCCAGTCGTATTACAAGCCCTGACTAGGGTGCCTTTCGAACCTTTGAGTTCAGCCTCCTTAAAGAGGAGTTCCACCCGAAAAAACAACTTTTGCTTAATCCCCTCCCCCTTACATGCCACATTTGGCATGTAATTTTTTTTTGGGGGGGGGGGGGGGGGGAGTGGGGGCTTCAGTAGGAGTGGGACTTCCTGTCCCACTTCCTGCTTCCGCCGAGGGGCTGGTTAGGCGATTAAGCCTTTATCGCCTACACCAGCCCCTCCCTGTAGGCGATCACATGGGACACTGACAGGTTCCATGCGATCGCCTCTCCAATCAGCGGCGCGCCGCGCATGCGCAGTGGGTGCCCGGCCGTGAAGCCGAAGGCTGGAGGAGCGGAGCCCTGGTCGGCGCGTCGCTGGAACGCAGGAGCAGGTAAGTGAGTGTTTATTAAAAGCCAGCAGCTACACTTTTTGTAGCTGCTGACTTTTAATAAACACAATGTTGGGCTGGAACACCCCTTTAAAGTTATTGACGCTAAAAACTGTTTTTTTGGTGGCTGTTACAACAGCCCGGAGAATCAGCGAGTTACAAGCCCTGTCAGGGTACCTTTTTGTTTCATTTTTTCAGACAGAATTGTCTTGAAACCTGACCCAGGTTTTTTGCCGAAGGTTGCTTCAATCAAGAACCGGTCTCAGGAAATAGTACTTCCCACTTTTTGTTCTAATCCAAAAGGGAAAAAGGAAGAGGAATTCCATACCCTGGATGTTAGGAGGGCAGTTTTGCGTTACTTAGAAGTTACAAAACATTTTAGAAAGGCGGACGCCTTGTTTATTTAGTTTTCCGGAGATAAGAAGGGAAAGCAAGCATCAAAAGGAACCATTGCCAGATGGCTCAGAATGGCTATCACAAAACGCATATTCTTTCTCAGGACAAGAATGTCCAAAAGATCTACGGGCCCACTCTACTAGAGCAGCAGCGGTAAGTTGGGCCGAGAAAGCTGGTGCCACCCCCGAACAGATCTGCAAGGCAGCCACCTGGTCAAATTTGTCTACCTTTGCCCGCCATTATAAATTAGGTCTAATGACAGCGGACGACCAGGCGTTCGGGAGAAAGGTTTTACAGGCTGTTGTCCCGCCCTAATAGGGGTAAGTCTCGACGGTCCTCTCAGGTGGCTGTCCTGAAAGCCGTTTTGGGAAAATTGCAAGTTAGGCTTACCGGTAACTTGTTTTCCAATAGGCTTTCAGGACAGCGGTAACCCGCCCTTGGTTTTCATATATAATGATACAGCTGTAATACTATGCAATAGAGCTGCAACTAACGATTATTTTCATAATCGATTAATCGGCCGATTATTTTTTCGATTAATCAGATAAAATCATTAAAAAAACGTAATGTGGAATTTTTTCGTTTAACAGTAATAATGAAAAAACATGTTACACTTAAACGGCAGATTAAAAAACGTTTAACATTAACATTACACAACTTTGCAGCAGTACTATTCCTACCCGGGAAAACCAATGCTGGGGCACTATTCCTCCCGGGAACACCAATGCTGGGGCACTATTCCTCCCGGGAACACCAATGCTGGGGCACTATCCCTCACGGCAGGGCTTGACAAATTTGCTTGGAATCTAGGAGCCAGCTAAAAAAGTTAGGAGCCAGAAAATGCGCCCCGTCCCGACGAGCTTGCGCGCAGAAGCGAACACATACGCGTGAGGTATCACCGCGATTGTTGGAGCGAGAGCAATAATTCTAGCTCTAGACCTCCTCTAACTCAAAACATGCAACTTGTATTTTTTTTAAACGTCACCTATGGAGATTTTAAAGGGTAAAAGTTTGACGCCATTCCACGAGCGGGCGCAATTTTGAAGCGTGACATGTTGGGTATCAATTTACTCGGCGTAACATTATCTTTCACAATCTAAAAAAAAAATTGGGATAACTTTACTGTTTTATTATTTAATTAAAAAAAATAAAAAATCCAAAAAAAGTGCGCTTGTAAGACCGCTGCGCAAATACGGCGTGACACAAAGTATTGCAACGATCGCCATTTTATTCTCTAGGGTGTTAGAATAAAAAATATATATAATGTTTGGGGGTTCTAATTATAGGGAAGGAGATGGCAGTAAAAAACAACATTACAGTTGCTGTTTAACTTGTAATGTCAAACGGCCACCACCAGATGGCGCCAGCTCACAGAAGGAAGAGCTTGGGACTTCACAAGGCCGCGGCCCCAATTAGCGTTTGCCGCGGACCCGCGGCGGAGGTGGTGGGGGCGCACGGAGACTCAGGATCCTGTGCCTCCGTGCTCCCCCACCTCCCCCGCTGCTCGATCGCGGCGGGCCCGCGGCAAACGGTAATTGAGGCCGCGGCTTTGAATGGGCGGAAGGGCGGACCGATTAATCGATAATGAAAATCGTTGACAACGATTTTCATTATCGAATATTATCGATAATATCGATTAATCGTTTCAGCTCTACTATGCAATAACTGTCACTTATGTGTTGCAGCCGGGGCTGGAGGTCTCTACAAACAACTGGCGAGTGGAAGGGGAGGCCACCCTTTAAAGACCGTATGGTGGAGGTGTTTCCTGTGGAGGGAGGAGCCATGATCTCAGGTGGCTGTCCTAAAAGCCTATTGAAAAACAAGTTAACGGTAAGCCTAACTTGCAATTTTTAGGGCCCATTCACACTTGTGCGACTTTGACATGACAAGTTGCAGCCCATTGTTTGCAATGGCACCCATTAAGACCGGAGTAACTCAAAGTAGTAGCAATTTTGAAAAGGTGCCTGCACTACTTTGATCCAGAGAATGTAAAGTTAGATCGAAGTCACACCAAAAGTCACATCAAAGACTTTGGAGATGGACTAATGTGAATGGAGACTAAAGCCTCATACACACGATCGGGCTTCCAACTGACTTTTCCCATGGATTTTGCTCTGAATGGCGTTGCCCGTGAACTTGGTATGCATACACACGGCAGGACTTTTTCAGCCAACGCGAACGTAGTGACGCAATAGACAACGTGGTTTTTCTACTCTTTACCGCCACCCTTTGGGCAACTTTTGCTATTGTCTGATTTTTAGCATTGGTTCTGTGCATGCGTGTTTGTACTTTGGACTTCAGTCTGATGGACTTGTGTACACACGATCGGATTAGCCGACGTAGGACATTTGTTGACGGAAAGTTTTCTGTTCACACACAGAGAAAATTTGTCCGAAGATAAAGCGAAAACGTTCGGATTGTCTGCAAAAACAGCTCCGTTGGAGGTTTGTTGTCAAAAAGTCTGATTGTGTGTGTATAGGTCTTTACTGCTAAACAAAACAATACACTGCCCAGCTGTGTGAATGGGCCCTAAAAGGTTTCCATGTTGCAGTGTAAAAAAAAAAAAAATCATGCGCTGGATGCACCTTTTGTGAGGCCCGCAAGTAAGCAAAACCAACTTATCGACATGGCTCAGACCTCTGATTCCTAGGATGCAGTAATGAGGGACAGTTTTATTTTATTTTCAGCTTTAAGGTTAGTTTACGTTTCCTGCATGGTAAAATGTCAGCAGCCCTTGTGCCACCATTTACTTGTGTTACTTTTATATTAACTTTATTAAAATGTCACAGTAACATTTCACTAATTTATATGCCCCACATCTGAGCCACGGTGCATGAAAATGCAGGCAGACACATAGCTTCAGTGTGGAATGGAAATCTGCAGATGTGTTGTCTATTTAGGCTGGGTTCACACCATCTGCGGGTCACAGCAGGGGGTCCAATGATCGCCTTCTGTCGAAGGGCTCTGCCCAAAGGTCCCAAGCCACTAGGCCCCCCCCCATCAGGGTTGCCAGCCTCAGTAAAAAAAATATATTTTAAAACTTTTTTTTTTACATCTGTCCCTGAAATGTCCCTTACCGACATCCTTTTGGTTTAGAAATCCCAAGATTATAGCTGCCCCGCCTCTCCAGTACCTTTTCAGTGTGTGTATACATCAGTGTTTCTCAACTGCAGTCCTCAAGGCGCACCAACAGGTCATGTTTTCAGGCTCTCCATTATTTTGCACATGCAATTTGATCAGTTTCACTGCCTTAGTAATTAACACAGCCGTTTCATCCGAGGGAAATCCCAAAAACTTGACCTGTTGGCAGGCCTTGGGGACTGGAATTGAGAAACACTGGTATACAGAGTGTGTGTTAATCTATTGCCAGGGGGCCACATAATCTCCTATTGCCCGGGGGCCCCCATGAGTTGTCAGTCTGTCCCTGGCTGCACCCCCTGATTGGTCCTGCAGTCTCCTGGGACCTGTTGATGTGTCCCAAAAGGGTGCAGGAGAAGGGTAGGAGGGCCAAACTTTGGAAGTTGGTACCTTACAAAACAAGGTACCCGCTCCCCCCCCAAAAAAAAAAAAAGTTTTGCTTTAAAGCGGTTGCAAATTACCTTAAACCTGCACACCGCTGCTCCTGCTCTCCAGTGAGTAATCACCAGCATTCGTTGGACCCGCTGATTGGCTGACGCTATGGTCAATCACAGCAAGGGCAGCACGCATGCACCCCCTAAACATACAGGTGCATGATTTTACGCACCTGGGCCACCCTGCTATAGTAAACGTTTGTGGGGCAGTCCGGAAGTGGTTAAACTTTGCTTTATGTCAATTGGTATGCGCTGCAATGGGGCAGCATAGGTGAGGCAGCTTTTTAAAGGTCGAGTGTTGTATAGCCCAAACTGCTCCTTTAATTTACGCAAGACCATCAATTTGCTTGATTCCCCCATCAACAGATAGTGCTGACAGGGGAATACCTCCTGCCAGGCCACCGTGTTCTCTCAGCGGGGTTAGCAGTCCTCGACGGGAGAACACAGTGATTATTGATAGCGGCTATAACAGCTGCTTGCAATAATCGTCTAAAATTCAGCAAGCTGGTTGTTTGATCGATCGATCAACTTGGGTACATTTAGCCTACCCATATGTGGTTTGAAATCCAGCCAGTCCCCGCTGAATCGGTGGAGATATGAACCATCTATGGTCGGCTTATACTGCTCACTGTTTATTTTCGCAGTGATGTAGCTCTGGCAACTCCTTGATAAATGCTGAGCAGCACCAAGAACCCAAAAAGCCTCAAGCAGTTTTGTCAATTACAGGCAACAGCTGACTGGTGGGGTCTGAACAGTGCACACCAATACCAACCTAAACTAGAACTCAGCTGAGGTGTAGAGAATAAACCTGGAAAACCTTTTTAAAAACCCAAATCTGACTAATCAGGTTCTCCAGGGTAGCTAGGGAGGAAAAACAACCCCCCCAGCATTTCCCCCTGGAGCAAAAACAAAAGCGCTCTTATTCCACCATGACATTATACAGTAAAGGTCAGAATGAAGCAGACACCAAGGACTGAACACACGATCACAATCCCATACACACTTATGAAAGGCAGAATAAGCCGGGATGGTGAACGCTGCACCTCCTAGTTCTTGTTCATACAGAAATCCATTTATAAACAGAATTAACCACATGACCTTCATGACTAAAGGTCACCGAGGGAGACATCTTATCTCTTTCATCTGCTGACTGTCAAACGTAATATCCGTTGAAC
Organism: Rana kukunoris; assembly: GCA_029574335.1. NCBI lineage: Eukaryota > Metazoa > Chordata > Amphibia > Anura > Ranidae > Rana > Rana kukunoris. Next base: position 93,625,519 of record CM056059.1, read on the forward strand.
TGGAAATGTAAAGCATTTTTTTAAATACATAACTTAGAACGACGTATTCTCAGCTTAGATAAGGCCGTTTTATCAACGCTTGCAACACAAGAATAATGACGTCACTCGAAAAGCAAAGGATTTTTTTCTTTTTAAGCATCTTAAAATAAATTGATAAAGCACTCTTAGCATTCATCCCCACCTATTCGTTTAGTCTACTGAATACTGAAGAGAGGGGGAAAAAAAGCGAGTTTTAGATGGGTCACATGCAATTTGTACAAATCATTGTATGGCACAAATTATGCCTCCTATGATTGTTACTAAACCCACAACAGTAAAATCAGTCTGTATATGCAGAAAAGCATTCTTGTTATACTCATTGTGGGACCTAAGGGGTTAAACCTCTGCATTGTGTAAAAAGGCAGTTTTCACAGATTCTCCCCTTCTTCCATTGTCCCCAATACATCTGCTGACAGAACAGAACCTTGAAGGCACCCTGCACATGCTCAGTTAGGTGTGTATTGCTAGAGAGATTGTTTTGTGCCTGTTAGGGCCAATCAGTACTGTCGAGACAAAGTCAGAGAGGTCTTACACAGCCTCATAGGACAGTCTGAGAATGAAATCTCCTCCTACAAGCTTTAACCAGTGTTCGGCTGGAAACTCATAGAAGTCACAAAACTGCTATATACTGCTGATGAGAAAAGGTACTTAGCAGTTTATATTTTGTAAAATATCTGCATTTCCCTGTCCCGTGTACTGTGGAAGACCCAATATAGTGAATACAGGCTCCTGGGTTTAGTAACACTTTAACTTGCTGTATAGTAACTTTCTGACTGCATGACAAAGTAATTGTCATTAACCACTTAAGTACCGCCTAACCCTGATATACGTCGGCAGAATGGTGCGGCTGGGCACAGGCACGTCGCCTTTAAGTGCCCAGCCAAAGCTCCGTGACCGCGGACCCGATCGCCGCCGGTGTCCCGCGATCAGTCACAGGAGCTGAAAAACGGGGAGAGGTGTGTGTAAAACACACCTTTCCCGTTCTTCACTGTGGCAATGTCAGTGATCGTTTGTTCCCTGATATAGGGAACGAAGATCACCAACGTCACACGTCCAGCCACGCCCCCTACAGTTAGGAACACACATGAGGTCACACTTAACCCCTTGAGCGCCCCCTAGTGCTTAACTCCTAAACTGGAATTGTCATTTTCACAGTAATCGGAGCAAACACTATTCAGGGATGGAGATGTGTTTTCAGGAGTGAAATATATTGCCTCCACAGATCTACCACCAACAGTCAATCTATGCATTGTCATCCTTTGACTAGCTGACCAAAGTTTGATGTGGTCTGCACTTAGTCTGGTGGTATTTTGGTTTGGTAGCCCTGTTTTGGTTCCACTCCTGTTTTTTGTTTATCCAGTGCTGTTTGCCAGACAAACTATAGGTAGGGGCGGGTTTAGGTTACCACCTGCCCCCTGCCTATTGATTAGCACACCTGTGCTCCTTATTAGGAGGCTTTAAAATCATAGCTAGGACTGCAATACACAGAGTGCCTTGGCGATGGCATTGAGCTTAAACAGGTATTTGCAAATGCATGTAATTAAACCTCTGTTTTTAATTGCATACAGTTAGACAGATCAATTTGGTTTAGTGCTTTTTTGTTTGGCAACCTTGAGGCTGGCCACTATGGAAACATTTTTTATATTCCATATTTATATATTTAATCGCATACTGTGACAAAACATATCTCATTCAAAGTCCCAACCCCCCCCCCCCTTCCTTTTTAGATCGGTGCATTTTTATAGCACATTTCGCTGTGAAAATGATAATGGTCCCAAAAATGTGTCAAAAGTGTCTGATGTGTCAGTCATAATGTCGCAGTCACAAAAAAAATAAAAACCCTGATCGCCGCCATTAGAAATAAAATAATAATAAAAATGCCATAAAACGATCCCCTATTTTGTAAACGCTATAAATTTTGCGCAAACCAATTGATAAATGCTTATTGCGTTTTTTGTTTTTTTACCAAAAATAGGTAGAAGAATACGTATCGGCCGAAACTGAGAGAAAGTTATTTTTTTTATATCTTTTTGGGGGATATTTATTATAGCAACAAGTAAAAAATATAATTTTTCTACATTTTTTCTTCGACCAAATAGAGCTTTCTTTCGGTGGTATTTGATCACCACAATTTTTTTTTTTTAAATGGAAAAAAAAAAGTTTTTGTCTTGGTTATAAAATGTTTTCTACTTCACCGACGGGCACGGCAATGTAGAATTGATAGATGGCACCGACGGGTGGCTGTGATGGGCAGCACTGAGGTATTGACAGGTGTTAGTGCTGAGCATTGAGTTGCACTGTGGTGGGCACCGACAACCATTTCTGATGGGGCACTGACTGGCAGCTGTGCTGATAATCAATGTGCCGATTATCAGCACAGACCCACCCTCTGACAGAGAGCCGCTGATCAGCTCTCCCTGTCCGCGCAAACCGAGGAATGTCCTTTACCGGCACTTCCTGGTTCACAAGATGATCAGCTGTGATTGGCCAAGAGAAGAAAATACCATAACCCCGGTATTCTACGTCAAAATATCGACACGACGGCGGCTGGTCCATAAGTGCTTAAAGTGATTGGTATTTTTATAGAAAAGAGACTTTCCAAACATATTACACTTACCTCTATGCGGTGGCCCTCGTTCGCCTCCTCCGTCACTGCCATCTTTCCCGGAGTGACTTCTGAGTATCCCGCCTCCAGTTTTGTGATAGGCAGGAGCCACAATGACGTCACTCCCGATTGGCCTTGACTAATAGCACACTCAGTGCACCTGCGCCATTGATGGCGCGCATGCACCGTAGACATTGGTGCAATCTTTTCTGCAAATATCTCCTAAACCGTGTAGGTTTAGGAGATATTTTTTGTACCTACAGGTAAGCCTTAAAGGGGTTGTAAAGGTAAAATGTTTTTTCCCCTAAATAGCTTTCTTTACCATAGTGCAGTCCTCCGTCACTTACCTCATCCTTCCATTTTTCTTTTAAATGTCCTTATTTCTTCTGAGAAATCCTCACTTCCTGTTCTTTTGTCTGTAACTCCACACAGTAATGCGAAGCTTTCTCCCTGGTGTGGAGAAAGCCTCTTGAGGCAGGAGTGGGCGAGCAGGAGGGTCAGGACACTCTACTTTGCAGATAGAGAAAGAAGCTGTGTGTTAGTGGGCGTCCTGACCCTCCTGCTCGCCCCCTCCCCCCTCAAGAGGCTTGCTCCACACCAGGGAAAAAGCGTCGCATTACAGTGTGTAGTTACAGACAAAAGAACAGGAAGTGAGGATTTCTCAGAAGAAATAAGGACATTTAAAAGCAAAATGGAAGGATGAGGTAAGTGAAGGAGGACTGCACTAACGGTAAAGGAAGCGATTTAGGGTTTTTTTTTTTTTTATTACCTTTACAACCCCTTTAACCTAGGCTTACCTGTAGGTAAAAGTGGTCTGTAAGGGTTTACTTTAAGGCTCCTGAGCACAAGTAATTTCTCCTATTTTACAGATGATGTATGCAAGTATAACACCTTACATAAAAACGAGCACGTTCAACCAGTATGAGAAAAATGCATAACTGGAAGTGAGTCTTGAATGACAAACAGTTCGGAATGAGCCTGGGGGTATAGACTTTGATAATCCTTAAAATAATCAAGGCTGAAAAAATCCTAAAATAGTCACACAAATAAAGTAGAGTCTAAACTAACTGGGGGGACCAGCCACATAGAAGGGGGGGGACTTACAAAAGTGAGGGATATGGTGAATAAAAGTGGTACTATGCATTAAGGTAAAAAACACCTTGCACTGTCCGGCCCCCCACTCCCCCCCGTTTTTCTGTGGGAGTGATCCCGCGACGCTCTCTCCACAGCTTCTTAACTCTTCATTGGATAGATTGATAACAGTGCAGCCATTGGCTCCCGCAGCTGTCAAATTCCAATGACGCAGGCGTCAGGGATGAGTCATACACTTAGCAGCTATGGACGCCGAGTGTATGACATGGGAGCACGCCCACAAGGTAACCCACTCGGGAGAGAGCTTCCCAGATGGGGGTTATCGATTGCGGGTAGAGAGCTGCGAGAGGCACCGTGGGATCCCAGAAGACTAGGGTCAGGGGGCCACTCTGTGCAAAACAAACTGCACAGTGGAGGCAAGTATGTTTGTTATATATATATATATATAAAAAAAAAAAAGGAAACCTTTAGTGTCACTTTAACAGATTGCATAGCGATATGCAAACTGATTTGGGGGTGTTATTAACTTTTAACTAACACTCCCAGCAGTTCACATGGCCGTGGGAACCCGCAGTGGATTTGCAGGGTTACCACATCACAGCAGTGTGAACCAGCCCTTAAAATGTATCAACTACATACAAAAGAAAAAAAGTACAAGGTACAAGTGTCACTTTGACCTACAAGGCAAACAGAGCTGAGCTGACACTGCAATAAGAACATTCAATTTGAAATCTTAACCATTGAGATAAGATATTAGCCAGACAGCGAGTACATCAATACAACCAGCCTGTCAGGGTTTTGTGGTCAATTACTGTCATTGGCTATAGCTGTGGCAGCGATCATGGTATTCCGATAGCTTGGAAGCCTCCCCGCTGTCAGAATACTAAAGCTTTGCAGGAAGGTTGCCCCCCCAACACTGAATGTGTTTCTGGGAAATTAAGCAATTTTCTTTAAATGGCTTAATCTATGGACTGCTTTAGAAGAAGCTGTAAAGCAGAACTTCTGTGTAGCATGGTAAAGCAGGTCATAGCTACGCAATGAGCAAATATGGCTGCTTTCATGTTCAATAGGATTTAAAACCATGCAAAAAAAAAAAAAACAAGGTTTTTGTCCTAAGACATTAACACACACTGATAACATTTATATAATGCCGATTATGAAAAGACAATTCATTCACCTTTAGCCCTTTGCAGACTCGGCCATAGGTGAATGCAAGTCCTTTGGCTCACTCATAGCAGAAATGTAACTGGACATTAGACAGGGAGCTGTCCAAAGCCAGCCATAGAGATATTGTGGTCTCCCGAATGAGGGGGGCAGCTGTCACAGGTCGCAGAAGGCGCAGAGCGTCTCATGTATGCACAGTAGGAAACCAGCTGTGGAGTCGCAAGGCTTCCCTGTTTCACTTACTAAAGAGGAGGTCCGGGGAAAAAAATTAAAAGCCAGCAGCTACACGTACTACTTGGAACCCCCAAACATTATACTGTATATATTTTTTTAGCAGAGACCCCAAAGAAAATGGCGATTGTTGCAATATTTTACGTCACCCTGTATTTGCGCATCAGTCTTTCAAACACAATTTTTTGGGGAAAAAATACACTTCAATGAAAAACAAAACAAAAAAACAAACCGTAAAGTTAGCCCAATTCTTTTGTAAAATGTGAGAGATGTTACACATTTCAGCCAGAATCATGCAACTCTAACAATGGGACAGAGATGAGGAAAAAAACTGACTAAACCCTCCTTTATTCTATCCAAAATAGAAAAATAAATTATGCCTTTACACTCTCACTTTGCGACATTTGAATAAATTTGTTTAAAAAAATAAAAATAAAAAGGGGGGGGGGGGCATGCGACGTGCCATGATTGGTGCATCAGTGATCTCACCTAATACCAGCTGCTTCTAACACAGCGACTGGTGCAATTGGATCACAAAAGGCAAAAACAAATACAACACATATTCCCAGGGAATTTTTACTGCCTTGAGCAAAAGTTTTTGGCAGTCTCTTTGCTACTGCTTAGATGTTCATGCCAGGTGGGATCCAAGTAGGTTACCTGGAATATAACCAGATTGCCTGCAGAATGTGATGGCTGGATTGTGGTAAGATTATCACTTTAAATGGTAACTCCACTTTCGTGGAAAAAAAATATAAATATACCAAGTAAAAAAATAATAACATAGCATATACTATTGCAACACCTTTCCAATCTACAGCTCTGCAATTCTCTGAAATGCAATGTGATGCAATATGGCTACCTGGAGATGTTCTGTACACAGAATGTGTACTCACCACCCCCCAGAAACAATTTCCTGCTTGCGTGATAGGCTCACCAATTTTCCCCAGAAGTCTGCACTAAGATGCAAGCCAGCAATATTTTTTAAGTCAGCAGCTATAAACAGTGTAGCTGCTGACTTAAGAAAACAAACCTGTCTAGGCACCCGCATTATTGGCACCCCCGAGGCCGACCCCTCGATCCTGGAAGGTCCCGGCGCCGCCATCCTCACTAAGGGAAACAGGCAGTGAAGCCTTGCGGGTTCACTACCCGTTTCCTACTGCGCATGCGCGAGTCTTGCAGTGTTTTCTGAATAGGCGGCTGCTCTCTGGGATACACACAGTTCCAAGAAGGCAGTGCGCCCCATTACCCAGAAGACACTGAGTAGGATGAGGAAGAAGACCTGTAGAGGACTAGGAAGAGGCAGATTAGGAACATCCGCATAGCAACCGCCTTTTCTGGTGAGTAAAAACAAAAAAAAATCTATTTTTTTTGCAGTATTTTTGTGCATTTAAAAAAAAAAAAAAAAATCGGTGCAACTCCACTTTAAGACCCCTTTCACACTGGGCGTTTTCAGGCGCTTTAGTGTTAAAAACGCCTGTAAAGCGCCTGAAAGAAGCTGCATCTGCAATCCCAATGTGAAATCCTGAGTGCTCTCACACTAAAGCGCTTGAAAAACGCCCCAGTGTGAAAGGGGTCTTGGCGTTATAAAAAGCCACCATCAGAAATGCCCTCAAACGGAACAACTCAAGCAAAAACATAGTCCAGATGATAAAAGGTGCCTGAGATGCACAATTCTCACCTGCCATAAAACTCTACAACTGATACTTTGAACATTACCCAACACGCATACATAAGAGACTGGCTGAACTGAACTGAACTGAAAATCACAGATAAGGAAGAAAGAATTGGCACCTCCTTATGCCCAAAACACAGACTCTAAATTTCCAACATACATACATGTCCCTCAACTGCTGAAACTTCAGAAGCTCGCAGAGCTCAGATCAAAAGGAAGATCAGGCATTTTCTCACCAGCCATCTGGGCCGTCAAATTCCCAGCTTGGTACTTATTTCTACCAACCTACAGAAGTGCCCCAAAGATCACATAATACAGGATTAGAGAAGACCCACTAAAATCCCTCCGGGGGGGGGCAGTTAATAAGGCAACAAAAATATTCTACTCCCGTGCATTTCTCCACCTTTACCTTTCCAAAATGTTCAAACTACTTTAAAAAATTAACAGAGAAGCTCGGGAGCAGTTTTGTTCTATTTTTCTCTAGAAGATCCCATAGCTTAGATCAGGAGGAGATACAGCACCTTCCTACCCACCATCTGCCCAGATCCAAGAATATCATTCTAGATTAGAACATACAAAAGTCTCTATGGGATCGATTTACTATAACTGGAGGGCACAAAATCTGGTGCAGCTCTGCAAAGAAACATTGGGGGTAGGGATGTGGCCCCTTCTTATAACACACATAGGTGACCTCCCTGAATGGATAAGCTCTGGTTAGAGTTCCACTCATTTTATGCACACTCTATGGAATCCCCCTTACACATACTTTTACCAATGCAAAGCCTTGTTTTCTAAATGTTAATACTTTTTAGATTCTTTTTTTCTCCACTTCCTGCAGTCCCCGCCTAGGCGATTATGTCGCTAGGCGATTCACAAGGGTTCCTGGGTTAGCGGCGTCATGTATCCCTGGAGTCCTTGCAAATCGTCTACTGCCCAAATCTCGCGTTGGCAACCTGTCAAAGAGCCATGCAGAGGCATTGCTGTGCATGCGCGAGATCGGGAGGTGCATGCTGGGGAGCCAGCTGCATGGAAATCCCAGAACTGAAGACATGAGGGCTTCACATGCCCACAGCTAAAATGGAACCTGCCTGCTTCTGAGATCTGTAAGTAAAAATCTTTAAAAAAAAAAAAAGAGAGAAACGTGCAACACATATGACATGTTGTAAATGGTAATGTACATGTTTGGACAAACACAGAGTAATCTTTAAAATAAAAATAAAATAAGATGTACATGTGACCCCTAATCTCCCCCAGGGATGGGAAGAACCAACTATGACTCATTGGTCTGAGTTTGGACAGCAGAGGCCCTCGTGCAACAGTCCTCATCCACTTAGACAGCTGTCCATAAGCCCAGACATTTGTATGTTGGTGGGGATGTGACCATTTTTTATGTCCCCCTATTATAGGATTAAGGGGAGTGGATGTGACCCCCTAAATATAGAATTGGGAGGAGTGTATGTGGCCCCTTGTCTCCCTTATAGAAATGCGGCCCTTTATTATATTCCCATGGATGGGACTGGTGGTGGGCCCCTTCTTATAGTGTTGGTGGTGGAGTTGTGACCCATTATTACCTCCCTATGGATGGAGCTGTGGCCCCTGGTCTCCCTAGGGATAGGGGTGGGAATGTGGCCCCTCATAGTGATGTGGCCCCCAGTCTCCTTATGGATGGGGTGGGAAAGCAGCCCCTGGTTTTCCTATTGATAAGGGTTGGGAACACGGCACCCTGTAGTGCCTTGGCCCCCCCCCCCCGATCTCTCTATGGATAGTGGTGCTGCCGTGGCCCCCCCGATCTCTCTATGGATAGTGGTGCTGCCGTGGCCCCTGATCTCTCTATGGATAGTGGTGCTCCTGTGGCCCCTGATCTCTCTATGGATAGTGGTGCTGCTGTGGCCCCTGATCTCTCTATGGATAGTGGTGCTGCCGTGGCCCCCCCCCCCCCATCTCTCTATGGATAGTGGTGCTGCCGTGGCCCCCCCCCCCCATCTCTCTATGGATAGTGGTGCTGCCGTGGCCCCCCCCATCTCTCTATGGATAGTGGTGCTGCCGTGGCCCCCCCCATCTCTCTATGGATAGTGGTGCTGCCGTGGCCCCCCCCCCCCCCATCTCTCTATGGATAGTGGTGCTGCCGTGGCCCCCCCCATCTCTCTATGGATAGTGGTGCTGCCGTGGCCCCCCCCCCCCCATCTCTCTATGGATAGTGGTGCTGCCGCGGCCCCCCCCCCCATCTCTCTATGGATAGTGGTGCTGCCGTGGCCCCCCCCCCATCTCTCTATGGATAGTGGTGCTGCCGTGGCCCCTGATCACTCTATGGATAGTGGTGCTGCCGTGGCCCCTGATCTCTCTATGGATAGTGGTGCTGCCGTGGCCCCTGATCACTCTATGGATAGTGGTGCTGCCGTGGCCCCTGATCACTCTATGGATAGTGGTGCTGCCGTGGCCCCTGATCACTCTATGGATAGTGGTGCTGCCGTGGCCCCTGATCACTCTATGGATAGTGGTGCTGCCGTGGCCCCTGATCATTCTATGTATAGTGGTGCTGCTGTGGCCCCTGATCTCTCTATGGATAGTGGTGCTGCTGTGGCCCCTGATCTCTCTATGGATAGTGGTGCTCCTGTGGCCCCTGATCTCTCTATGGATAGTGGTGCTCCTGTGGCCCCTGATCTCTCTATGGATAGTGGTGCTCCTGTGGCCCCTGATCTCTATGGATAGTGGTGCTGCTGTGGCCCCTGATCTCTCTATGGATAGTGGTGCTGCTGTGGCCCCTGATCTCTCTATGGATAGTGGTGCTGCTGTGGCCCCTGATCTCTCTATGGATAGTGGTGCTGCTGTGGCCCCTGATCTCTCTATGGATAGTGGTGCTGCTGTGGCCCCTGATCTCTCTATGGATAGTGGTGCTGCTGTGGCCCCTGATCTCTCTATGGATAGTGGTGCTGCTGTGGCCCCTGATCTCTCTATGGATAGTGGTGCTGCTGTGGCCCCTGATCTCTCTATGGATAGTGGTGCTGCTGTGGCCCCTGATCTCTCTATGGTAAGTGGTGGTGCTGCCGTGGCACCTGATCTCTCTATGGTAAGTGGTGGTGCTGCCGTGGCACCTGATCTCTCTATGGTAAGTGGTGGTGCTGCCGTGGCCCCTGATCTCTCTATGGTAAGTGGTGGTGCTGCCGTGGCCCCTGATCTCTCTATGGTAAGTGGTGGTGCTGCCGTGGCCCCTGATCTCTCTATGGTAAGTGGTGGTGCTGCCGTGGCCCCTGATCTCTCTATGGTAAGTGGTGGTGCTGCCGTGGCCCCTGATCTCTCTATGGTAAGTGGTGGTGCTCTGGCCCCTGATCTCTCTATGGTAAGTGGTGGTGGTGCTCTGGCCCCTGATCTCTCTATGGTAAGTGGTGGTGCTGCCGTGGCCCCTGATCTCTCTATGGTAAGTGGTGGTGCTGTGGCCCCTGATCTCTCTATGGTAAGTGGTGGTGCTGTGGCCCCTGATCTCTCTATGGATAGTGGTGCTGCTGTGGCCCCTGATCTCTCTATGGATAGTGGTGCTGCTGTGGCCCCTGATCTCTCTATGGATAGTGGTGCTGCTGTGGCCCCTGATCTCTCTATGGATAGTGGTGCTGCTGTGGCCCCTGATCTCTCTATGGATAGTGGTGCTGCTGTGGCAGCTGATCTCTCTATGGATAGTGGTGCTGCCGTGGCCCCTGGTAGTACCGTGGCTCCTGGGTCTTACCTGCCACCGTCCGAGGCTGAGTAGGACGAGGCTGAGGGGGATGGCGGTACCGGACATGGCATGTGTGGATGGCATGCCGTACTCGGAGTTGTAGAAGACCTCCATCTTGATGACGGGCGGGGAGAGGGGTCTGGGCAGGCGGATGACATCCTTGGTACACTGACCCAGGTACATGACCCACACCCACACGATGATCACCCTCCGGCCCACATACGGGTCCACATTCCAGATCCAGAACGGGAAGAAGGAGATGCAGAAAAGCTCGTTGCCCAGCTCGGTCCCGAAGGTGAAGAGGTAATAGAGGAGCCGGTTCCGGATGACGAACGGCTCACCCTCCTCCCCAGTCAGGGAGTTCCGCCGCTGCGCCCGTTGCGTCTTACCCCGCCGCTGGGTGGCAGTCCCGTTCCCCACCCCATTGGGGTGACAGTCCGTCTTCTTCTCCTCCTCTCCCTTCAGCGGCCTCCGGACCCCGCACAGCCTCTGGAAAGCGGCCACTTTCTCCGGGTCCTGCAGGGAGTGGGCGAGCCGCTGCAGCCCGGTAACCGCCGCCGCCATAGCGTCCCGCATCCCTCCCGGCTGTCCGTCCAGCCCGTCCGCCGGGCACAATCTCTGCCTCAGCTCCGGCCTCGCCACACAGCGGACTGTGACTGGAGGAGTAGGCGGGGACCGGGCGTCATGTGACCGGGGAGGGGCTGGCTGCCGCCAGTACCTCAGGTTTTAACCTGCGATGTATGACAGAGACTGACAGGCGGCGGAATGTCGTGACATACGATACGAATATCGTCCGTGTATAACAATAAAGACAAAACACAATAAAATCCCCCTTTATACGGTTCTTGTGGGGCTCCATTTCTCACTGTTCATGAATAAGTTCCCACATAAGAAGTTCTCACACATAAATGTGCTGCTGGCCATTTTGTGGCAGCGATATCGCTAATATCAGCAATGAACAGCGACTTGTGGTGAACAATATAGTCGCTGTAGTCACTAAGGCCTCGTGTACATAACATATGATATGAATTTACACACCATTTTTTCTGAACTTGACAGAATGTTGTGTATTTGCGTGCATTTATAAGCATACGTGTGCCACTATTTATATATTCTAGCCACTAGGATAAATATTATGTGCATAGGTGCCACTCCAAACGCAGCTTCAGGGCATTTTTTTTTCTCGCCTCTGAATGCTGCACACAAATACGCACATAAACGCCTGCATGTGCATATCTACATTAACCACTTTTTTTTTTTTTTCCAAAGTGTTTATTGAATTTTTTAACAGGGATAAAGAGTACAATAATGCACATTGGTGAGCGTTGGGAGCATGTGCGGACGCAGCCGCCATATTGTTCTTGTAACATATTGAAATACAAACAAGGAGTCCAGATGCTGCAGAACTGTAGCTATTAGTGGTAACAAACAAAATAAACAGAAACATGCACAAAGAAATGAAATGTCACGGGTGGGGTCTCCTGTCCGGGAGGCCATGAGAAGTGTCAGTCACACCCACCCTGGAACAGTCGATCGTGGGAGATGCTTCGTTAGAGGGCGAAGTGTTCGCTTTAGTCTCCCCATTGTCACGGGGGAAACGGCTTGGTGCAGGATATAGGAGAGCAACTGACTTCTCATTTAGATACTTACGCCAGTCTCGTTAATAATCGTTTGAGTGGTAAGGTGGTGGTGCCTGACATTAGACAGCAGACCTTGGAAGCAATCAAGATACTGTAGAGGGAGGGAATAGGGGTCATGGCCACAGGGGGGAGGGGAATAGCACTGGGGGGAGAAAATAGGGAAAGGGACAGGCCGCCACAGCTCGGTAGGGCAGTGGGAAGTGAAGGCATCTGGCCAGGGTCGTCAGGGTCTGATAGTCTTGTATTCGTCAGTCGTAGTGAAATGGACCCAGGCTGCCCAAGTTTCGGTAAACTTAGCAGGATTATCATTGGCCTGGTGGATTAGCTCTTCCATCTCCATTGTTTTTTGGAGACGCTGGAACCAGTCGGTTAGGGATGGGGGGTGCGGAGACAGCCACTTAAGTGGGATGCACATTCGAGCAGCATTTATCATGTGCATGGACAGGGACCTGCAGTAGCCTCTCGGGAGCGTCTGGGAAAAGTGGAGAAGAAATTGGGCAGGCGTGTAGTCTAAGTTGTCAGTCGTCACGTGTGTAATAAGTCTATGGACCTCTGTCCAATAGGGTTGGATTTTAGGGCAGGTCCACCAGACGTGCAGGAAAGAGCCCATCTCCAAGTGGCATCTCCAGCAGACCCCAGGGAGTGCGGGATTAATTCTGTGCAGTTTGAGCGGGGTTCTATACCACCTGGAGATGAGCTTGTAGGCGTTCTCTTGCGTTTGAACATTGACTGAGCCTTTGTGGGCGAACCTATAGACTGTTTCCCATTCCCCCTCTGTAAGATCGAGTGTGAGGTCGCGTTCCCACTGTTGGTTAGCCCAGTGGATTTTGGAGGAATGTGTGGAAAATAATAGACCATAAATCAGGGGTCTCAAACTCAAATTATCTGGGGGCCACTGGAGGTATAAGCTGGGTGAGGCTGGGCCGCATCAAGTATTGGACCAAAATTTTAAAATGTACAACTGATGCAATCTTAATAATAGTTCTAAACATTAACGGTTGTAAAGAACAGAAGTTTCTCTTACTTCCTACTTCTTGTTGCCAGAGACCTGGCAGCGCTTCCTCCTACACAGCTCAGCAACATTTGGCTTGAGTGAGGAAGCAACTGACACCCTCAATATGGCTTGAAGATGCTTATCAGTAAGTTTGGCCCTGTACTTTGACTTATTAAAAATGTTTCTTTCAATACATTTTTTATATAAAAAAAACACACTAACATGCCAGACCTGCCCCATTACATGACCAGACTGTGCCCCATTACATGACCAGACTGTGCCCCATTACATGACCAGACTGTGCCCCATTACATGACCAGACTGTGCCCCATTACATGACCAGACTGTGTCCCATTACATGACCAGACCTGTCCCATTACATGCCAGACCTGCCCCATTACATGCCAGACCTGCCCCATTACATGACCAGACTGTGCCCCGTTACATGACCAGACTGTGCCCCATTACATGCCAGACCTGTCCCATTACATGCCAGACCTGTCCCATTACATGACCAGACCTGCCCCATTACATGCCAGACCTGCCCCATTACATGCCAGACCTGCCCCATTACATGCCAGACCTGCCCCATTACATCCAGACCTGCCCCATTACATGCCAGACTGTGCCCCATTACATCCAGACATGCCCCATTACATGACCAGACTGTGTCCCATTACATGCCAGACCTGTCCCATTACATGCCAGACCTGCCCCATTACATGCCAGACCTGCCCCATTACATGACCAGACTGTGCCCCGTTACATGACCAGACTGTGCCCCGTTACATGACCAGACTGTGCCCCGTTACATGACCAGACTGTGCCCCATTACATGCCAGACCTGCCCCATTACATGCCAGACCTGCCCCATTACATGCCAGACCTGCCCCATTACATCCAGACCTGCCCCATTACATCCAGACCTGCCCCATTACATGCCAGACTGTGCCCCATTACATCCAGACATGCCCCATTACATGACCAGACTGTGTCCCATTACATGCCAGACCTGTCCCATTACATGCCAGACCTGCCCCATTACATGACCAGACTGTGCCCCGTTACATGACCAGACTGTGCCCCGTTACATGACCAGACTGTGCCCCATTACATGCCAGACCTGCCCCATTACATGCCAGACCTGCCCCATTACATGCCAGACCTGCCCCATTACATGCCAGACCTGCCCCATTACATCCAGACCTGCCCCATTACATCCAGACCTGCCCCATTACATGCCAGACTGTGCCCCATTACATGCCAGACTGTGCCCCATTACATCCAGACATGCCCCATTACATGACCAGACTGTGCCCCATTACCTCCAGACTGTGCCCCATTACCTCCAGACTGTGCCCCATTACCTCCAGACTGTGCCCCATTACCTCCAGACTGTGCCCCATTACCTCCAGACTGTGCCCCATTACATCCAGACTGTGCCCTTACCTTACCAGAATCGCGGCTGTAGGATTTTTCAAAAGCCGCGCCTCCGACGCGTCTTCTGTTCCGTGATAGGCGGAACATTCAGCTTCCCATGAGGCACTGTGTTCAGTGTCCGCCTATCACGGAGGCCCTCTCGTCCGAGGACGAGGACGAGAGGGCCTCCGTGATAGGCGGAACCTGAACACAGTGCCTCATGGGAAGCTGAATGTTCCGCCTATCACGGAACAGAAGACGCGTCGGAGGCGCGGCTTTTGAAAAATCCTACAGCCGCGATTCTGAAGTAATTTTTTCGCCCCATCCCAGGCTGCGGACCTGCCCGCCCCCAAGCGGCCGCTTGGTCTGCCTGGTGGTTGCGCCGGCCCTGGCTGCAGGGAAAGGGTACCGCGCTGCATGCGCTGCAAAGTAGGAGTATGACACTGTCCGGGGGAAGGGCTTGTCAGTGGGCCGCAAAATCTTGGTCTGCGGGCCGCAACTGGCCCGCGGGCCGGGAGTTTGAGACCCCTGCCATAAATAATAGAGATTAGGTGTCTCTGTGGTTCCCTCTTGGAACAGAGGCTCTCGAAAGGGGAGTAAGGCCTGGACCAGTGGGAGGTTGGTGCCGTCTTGACTAAGAAGCGTCGGATTTGTAAGTAGGGCCAGAATGGGAATTCGTCCCTGCCGATGTTGGCGGCTAGTTCCGATTGGAGCATGAGTCTACCTGAGAGAAAGAATTGGCCCGCCAGTACCGACTCGTGGGGCCAGCTGTCGGACAGGAAAGCGGGGTGCATGCCTGGCGGGAAGTCAGGGTTCAGTCTGATGGGCGTCATGGGGCCGTGTCGGTCCGACAGTTTGTATTTGTTACAGGCCTCCCAGAAGGCTCGCAGGGAGAGGAATATGAGGGGGTGTTCTTTACAGCCTCGGGGAATGTTGCCTTGTGAGACCCAGGGCAATTGGGAGATCGGAATGGGAGAGAACTCCTGCTCCAGTCTCACCCAGTTCTTTCGTTCCCCGTTGGCGACCCAGTCATATATTCTTGTAAGACCACAGGCCAGGTTGTACCTGCGGAGGTCCGGTAACCCTAGGCCTCCCTTCAACTTAGGGACCGTGAGCCTGTCATAGCTTAAACGCGGACGAGCATCGTGCCATACGAATCTTACACAGGTCGATCTGTAGGATGATAGGAAGGCCGGTGGGAGCTTGATAGGGATCGTTTGCATGATGTATAGTAGCCCGGGGGAGAACGTTCATTTTGATCACCGCAATCCTCCCGAGCCACGATAGGTTTTTCGGGGACCAACCGCTGAAATCTCGTAGGATCGTCTGGAGTAGAGGGGCAAAGTTAAGGGAATACAGGTCTGTGAGGGAGGCGGGAAGTTGGATCCCCAGATATGTGATGGCTCTTGCATTCCATTTAAAAGGGAAGTTGGTCTGGCATAGGTCGCACAGGGGTTGGGGCAGTGTACATTAACCACTTGGCCTCCGGAAGATCCCCCCCCTCCTTCATGACCAGGACGTGTTTTGCAATACGGCACTGCGTTACTTTAATACCCCTTTCACACTGACAATGGGCCACACTAGTGGTAAAGCGCCCCTAGTTTAAGCGGCACTTTACCGTTGTTTTAGCTGCACTTTTTAGCCCCCAAAAAAAGTTTATAGCGCCCAAAAACCGCCGCTGCTGACTTTGTTAAAGCTCTCTGAACGTCAGTCAAATCTCCTGTCACTGAATAAAATAGTTAACTTACAGTTCTGTTTACACCTTGCTTTAGCTTTGCTTTGGCTTTGCTTCAAAAGTTATACCCCATGTAGCTTCAGTGGTGCTTCAAAGAGTTTTCAAAGCCTCCATAGAAGTCTATGGCAAAGCTCGCTTGAAGCCCCACCAAAGCCTCACCAAAGCCCCATCAAAGCCTCATTGAAGCACCAGGCAAAAGCAAGGTGTAAACAGGACTGTAAACTAACCATTTTATTTAGTGACAGGAGCTTTGACTGGCGTTCAGAGAGCTTTAACAAATCCATGTTTTAAAGCAAGTGTAAACTAGCCCTAAATAAAAACATGTGTGTTCCAGTGCGTTTTTGGTACGTTTAGGCAAGTTCCAGTGCATTTTTGATGCATTTTACAGCATTCCAGTACAGTTCTGTGCAGGTAGTGGTGTCTATGGATAGTGGTGGTGCCGTGGCCCCCCGATCTCTCTATCGATAGTGGTGGTGCTGTGGCCCCCTGATCTCTCTATGGATAGTGGTGGTGCTGTGGCCCCCCCGATCTCTCTATGGATAGTGGTGGTGCCGTGGCCCCCCCTGATCTCTCTGTGGATAGTGGTGGTGCCGTGGCCCCCCGATTTCTTTATGGATAGTGGTAGTGCTGTGGCCCCCCGATCTCTCTATGGTTAGTGGTGGTGCTGTGGCCCCCGATCTCTCTATGGATAGTGGTGGTGCTGCGGCCCCCCGATCTCTCTATGGATGGTGGTGGTGCCGTGGCCCCCCATCTCTCTATGGATAGTGGTGGTGCTGTGGCCCCCTATCTCTCTATGGATAGTGGTGGTGCTGTGGCCCCCCGATCTCTCTATGGATAGTGGTGGTGCTGTGGCCCCCGATCTCTCTATGGATAGTGGTGGTGCTGTGGCCCCCGATCTCTCTATGGACAGTGGTGGTGCCGCGGCCCCCCGATCTCTCTATGGATAGTGGTGGTGCTGTGGCCCCTGATCTCTCTATGGATGATGGTGGTGCCGTGGCCCCCCATCTCTCTATGGATAGTGGTGGTGCTGTGGCCCCCGATCTCTCTATGGATAGTGGTGGTGCTGTGGCCCCTGATCTCTCTATAAATGATGGTGGTGCCGTGGCCCCCCATCTCTCTATGGATAGTGGGGGTGCTGTGGCCCCCTATCTCTCTATGGATAGTGGTGGTGCTGTGGCCCTTGATGCGTTCCAGTGCATTTAGGCATGTTCCAGTGCATTTTTGATGCATTTTACAGCATTCCAGTACAGTTCGGTGCAGGAAAAATGCAGCATGTTATATTTTTTGTGGAACACAGTGGAACTGAAAGCACTGGTGTGAACTATGCCATTGGAAATCATACAGCCGATTTTCCATGCGTTTTTGATGCAGAAAAAAATGCACTGGACTGCATGTGGTGTGAACTGGCTCTAAAACATATCCAATAAAAACATTTACAAAATCAAATTTCTTTCAATTTAGGCCAATATTTCTTCTTCTGCAACTGCAATATAGTATGGATGAGCGAGTTTGGGTTTGGAGGAACATGACTGGCCTGCACAGAGTCCTGACCTCAACCCCGATAGAACACTGTTGGGATAAATCAGGCCTCTTGCACACTGCAGCTTGAAAAAGCTCAGTATAGCTTTTTTGTTTACTGAGCTAAAATACAGCCCATTCATTGTAATGCACATATGCACACAGGGACGTAAACAAGCACCGTGCATTGTTCAGTTAAAAAAAAAAAATCCTAATTTTTGGTCAGTAATTTACACCTCAGGCGTGCAAATGCACGCAAAAATGCACGCAAAAATGCACAATTGCGTGAAAATGTGTACAAATGTGCGCAATTGCACAAAAATGTGGGCAAATCACAGCCCCATGCACAACGAACTACGATGTCCATTTTTTTTTCTGCTTTTATCACATCAACTTTATTGACAACATATTCACCTGCTGCTTCATATATCCCACCAATTTTCAGATGCTATTGTAACTAGACATCTGCAGTTCGTTTTGTTCCAAATTGAAATTCGGACTAATTTTTTTTTTTTCAGGAATTCAGATGTATTAGAATTTTCTAATTACAACAGTACCGAATTTAAACGAGTCTGAAATAACAAAAAAAATTGGACGAAATTCTAATCGATTTTAAATAGTTTTCCAATTTCCAAAGAGAATAAATTAGAATAGAAAATAAAGGAATAGAATATAAAAAAATAGACTTGAAAATAAAAGAATATAACAGAAAATAAAAGAATAGAATAGAGTAAATAATGTAAAGTATGGTTGCTGCGCTGAGGGAATAGGAAGGGGAAGTGAAAAGGGAATGAGGAGTGAAGGGATCGTGGGTGAACTAAACAGTGAAAGAAAAAAAAAAAGGTATCTGATGGTACTACAATGAACAATACAGATGAAAGTTAAAGCGGAGCTCCAGCCGCGATTTTTTTTTTTTTTAAAGTCAGCAGCTACTAACAGTGTAGCTGCTGACTTTAAATAAGGACACTTACCTTGTCCTACTTGCCCGCGCTGATGGGCCCCCCGATGCCGGTCCCACGATCGCTCCGGGTCCCGCGCCGCCATTCACACTATGGGAAACAGGCAGTGAAGCCGTACGGCTTCACTGCCCATTTCCTACTGCGCCTGCGTGAGTCTCACGCTGGCTTGTGAATGGGCGCACACTGCTCTCTGAGAACACACACAGTTCCCAGAAAGCAGCGCGCCCCATTCACAAGGAGAAGGACAAGAAGAAAAGGCACCGCGGAGTGGAAGAGGCAGATTACGGACTTCCGCATAGCAACAGCTATTTCGGGTGAGTATTTTTTTTTATTTTTTCCAATTTTTTTAAACAACATGGCAAAAAAGGAAATTTTTGTTGTGCACATGTCTAGTTAGCTGTTTGGACAAACAGCCGTGAGGTGAGCTGCTAGCACACTCAGAGGTGTCCTCACTGAAGATTTCATTTTTGCACATTGCATCTTGGGTGGAGGTGTTTCATCTAGACACTGTTCTGTGAAGGGATTACTAGACTGCTAGATCTGATCCTTATTTATGGACAGGACTTTATCACATGTGTGATTTTTGATATTTTTGCACCTTTTTTTCCACTTATTTTATGCTAGTTTTGGTGTTTGTATATGTAGTAGCCATTTTACTATGTATTTTCACTTTTAAATCTTTACAGGATTATAGGTGTTTGTTAAAGAGGAGCTCCACCCAGGAAAACAACATTTTTTTGTTCCGTTTCGTCTCGTTACGTAGATTCGTAAACATTCGTAATTTCGTAAGACTCAAGTTTTCCTATTCGGACCCGTTCGTATTTCGTAAGATGCAAGTTTTCCTATTCGGACCCGTTAGTATTTTCGTAACAGTTTTATTTTCGTTGATACTGAATGATTCGTAATTCTGTCTAATATATTTTTGTTGATTCGAAATTCGTAATTTTGTTAGATAATAATTTTCGTTTAATGGATTCGTAATTTTGTACTTTCGTAAATACATAGCAACACACGGCTAATCCATATTAAGATATACTTTCTCTTAAGCCCCGTACACACGGTCGGACTTTTTGCCAACAATGTGACTCAGCACAAAAGAGATAAGCTGATTGGCTAAGATATTAAGTAAGAGTTTAAAAAGAGGGGGGGTGGGA
Organism: Rana kukunoris; assembly: GCA_029574335.1. Classification (NCBI taxonomy): domain Eukaryota; kingdom Metazoa; phylum Chordata; class Amphibia; order Anura; family Ranidae; genus Rana; species Rana kukunoris. The sequence continues at coordinate 93,645,450 of CM056059.1, forward strand.
CTTTGAATGAGTCATATAGCGAACTTGCCATAGGCCTCCATCCCTGTAAATGGATACAAATGGTAAAAGTGGGACTTTGAATGAGATGCGATTTTAGCAATATGCAATTAAATATAAACATGGAAAATAAATTGTATGTAACCATGTGACCAGGCTCAGAGTTGTCAACCAAAAAGCACTAAACCAAATTAATCTGTCTAACTTAAGTAAGATACATAACTCACTAACTACACTGCCCAGTGCCCATTTGAAAGAACGATACAAGTACACAAATTTGCGAACAGACAAAGAAACGGATTTACAAAACACACAAATGAAAATACGAACAGACAAAGGATTTAAAATGCGGAATGCAAATCGTTTGTTGTAGATGTAATTTTTGTTCTTTTGCTTTTTCGGTGTTTCGTACTTTAGTAAGATTGTCCAATCGTACGTTCATATTTTCGTTTGTTCATTATTTCGCTTATTCGTAATTCCGTAATTTTCGTATTTTGGGTCTTTCAGCTGTTCAGATGTTCGAATTGATACGAATGTACGAATACTAACAAATTCATACGAAAATCCATTTGTTACCAACGGGAACACACATATCTACAGCTAACAGAGATACTGATCGCAGCTGGATGAGTGGGCTGAAAAAACACCTCCTCCTGACTCTTAAAACAGCTCTCAGCGGCCTATGTGTATCATGAAAAAGAGAAGATATATACAATGCATATAGCGTGACACGGTGAGGGTAACTCAAACTGGTAAAGATTTGAGAAAATGCACTTTTTTCTCAGTTTAGGCCAATACGTATTCTTCTACATATTTTTAGTTAAAAAAAAAAAATTTTTTTTTTATTGGTTTGCACAAAAGTTGTAGCCTCTACAAAATAGGGGATAGTTTTATGGCATTTTTATTAATATTTTTTTTTTTACTAGTGTAGCGCTCCCTTGCTTTTCGCATGGGCATTCTTCCAAAAGCTAGTTTGCCTGGGAGAGTTAGGCTGGGTTCACACTACGATTTTCCCATCCGTCAGCCGCATACGATTTATATGAAAAAACGTATGCGGCTGAAACTGATTGAACCGTACGTAAACGTATGCGTTTATAAAACGTATACGGTTTCAAAAAGTGCGTACGGTTCCATCAGGTTTTGATTAAAAAAACGCATACGTTTTTGGAATTAGTGTCATTTAATAAAAAAAGATTTTCTTGTTTTGAAAATGCGCATGCGCAGACGAAAAAACGCATACGGTTTATACGTATGGAACCGCACATATGTGCGTTTTCCATTGACTTTAATGTTAAAAAAAAACGTATGCGTTTGCCATACGGTTTCAAAAACGGACTCAAAACCGTGGTCGAACACGGTTTTGTGTACTGTTAAAAAACGTTTTGCCAGCAAATCGTACACACCCGGATGCATCTGAGTGCATACGATTTGCAATGCATTGTCTATGTATGAGTTTTCCCGTACGGGCCCGTACGTTTTCAAAACTGAAATCGTATGCGGCTGACGGACGGGAAAATCGTAGTGTGAACCCAGCCTTACATGGCTCCCAGTCATGTTTTTTTCGGGGTTAATGACCTGTGTTATTCTGGAAAGGACCACTGGATCGTACTGCATTCTGAGGATGTGAGTTCATCCTTGGCCGGCAGTGGGAGCTAGAGGGATTTCTGGCAGATGGAATCTTGCCCAGCAGCCAATTGAAGAGGGTTTTCTCTCGCTGGGCATTCTGGGGAGGGATATATCTGGCACGGAGGTCAGGTGTTTGGGGCGTTTTGCACCGTGGGGCTTCAGGGTGTGTGCATCCAGGGACCCTGCCGGTGTGGTCTACCTGGCCGGGCTTCAGGCCTTATCGAGTCTCAACCGGAGACAAAACTGAGGGGACCCCAGTGGCTCACTGGGTTCCCGTTGCCGTGGAGAAGATCCGGCGTCCGGGCAATGGACAGGTATGCTTTGCTGTCACCCGGAGATCTTTTCTAAGGAGAAAGTTACTGGGAGGATTCACTCTGTTCGGACGTTCTAAATCTTCTACATTGGCCCGTGGCAGTGGCTTAGAGCTGAGTCAGCGAAACTCGTTCCTCCCAGCTAGAATTTAAGGTGACGTCCCGGCTGCTGTCTGAGAGAGAGAGACCGGCCCGGGAGACACCTCCCCCACCCCAGGGTGCTGATTGGCTCTGTGTGGGCTCCGTGTTCTTTTTCAAGAGCTAATCTCTGCTACACCTATATCCAGTCCTGACATCTAGAGTTCTTTCCTTCTCATCAACCTGTTCTTCCTTCATCAAGTTGATGTTCGGCAATGTTGGCCTGGAATTAAAGCATTGAGAAAACCTTTATTCACTGTGTGGACACTCAATCATTATCTGGTATTTCTGGTACATCCCTAGACAAAAGTGAGAGTGACTTAATTTGCCGATCCCATCATCAAACCAGCGGCTCCTTCGGGGGTGAGCGCTACACTAGTAATGACGACGATGTGCGATTTTTATCGGTACTGCGACCTTATGGTGGACACATCGGACACGTTTGACACATTTTTGGGACCATTGCCATTTTTATAGCGATCAGTGCTATAAAAATGCATTGATTACTGTAAAAATGTCACTGACAGGGAAGGGGTTAACACTAGGGGGCGATCAAGGGGTTAATTATGTTGCCTCATTGTGTTCTAACTGAAGGCGGCTGGGACTGACTAGGGGAAATGACAGATCGATGTTCCTACATTGTATGAGCATACGATCAGTCATTTCTCCCCCTGAAAGAACCGGGAGCTGTGTGTTTACATACACAGCTCCTGGTTCTCGCTCTGTCATGAGCGATCGCGGGTGCCGGGCGGTGATTGTGCCGGGCACTCGCATCAGCACCAAGGGCGAGCAGGAGGTGCAAAGCAAAATCACGGTGGGCGGTCAGCAAGCGGTTAAAATGAGAAGCAGGGGGGGGGTGCTGACTTCTTACCCTTTCTCCCATGCAGCCAGCGAGTTGAGAAGCAGGGTGAGGGCCCGAAAATGACTTCTCACCAGGCGGGGCCTCTAGTAATTTGGGGAGGCCCTCTGCGGCTCGCATAGCGGATCGGCCCTGCATGAGATGCAATCTGGCAAGAACCATATGCAAGGAAGGATATACTGCACAATTACTTTATGAAAGGTAGATTATTTCTTTGTAGTTAAAGCTTTTTTTTTCCATTTATGCTTTTAATGACATCCCTCTCTCCCAGGTCCATTGTGTTTTTAAAGGGAAAAGAATTTCATGTGCCAAACAGATAAATGATGTTAACTGCACAGGTAATTATATGTCTCGGAGATTAACAGGACAGGCTTGCTTTTATCTTTGTGTGCAATTATGAGGAATGCCGTAAATGCTGGAGTAGTAGAGATGGGATCAGATTTCATATTGTTTCCTCGGCCCAGCATTGTGTGCAATTTCTAGTAAATGGTTTGGTTAGGCTGTTAGGTGGTGTTTGTACAATAAACCATCAGTTCTGAGTGCAAATATGGCCTGTGGCACATAAAGGTAATTTACATGGCTCAGTCTACCATCCGTAAAAGAAGAGTAGACCTCTTATTTTGTAATTTGTGATGGAAATGCTGATATGGAAATACTTTCCATAATAGGAAGGTTGCATTGTGGTTAACAATGGTTCACTGGAGGGCTGTTTTTTTCCTTTCTGCAAATCTGACTTTATCCTGACAAGTTATAATTATTATACCTTCAAATAAGCCTTAAAGGGATTGTAAAGGATTTTTTTTTTCATAATAAGCATCCTTTACCTGCAGACATTCCTCTTTTCACTTCCTCATTGTTCGTTTTTGCTCAGAAGTTGCTCTATATCTTCTCTGTTCTGTTCACTTCCTGCTTGCCTAATTGTTACTCACCACCGTGAAGGGAGACTTTACTCCGGTGGTCAGTGACGTGCTCGCCCCATCTGGGAACTACATCTGTGCGGCAGGACACTCTCTATGTGTTAGAGACTTCAAGGAGGTGTGAATTACTGGGCGTGCCACAATTCATACTGGGAAATGTAGTTCTTACATGAATGAGCGCCGCAAACCAGGAAGTGAATAAGAGAACAGAAACTAGAACGCCGGAGGTGATATAGATGAAGGAATTTAATAGGTATTTACTCATTTGTTAACAGAATCATAACACTATTCTGTCTGTCTACTTTGCAGACATTCATTTTAGGCAAAATATTTTTTTCCTTTAAACGAGAAGTACGGTCAAAGCTCATCTGGCTGTACTTCTCCTGTGGGTCTCAGGAGTGCAGTTCCTTCTGTGACCTGTTTTCAGCCAACATCGGGCTAAATTCCACTGTCAGCTGACATCACAGAGCTGGTCCTAGCTGGGGAAAGATCGCGGCCATATGGTCAGGATCCACCCAGGAGCCTGGACCGCCACCGACCTGCTGAGAGCCTGAGCCAGTCGCTCCCGCCCCCTCCACAGCCCAGGGCTCCAGTGAGTGCTGGAGGGGTAGAGCAGAGAGCCAGTGACTGAGGCCGCGTACACATGTACGAGAACCTCGTCAGGCTAAACCCATCGTTCCGCCCGACGAGGTTCCCGATGAGTGGTCGGAAAAGCTTGTCGAGCCAAAGTCCTCATTGAATAACGAGGAAAAAAAGAGCGTGCTCTCTTTTTTGGCTCGACGAGCTTCCCGACGGGACACTCGTCAGAAGTGTACACACGACCGAGAACCTCGGCAGAATATGGATCCCAGTGAGCTTCCCGCTGAATTCTGCCGAGAAGCTCGGTCGTGTGTACGCCGCCTCACAGTCACTGCTCTCTGCTCAGAGCAGAGGCAGGGAACTGAGCGATCAGTGGTGTTTGATTGCTCAGTTCTCAGATTTAGAGACAGGTGGGGGACAACTGCAGCAATGCATCAATGTCGCATCCACCTAGGTAAGTATGATTTAAAAAAAATCCCATACTTCTCCTTTAAAATGTCCATACAGGTTTTCTTCTTTCAGTCCTAGAAATCTAATGGAAAGGGGGCATTAGTTAGTGCCCACATCATGGGATTGTGGCCGGCTGACCTATAGCAATTAGTCTAGGGTAACTATATTAAAAAAAAAAAAAAAAAAAAAAAAGGGGTCAGGTCAGTAGGCATAAATCAGCTGGAAAACGTGACGCTCAGTGTGAATGAGTCATCACTGATGCAGGTGTAAGTCACATGTTTCCCGGGTTTTTGGCATGTTTTTTGAAGTCACATGTTTCCCGGGCATAATACAGGTGTTCTGATTCACCTGTTTCCCGGTCTTTTTCACGTGCAGGGGGCTATTTAAGCCCCACTGCTCTGAGGCTCAGTCAGCAGTGCAATTGCGAAAGAGTGTGCTCCCCCTTCCCCCCCACCCTGTCGCAAGCACCTTTTATGTGGTTTGTCACCCTTGAATCAAGGGGGGACTTTGTATTTATTATTATTTATGCTATTCGCTCGAGTTATATGACTGAGCGAGATCTTAAGAGATGATTAGAAGTTTGAAAGTTTTATATTAAGAATTTAAATATTGAAATTTGTATTTCATTAAATTTAAATAATATTGATAGAATATTTATGATTATTTGATTTATTATACCAATAAAGGTGCCGCGTCCATTTCTAGTACCATTAAATTATAAAATTATTTATTTAATAAAGATATTTGAATTGTTTTCCAGTGTACGGCCTATTTATTATTTAGTGTTAAGATTGGGCCTGTCCGGCCTACACTCCCATGCTACGTATACACGACAGTTTTTTTGGGATATAAAAAATATACATACAAAGACCGTGTGTGGGCTCCAGAGCATTTTTCACAACGTAAAAAATGGGCATTAAAGGTTTATAACATGCTCTAAATTTTCACGTCGTTTTTAACGTTGTAAAAAATGGTCGTGTGTGGACTTTGACGATGTGAAAAAAACACGCATGCTCAGAAGCAAGTTATGAGACAGGAGCGCTCTGGTAAAACTAGCGTTCATAATGGAGAAGCACGAAGACGTAAAAGCGCAAATCATCTCTCACCAAACTTTTACTAACACAAAATCAGCAAAAGCAGCCCAAAGGGTGGCGCCATCTGAACGGAACTTCCCCTTTATTGTGCCGTCGTACATGTTGTACGTCACCGCGCTTTGTTAGAGAATTTGTTTTCACGATCATGTGTAGGCAAGGCCGGCTTAACAATAATTAGGTTGAAAAAAACGTTATTGAATTTTTTTTATTTAAATGGTCGTGTGTACGCGGCATAACAGATTCTTCCATCCATGCTACACAGCGCAAATGGACAAACCTCTTGCTGCAGCTATTTTAGTTTGAAAGCCGACCTGCCAGCTGTGAAAAACAGCAAACAGTGCTAGCATTTGATGGGATACAGGTTCTGTTCTGCCAACAATATTTCTGGCTGGATCCTTCAATGTTTCAATAGAGGGTTCCTGGTCAAACTGAGCAAATTTTACCCAATCTGGCCAAAATTTGCTCTGTATTTGTCCAACCGTAGGGCAAATTGATGATAGCCACAAGGTGGGGATATACTAAAACATTTAATGTGAAATAGGCTTAATGCATACGGTGACACTCTAGCCATGAGATAAGATACGTATGCCAATGGAGCCCATGGACAATGCAGGCCACTGTTGGAGGTATCAATCATTTGGAAAGGTTCCCCCCCTTCAATAAGCCACTGCCAGCAGCATCTTGTTTCCTACTCCTCCCTCTTCATTGACATAAGCTTGTGTGGTCAGTAAACTCTGAAAGCTCATTAGCCTCAGGATAGACAGATCGTGTCTACATGTCCTACTACAAAGAAAAGCCTATGACCCTGGCCATACTGCAAAAAATAAATTTTCTATTTTATAATTAGCAAAAAACAAATATATACGACTACACTAATACTATTGGTTGCATTTTTATCTCCTTTCATTCTCTTTTATTTATGTTTGAATAATATTTAACATAATATGTATATTTTGTTATAAATGTTTGTTATGTTCATAATAAAAGGGTTGTAAAGGTTTGTTTTTTATTTTCTAAATATGTTCCTTTAACCACTTAAGACCCGGACCATTATGCAGGTAAAGGACCTAGCCCCTTTTTGCGATTCTGCACTGTGTCGCTTTGACTGACAATTGCGCGATCGTGCGACGTGGCTCCTGAACAAAATTGATGTCCTTTTTTTCCCCACAAATAGAGCTTTCTTTTGGTGGTATTTGATCACCTCTGCGTTTTTTATTTTTTGCTCTATAAACAAAAATAGAGCGTAAATTTAGAAAAAAAATCAATATTTTTAACTTTTTGCTATAATAAATATCCCCCAAAAATATATAAAAAAAAAAACGTTTTTTTTCCCTCAGTTTAGGCCGATACGTATTCTTATACATATTTTTGGTATAAAAAAAATTGCAATAAGCATTTATTGATTGGTTTGCGCAAAAGATATAGCTTGTAGTTGTAAGGCATTTTAATTAATCATTTATTTTTTACTAGTAATGGCGGCGATCAGCGATTTTTTTTCATGACTGCGACATTATGGCGGACACATCAGACACTTTTGACACATTTTTGGGATCATTGTTATTTTCACAGCGAAAAGTGCTATAAAAATGCACTTATTACTGTGAAAATGGCAATGACAGTGAAGGGGTTAACCACTAGGGGGCGCTAAGGGGTTAAGTGTGCCCTAAGGGAGTGATTCTTACTGTAGGGGGGCGTGGCTGGACGTGTGACGTCACTGGTCAGGTGCGGTCACGGCGCGGTCACGGGGCTTTGGCGCAACCCACGGCTGGCCACAGCCGTGCCATTCTGCTACGTATATCTGCGTTAAGCGGTCCACAAGTGGTTAAGCTAGTGCATTGTTGATTCCCTAAACTAAATGTTTTTTTTCTTTGTTTTCTTTGTCTTAATTTCTCACTTCTTGTTCCTCCTCAGTAAGCTGTTCTGGCTGACTAACCCCCAGCCAAAACGGCTCGATTGATGGGGGGCAAGCTTACTGAGGAGAAACAGGAACTGAGAAATTAGGACAACGAAAAATAACATTTAGAAGGGAACTCGAAGTAAAAGGTAAGTGAACGAACAATGCACTAGCTTAAAGGAGCCTATTTAGAAAATAAACAATGAACCTTTACAAGCCTTTTAACCACTTGGGATCCGCGCTATGGACGAAAGACGTCCACAGCGCGGCTCTCAAGTGCCGAGTGGACGTCTTTGGATGTCCTGTTTACATGTTTACATTCAAGCAGGGAAACACTGTGCCCGCAGCATCACTGGGATGCCGATGCATGTGCCTGGCGGCCGCGATGTCCGCCAGGTACTCGCGATTGGTGGTGACACAGCAGGGATGTGGAGCTCTGTGTGTAAACACAGAGCTCCACGTCCTGTCAGGGAGAGAGAAGACCGATCTGTGTCCCTTGTACATTGGGACACAGCATCGGTCACCTCCCCCAGTCAGTCCCCTCCCCCCACACAGTTAGAAAACACCCAGGGAATACATTTAACCCCTTCCCTGCCAGTCACATTTATACAGTAATTAGTGCATTTATATAGCACTGATCGCTGTATAAATGTATATGGTCCCAAAATTGTGTTAAAAGTGTTCGATACGTCCGCCGCAATTTTGCAGGTCTGACAAAAAAAAACGCAGATCGCCGCCATTACTAGTAAAAAATATAAAAATCATAAATCTATCCCCTATTTTGTAGGCGCTATAACTTTTGCGCAAACCAATCAATATACGCTTATTGCGATTTTTTTAAACAAAAATATGTAGAAGAATATGTATCTGCCTAAACCGAGGGAATTTTAAAAAACAAATAAAATAAAAATGGGATAATATAACAAAAAATTAAAAATATTGTGTTTTTTTCCAACATTTTCTGTCTTTTTTTGTTTATAGCGCAAAAAATAAAAATCGCAGAGATGATCAAATACCACCAAAAGAAAACTCAATTTGTATGGAAAAAAAGAAAAAAATATAATTTGAGTATAGTGTTGTATGACCGCGCAATTGTCATTCAAAATGCGTCAGCGCTGAAAGCTGAAAATTGGTCTGGGCACGAAGGGGGTTTAAGTGCCCAGTAATGAAGTGGTTAATATAAGGCAACTGTTAATGTTTGTATAATCTTTGTTACCTCCACCTACATAAAATTTAATACTGACTAAAAAAAAAAAAAAGTCCCAAAACTAAATCCCACCAGCATTGATCCAAAAAGGATGCATCAGTAATCCTTTAAGGGGACAACGTTGCTAAATCTAAACTACCAAAAAGGATCACCAGTAATAAAAACAAAAACACTCTCCTGTTGCCTGTGCTGCCAAACTCCATGGTAATGAAAATAATCACACTGGAGTATATTTAGGAATCTGACATTTCTGGGATTGTCCATACTTGATATCCCACTAGGCCAAGGGGTTCATCCTGCTGACCCCTACATCACTATTGTGTCCTCTCCTTGCAGTGTCCCTACTAGAGCAATATAAGTAGTAGACACACTGCAACAAAACCTATTTTTAATAAAATGGGCAGGGTTAGAACAGTGACTATCAACCCAAAATGTACTGGGGTCCTCAACTGCAGCCACTGATGTCATCAAGGGGTTGTGCATCCATGTTATGGTGCTGAACAGTTAGAATCTGTCTGGTCAGTACTTCCAGTGCTGTATGGAGAGGAGAGAAAGCAGCAGGAATTTTAACCTCTTAAGACCCGGATCTTTAGGCAGCTAAAGGACCCGGCCAGGTTTTGCGATTCGGCACTGTGTCGCTTTAACAGACAATTGCACGGTCGTTCGACATGGCTCCCAAACAAAATTGGCGTCCTTTTTTTCCTACAAATAGAGCTTTCTTTTGGTGGTATTTGATCACCTCTGCGTTTTTGTTTTTTTTTGCGCTATAAACAAAAATAGAGCGACAATTTTGAAAAAAATGCAATATTTTTTACTTTTTGCTATAATAAATATCCCCCAAAAATATATAAAAAAATATATTTTTTCCTCAGTTAAGGCCAATACGTATTCTTCTACCTATTTTTGGTAAAAAAAAAAAAAAATCGCAATAAGCGTTTATCGGTTGGTTTGCGCAAAATTTATAGCGTTTACAAAATATGGGAATAGTTTTATTGCATTTTTATTCATTATTATTTTTTTACTTCTAATGGCGGCGATCAGCGTTTTTTTTCGTGACTGCGACGTTATGGCGGACACTTCGGACAATTTTGACACATTTTTTGGACCATTGTCATTTTCACAGCAAAAAAATTGTTTATTGTGAAAATGACAATTGCAGTTTGGGAGTTAACCACAAGGGGGCGCTGAAGGGGTTATGTGTGACCTTATGTGTGTTTACAACTGTAGGGGGGTGTGGCTGTAGGTGTGATGTCATCAATTGTGTATCCCTATAAAAGGGATCACACGATCGATGACGCCGCCACAGTGAAGAACGGGGAAGCCTTGTTTACACACGGCTCTCCCCGTTCTTCAGCTCTGGGGACCTATCACGGGACTCCAGCAGCGATCGGGTCCGCGGGTCCCGCGGTCCCAGTCACGGAGCTTCAGACAAGGTCATTCTGCGCACCGCCGGTGTGCGCCCGCGACCCACGGCTGGGCACTAGCACAGGACGTACCTGTACGTGCATGTGCCTAGCCGTGCCATTCTGCCGACGTAAATGTGCAGGAGGTGGTCCTTAAGTGGTTAAATCCCTGGACTGTTGGGTAGTGTGCAGGAGCCCTGACAGCTCATGTAGCAGTATAGATTTTGGCCCAAATTCATGAAGAAAAAAATACTTATTTGCTAAATTTTACAATAGAAACTAAAAAAAAGTTGTTGTTTTTTTCAAAAGTTTTGCTATTTTATGCTCATATAAAAAATAAAAAAAATACCACCAAAAGAAAGCTCTATTTGTGAGAAAAAAAAAAAATATGTTTGGATACAGTGTGGCATGACTGAGTAATTGTCATTCAAAGTGTGAGAGCGCTGAGCAGATAAGTGCGTAATACTGGTGGGTTTTACTTCATCTTTTTTCCCAGCAAACCCTGCAAAGTAAAAGCACAATGGGCTAGTATGCATCGCATACTAGCCCATTATGTGACACTTAACTTACGCTGCAGGAAGGATCCATCTTCGTCCCTCTTCCTTCCTCCATCCCTGTAAAGGTGTAAAAAATGGAGGGTTGGGACTTTAAATGAGATGCGATTAGCAATATGCGATTAAGTATATATATATGGAAAATATAAAAAAATAATTTAGTTTAGTTTAACCACTTCCTTACTGGGCACATATACCCCCTTCCTGACCAGGTGAAATTTCAGCTTGCAGCACTGCGTCGCTTTAACTGACAATTGCGCGGCCGTGCGACGTGGCTCCCAAACAAAATTGGCGTCCTTTTTTCCCCACAAATAGAGCTTTCTTTTGGTGGTATTTGGTCACCTCTGCGATTTTTATTTTTTGCGCTATAAACAAAAAAGGACGACAATTATGAAAAAAAATACAATATTTTTTACTTGTTGCTATAAAAAATAGCCCAATTTAAAAAAAAAAATTCAGTTTAGGCCGATACGTATTCTTCTACATATTTTTGGTAAAAAAAAAATCGCAATAAGCGACTGGTTTGCGCAAAAGTTATAGTGCCTACAAAATAAGGGACAGAATTATTCATTTTTTTAATGAATTTATTTACTAGTAATGGCGGCGATCTGCGATTTTTATTGCGACTGCGACATCATGGCGGGCGCATCGGACACTTTTGACACATTTTTGGCACCATTCACATTTATACTGCAATCAGTGCTATAAATATGCACTAATTACTGTATAAATGTGACTGGCAGGGAAGGGGTTAACACTAGGGGGTGAGGAAGGGGTTAATGTGTATCCTGCATTGTGTTCTAACTGTGGGGGGAGGGGGGGTGACTGGGGGGTGACCGATCTGTGTCCCTATGAATGAATGAATGAAGAACTTGTATAGCGCAGCACATGCGAAGTAAATCGCCTCTGGGCGCTTGTTGTTCCTGTCTCCTTTGAGATCAAAAGAGATGAGTCTTAATCTTTCTCCTGAAGACTAAGTAGTTCTCCTCCAGTCGAATGCTGGCTGGTAAGGCGTTCCATAGTCTGGGACCTTGGACAGCGAATCTCCTGTCTCCTTTGGACTTATATCTGGCTTTCGGTATCTGAAGCCGATTTTGATTGTTGGATCGTAGAATACGATTGGGATTGTAAATTTTTAATTTTTCGCATAGATAATGGGGAGCATTCCCATGGATACATCTATGCGTTAGACAGAGTGCTTTAAAGGTGATTCTGTCTTTGACTGGTAGCCAGTGAAGGGATCTCAACGAAGGTGAGATTGATTCCCAGGGTTTTTTCCCAGTCACAAGTCTGGCGGCCGTATTTTGAACGACTTGAAGACGAGCGATTTGGTACTTGGGGAGTCCGAGGTAAAGGGCATTTGCATAGTCCAATTTGGAGTTTACAATCGCTCCCACCACGACCGCTATGTCTTTCTTGGGAATAAAAGGCGTGAGTCTGCGTAGTAGGCGCAGCAGATAGTGAGATCCGCTGACTACTGCCCCTATTTGTGCGTTCATTGTCATGTCGGAGTCAAAAATGACCCCAAGACTTTTGACTTTGGCGCTAGGGGTGATGACTTTGCCCAGAATGGGCGGGGGGATCCAGGTTGTTATCGATTGATTCCTACGCTTGGCGTGAAACAGAAGAAGTTCTGTTTTTGCTCCGTTGAGTTTGAGATAACTCTTTGTCATCCAGTCCTCTATCAAAGAGAGGCATGTCTCTAGATTGAGGTGGTGATCCTTTTTATTGCAAATGCGGAAGTACAGTTGCGTGTCGTCTGCGTAAGAGTGATATAGCAGTTTTTGGCTGCTGATGATTTCAAAAAGAGGACGCAGATAGATGTTGAATAACATCGGCGACAGGGGAGATCCCTGAGGGAACCCGCACGATAATGTGCGTTGTTCCGAAGTGAATGGTCCTAGCTTCACTATTTGCGATCGGTTTTCCAAAAAAGAGGAGAACCAAGATAGATCGCTTTCTGCGACTTTGGCTATTTTAGCCAGCCGAGTCAATAACAGCTTGTGATCAACTGTATCAAAGGCTGCGCTTAGGTCCAGCAGAACCAGAAGAGAAGATTCTCCTTCGTCTGCGGCCTCGAGAACGTCGTCCCATATCTTAAGCAATGCTGTTTCCGTCCCGTGTCCGGGCCGGAATCCTGATTGCAATGGGTCGAGTAAGTTGTGGGTATCTAGATGCTGTTGCAGCTGCTGTACCACTGCTTTCTCCATTACCTTGGAGAGAACATTTAGGCCTGTTATGGGGCGCCAGTTGAGTGGATCCTTAGGATTCAGGGTGGCTTTCTTCAAAATGGGTTGAATGAAGCCCTCCTTCAGCTGGGAGGGCATTTTGCCCTCCCTGAAGGATTGGTTAATAAGCTGTGTGACAGGAGGTGCCAGGATGTCGGCGCATTCCTTCAGCAGTTTGGTGGGGATAATATTATTTGGCGCAGTGCTGTTGCGCAGAGTGCCGATGATATTTTTAGTGGTCTGAATGGAGATGGGTTCCAGCGTGAACTCACTAAACTGTGGTGAGTTGCTGCCGGTGCTGTGTAAATGACTATGGGGGCGCTGGGAGAGCAATTGTTTTGCTGAATGCTTTGCCGGATAGCCATAATTTTGTTAATGAAGCAATCCGATAACTCATCGCAAAATTCTTGTGTGTCCAAGTTGGGGGCTTCAAGACATTCTGGATTCATGATCTGAGTGACCAGCTTGAAGAGTTCACGGGGGCGATTTAGGGCACCGTTGATAGCCTCAGAAAAATAGTTTTTCTTGGCTTCGAAGATTTGCTTGTAGTATTTTCTGGTTATTGTCTTGTAGATCGAGAGGTTCACATCTGAAGAGTTTCTTTTCCAGGCTGCTTCTGCCCTTCTGCGCTCTTGCTTCAGTAACGCCAGCTGGTTGTTGAACCAGCCGGAGTTATTTTTCCTGATCTGGGTCTTTCGTTTCAGCGCTATCAAGTTAGCTGACTGCAATAGTGCTGTGTTTATGGCCTCCAGTGTTTCTTCCGCTGTTTGGTGCGGCTGAATTGTGTTTAATTTTTCCCCTAACGTGGCTTTGAAGAGTTCCAAATGGAGCTTCTTTCGACATCTGGTCCAGTGTGTTGTCACTGGATTTGATGTTTTTGTTAAGGGAGGGAATTCGGAAATAATGAATTTAATTGCATGGTGATCTGACCATGGCAATGGTTCATTTTCCAAGATTTTTATTTCCAGATCTTGTCTGAAAATAAGATCGAGCGTATGACCTGAAGCATGTGTGGGCCCACATACTAGTTGCTGAAGCCCTAATCCTTCCAGGTGGTTGATGCAGGCGTCGGCAATGGGGTCTTGCGGGGAGTTGGCCCAGAGGTTGAAGTCCCCGAGCAGCAAAAGGTGATTGCTATTCAGGGTATAGGTGGAGACAAAGTCCATCAAAGATGGGAGCAGCTGCGACTTGGGGCCGGGTGGCCTATAGCAGAGTAGAATCCGGACGGTCTCCTGGCCGTTTACTTGCAGTTGAAGAGTAAGGGTTTCCATGAACGGAAGAGGGTTTTGGAGGCTTGGTTTTGTGATCGCAAGACGCGACTTGGATCACCGCCAGTCCTCCTCCTCTTTGCCCTATTCTGTTTTCCGTAATAATACGGTAGTTTTCTGGCACCAATTCTCCTAGAGTGGTGTTACAGTCGGCTGTGAGCCAGCTCTCTGTAATGAAGAGGCAGTCTAGATCGTGTTGTAGAATGAAATCATGGATTTCAAGTCGGTGTTTTACTGCCGATCTTGTGTTGATCAGAGCACATGAAATGCGCTTAGGTTGGGGTAAATGGCTAAAATTTTTGACGGTCGATCGTCGATCGATCCTCAAAAGGTGCTCAATTCTTAGGTTCTTTTTGGTGATGGCTGCCAGTATTGCGGCAAAACGCCTCAAATTCCAAATGGTTTCTGCGGAGTACCGCAGATTAGCCATGGTCGCCATTCACCAGGGAAAAAGTCGTTCCTTTTGGTGGCGATGAAGAGAGGATTCAGTGAATCCTCCCGGCTTGGTCCAGAGGAAGGCAAAAAACCCCTAACCATGCTATGCCAATTTGCATTTGGTAGGGGAAAAAATTCCTTCCTGATCCCTGAAAGGCGATCGGGCGAACCCCTGGATCAAGTACTATTAAGTTGTGACAGGGGGGGTGGGGGGGGGGGAAGCTGACACTGCTGACACTGCTGCTGGGTGTGCCAAGATGGCCGCCGACCAGGAGCAGGGCATGGGACCCAGGCTGGTGTGTAGCCAGCTGGGTGGATTGGTGAGCCAGGGGGGGGGCTGGTTGTTGAGGCCAGGGGTGGATGAGTACCTACAGGGGCTGGGGGTGAGCTCCTGGGGGCTACTACCGGAGATTTGGCCGAGAATGCGGCGCGCCGCTAGGCCGCGGATGAAGCCGCGGCCTTTCCTAAGATGCGGCGGCCGCGAATCAGTGACGGCTGGCGCGGTTCAGGGGAAAAAAACGGGGAATCGCGGGGAGGCCCCGGGGGGAAGGTTGCATTGACAGGTGGGTGGTAATGTGGGGTGAGGAGAGGGAAGGAGACCCCAGCGTTCAGCCGATTCGGCGGCTTATCCTGATAAGGACGGCCGCCAATCGGTTCCAGGGGAGGTGATAGAAAGTAGGGCCTACCTGGGGAGGATGTCTGGAGAAGGAGAGAGCTGTAAAAGACAAGATCCTGCCTGCCTAGCTGATGCTGTCCCTGGGGAGAGCCGACTCGTTTGAGAGCGTCCTGCTCTCCCAGTCCCTAAGGTGAGCAGACTAAGGTGAGAGCGTCTGCTGCACATCTGCTGCACACCTCACTGACACACCTACTGACTGACTGCTATGTACAAGGAACACAGATCGGTCTGCTCTCTCCAGTGACAGGACGCTGTCATTGTGAGAGCCGGCAATGAGAGATGATCTCATATGTTTACATATGAGATCATCTCTCATTGGCCCATCAGATCGCATCGCAAACGGCCACTCTGATTGGCCGTTCGCGGCGATCTGTGATTGGCTGTGTCACGGCCAGTACACAAGTTTCCCGCTGCGCTCTCTGGAGCGCGCACTGGGAACAAAGAAAGGGGCTGCCGTGAAAACACGGCGGCCCGGAGATTTAGAGCCACCCTGCCGCCGCATATAGTCGTACGGCCGTAGGGAAGTGGTTAATTACACACAGTTAGACAGATTATTTTGGTTCAGTGCTTCTTGGGTTGGTATTTTTGAGCCTGGTCATTATGGAAACAATTTTTATATTTTCCATATATATATACTTAATCGCATATTGCTAATCGCATCTCATTTAAAGTCCCAACCCTCCATTTTTTACAATAAAGTATTCTTATGCTGAATTTATGGTTAAGGCCTCATGTACACTGGAGCTGCTAAACTCAATTTTAGAGCAGTTGGGCTACTCCATGTTATCTTATGTGTATATAAACACTGAGTCATTTATAGTAGTTTAGAGGCAGTTGAGTTTACTGATGTTTTATTTTTGAAAGCCGAAAAATTGCATTCAGACCGGTAGTTTATCGGCATTTCAAACGCCAAATGCTTGTAAAAACGGAAAATTGTATCATACTTACCAGTAATTTTCCTTTCCTGGTGCCTAGCCATGACAGCATACTTGTGATAGAGCTCCGCCTCCACGCCTCCTTCAGGGCTAGTGAATAGCATAAATTAAAAGGCATAGCCCCTCCCCCAACATTCTCCGTAATATAGAATACCGAGGGTGGGAGCGTATGCTACCATGGATAGGCACCAGGAAAGGAAAATTACTGGTAAGTATGATACAATTTTCCGTTTTCCTGGTGCCTCCATGGCAGCATACCTGTGATAAATAACTAGCTGACATGGGTGGGATAATGCTTAACAATAAATGTTTAATTAGAAGAGGACATAGCAGCCTGAACTGCCCTTCTTCCGAACTCAACAGTCGTGAGAGCTCCTGGACCAATATGGTAGTGTTTGAGGAACATATGGTGAGAAGACCAGGTGGCCGCCCTATGCACCGGCTCCCACAAACCATTAGTCCTTGATGCCCAGGAAGCTGAGACTACTCTTGTAGAATGAGCATTCACTCAGGGTGGAGGATATTCTTCACCCTGTAGGCCTTCTGGATTAACTTCACAACCCGAGCTGCCAGAGTTCTGATGGAAGCTTCTTTGCCCCTGTATTTACTGAACGGTACAATAAAAAGTCCCTCAGGGGTCAATGGCTTCTAGGTAGGCGCTGAGCACTCTGGATGCATCCAGCTCACGACGAGACTCTAAACCTGTGTCTGTAAATACTGGTAGTGCTCAGGGTTCCAACAGGTGGCTTGGAGTAGTGACCTTAGGTGTGAACACTCGAAGAGGGCGAAGCTTCACCCTGTCGGGGGAAAAAAAATGTGTCCGACACATATCCCTAAGAAGTGAAGTTCCGAGATTCTTCTGCCAGATGTAATGGCTAGCAGGAAAGCCGTCTTTAATGTCAGGTTCCATATTGCTACTTGTTCCACTGAAGCAAAGGGATGGTGAGATAGAACTCCAAGGACCAGGGACAGATCCCACTTAGGAAATGATCGTCTGACAGGAGGGCGAATCTTCAATACTCCTCTGAGGAAAGTGACTACCAAAGGATCCTCCGCCCATCTCTCATTTGTTGCGGCAGAGATTGCTGCTACCTGCACTTTGAGGGAGCTCAGACCAAGCCCCAGATCAAGTCCTGTCTGAAGGAAACCTAGAATATTGGACGTAGAGTGAAGGATTGGATCAAATCCATCTCTGGTAGCAAATGACAAGAACTTGTCCCAGATTTTGAATATGTGGCATAAGTTGCAGGCTCTGGCTTTTAGAAGGGTTGTTAGGACTCCTGGGGAACACCCTAGGGACTCGAACCTTCGCCTCTCAACCTCCAGATTCGAAGATTCAACTTCTGAGGGTTTGGATGAACTAGACTGCCCTGCGACAGAAGTTGAGGAAAAGGAGGGATCCTGATTGGAGATCTCACACTGAGGCGCATGGCTAGAGGGAACCGGGGTTTCTTTGGCCAATACGGAAGTACTGCCACCACCTGGACTGACTCCCTGAGGAGCCTTAGGAGGAATTTTAATATTAATGGCCTGGGAGGAAAGGCATGTGCCGTGGTGAACCTCCAGGAGCATGACAGGGCATCCACTGCCTCGGCTTGTGGATGCGGCATCCGAGAGAAGAGTCTGTCTAGCTTGGCATTCTTCGGGAGACAAACAAGTCTACCTGAGGGGATCCCAAATGCTGGCTATTTGTTTGAAGACGAGGGGGTGGAGAGCCCACTCGTTGTCCAGGAAGTTTCTGGACAATGTGTCTGCTTCTGTGTTCAACCTGCCTGGTAGATACATTGCTCTGGGGTCCAGGAGGTTCTTCTCTGCCCAGAGCGTGATCAGCGCCACGACCTGCTGCGAGTGCCTCCTTGCTTCTGCAGATAAGTGACAGCTGCCATGTCGTCTAGGCATAGAAGTATTCTCTGGCCTTTGATTTGGGATGCCAAAGAAGTTAGTGCTAAGAAGGCTGCCCTAATCCCCAAGATGTTGGATACCACTCCCTGGGTAGAACATGACCATCTACCCTGTATTCTGGTTTCCCCGCAATGCACTTCCCAGCACTGTCCGCTTGCATCGGACCTAAATGTGATCCAAGAATGGGGACCCAGGTGATGAGGTTTTGAGAAGTTTTCTGGAACTGTCCACCAGTGAGGACAAATAATATACAGGTATGGCCTTGATCTGCCTTACCATAAACACAAAACAACACAAAAAAACAAAACTTTTGCAAGTGATGATAAAAAACCGTGCTGCACAAATAGTGTAAACAAAGGCCCCAAGTATCAAACCTTAGACCAAAAATATAAATCTGTAAAAGTAATCACAGTGACACCTCTAAAACAATGTGCACCCTCAAGTGGAAGAGGGTTGTGAATATACTAGATTGATATGATCAAACACCATCTATGGAAAAGTTCATGAGCCTAAACGAGGTCTCCACAGGACATCAACACTGGGTCCTGGAGATAGTCTTAAAACTGGAAAGGTGAGTCCGCCCACTCTATGGGTCTTATGAACAAAAACTTTCCTCCCACGGTAGATGTAAACAGGTTCAAGCACTTCAGAAGATGATATCCAAAAGTGTGGTAATGTAGGAATAATGAGGTACTCTTACCGGATTCTGTGGACCCGTAACTCACCGTACGGTGGAGGGTCTATAGAGCATAGATCAATCCGTGGCTGTCTCCTCTTTGTCCTCTCTGTGATGTCATTAGGGAAATGGCAGGATCCAGAGGGCCTCCGGTGTTTGAAGATGATATTCACGATCAAGAATATAAAGATGTGACTCCATAAACCGAAAATGGTGTATTCAATCAGTGGATATTCACACCCAAAAAGGAGAAAAAATTCTCATAGTGTGAAAATGTATAAAAATGTATTAAAAAACAAAATAAAAATATAAAAATATACATAAACAGTCCCACAGCAAAATGTCACACTCCAATCCAAAAAGAATATAAATATAAAATGGTCCCAATGGGAAACCACATCACAGATAGAAATGCACTTTAACTCCACCACCTTGGATAGGTGGGAGTATATCAAAAAATGTGCAAAAGGTTGGGAATGACCCCAGCGTACCCGACCGGTTTCGTCTTAGACAGACTTCTACAGGGGTGTATAGCATGGACCCCCTCAACCTGTGCACATATATATATTTTAAAAAAAGGATAATGACCCACCTGTTCCAGATTCACACTCCCCCTCTGGGAGGTGGCGGCGTGCGTACCAATTAGGCATATTGCCTTCATTGTGCGTTCCAGGCCCTGGAAGTGTGGGGGCGGGACAGTGTTCACCAATAGTGGAGCTTGTATCAACAGCGTTCCACATCTCCTATACTGATATACCTCCTCCTATCTTCGTAGCATCTCTCCCATAGGAGGATGGTGTGTGGCGCTGTTCAGTTGCGACTAGCCAGCGTGATGACGTCACATATGTGTCAGGGTCAATCGCGCCGCGTGTCCCGCGCTTCTCACGCTGCGTTCCACGCCTCATTTTGGCGCTGCGTTCCACGCCTCGTTCTGGCGCTCCCCCATTGGAATGTCTAAGCGTTGTTATCACGCTGACAACCAGTGGTGTCATACACCGCAGAGTGCGCTCACACAGGATTCATAGTGTATAGCAGTAATCAAGGATAATAAGAAAAAACAAATGTATGTGTATGTATGCCCCCTCTTGTGGACGGCCTGGGTGTATACAGCCCAAACATGTCTCCAAATCATTGGGGAAGTGGGATCAAATAATTTATCTAAACAGGTGGGTATAATAAAAAACAAGAAAAAACATAAAATATTGATCGGCACTGATACTATACATATAATGGAATCCAGTTAGCGACAAATGGACCTAATGATAATTTAAGTGGTCCCTGTACAGCAATACATATGTACATTAAGCAGTATCGAACCTCACAAAAATATAGAAAAAAATATAAAAAATGTAAAAGATATGCAACGTATGAATGGGGTGTTCATGCCTGGCTGATAAAAGCATTTACATCCCACTCCACGTTTA
Source organism: Rana kukunoris (assembly GCA_029574335.1). Lineage (NCBI taxonomy): Eukaryota > Metazoa > Chordata > Amphibia > Anura > Ranidae > Rana > Rana kukunoris. Next base: position 93,666,023 of record CM056059.1, read on the forward strand.
AACCATGTGGAAAATAGCTTTTCAACTGATATATCCAGTAAACTTCTAACTTGGATACCCCTCTGACTTTGGGTTCTCCTCTCAGAGGTTTTTGGATAAAGGATACCCTAGCCATGAGGTAGACAATGAGATCAACAGAATCTCAAAAGTTGATCGAACTATACTAACTAAAGAAAAACATAAGACCACTCCAGATTCAAAGTTTAGAAATTCCTTTTTCACCACCTTCTCCACACAATATAAACAAATTAAAGGGATAATTGAAAGACATTGGTAGATCTTAAAAGGTGATAATGTCCTGGGCCCTTCACTTCCAGATCGAGCTGGTATTATTTATAGGGGTGCCACCTCTTTAAAAAACCAAATGACCCCCCCAAGAAGCCATCTTTTTTTCCCTCTATCCAAAGGATATCACTCTTGCAGAAAATGCTCTGTTTGTGTCAATAACACGTGTGGAAGAAAGAAATCCACCAGTTTTAGATCCACACAGACGGGAATTGAATACCCCATGAAACACTTCTTCACGTGTGCCACAACACACATTCCAATGGGGGAGCGCCAGAACGAGGCGTGGAACGCAGCGCCAAAATGAGGCGTGGAACGCAGCGTGAGAAGCGCGGGACACGCGGCGCGATTGACCCTGACACATATGTGACGTCATCACGCTGGCTAGTCGCAACTGAACAGCGCCACACACCATCCTCCTATGGGAGAGATGCTACGAAGATAGGAGGAGGTATAGCAGTATAGGAGACGTGGAACGCTGTTGATACAAGCTCCACTATTGGTGAACACTGTCCCGCCCCCACACTTCCAGGGCCTGGAACGCACAATGAAGGCAATATGCCTAATTGGTACGCACGCCGCCACCTCCCAGAGGGGGAGCGTGAATCTGGAACAGGTGGGTCATTATCCTTTTTTTTAAATATATATATGTGCACAGGTTGAGGGGGTCCATGCTATACACCCCTGTAGAAGTCTGTCTAAGACGAAACCGGTCGGGTACGCTGGGGTCATTCCCAACCTTTTGCACATTTTTTGATATACTCCCACCTATCCAAGGTGGTGGAGTTAAAGTGCATTTCTATCTGTGATGTGGTTTCCCATTGGGACCATTTTATATTTATATTCTTTTTGGATTGGAGTGTGACATTTTGCTGTGGGAATATCCACTGATTGAATACACCATTTTCGGTTTATGGAGTCACATCTTTATATTCTTGATCGTGAATATCATCTTCAAACACCGGAGGCCCTCTGGATCCTGCCATTTCCCTGATGACATCACGGAGAGGACAAAGAGGAGACAGCCACGGATTGATCTATGCTCTATAGACCCTCCACCGTACGGTGAGTTATGGGTCCACAGAATCCGGTAAGAGTACCTCATTATTCCTACATTACCACACTTTTGGATATCATCTTCTGAAGTGCTTGAACCTGTTTACATCTACTGTGGGAGGAAAGTTTTTGTTCATAAGACCCATAGAGTGGGCGGACTCACCTTTCCAGTTTTAAGACTATCTCCAGGACCCAGTGTTGATGTCCTGTGGAGACCTCGTTTAGGCTCATGAACTTTTCCATAGATGGTGTTTGATCATACCAATCTAGTATATTCACAACCCTCTTCCACTTGAGGGTGCACATTGTTTTAGAGGTGTCACTGTGATTACTTTTACAGATTTATATTTTTGGTCTAAGGTTTGATACTTGGGGCCTTTGTTTACACTATTTGTGCAGCACGGTTTTTTATCATCACTTGCAAAAGTTTTGTTTTTTTGTGTTGTTTTGTGTTTATGGTAAGGCAGATCACGGCCATACCTGTATATTATTTGTTTTTTTCACTTTTGATATTTAACCATCACTTAAGGGAGAGACACCCTTAACACGATTGAGAATAATGCCGCTTACACACGGTCGTTTTTTGCGATGAAAAAAAACGTTGTTTTTTAAAACGTCATTTAAATTGATCGTGTGTGGGCAAAACGTTGTTTTTTGTCTTAAAAAAAACGACCAAAAAAAAATTCCAACATGCTTGAATTTTTTGTGTCATTTTTCAAAACGTAGTTTTTTGATTCACAAAAAGTCACCGTGTGTAGCAAAAACGTCGTTTAAAACGACGTTTTTCAACCCGCGCATGCCCAGAAGCTAGTTATGAAGCGAGCTTCAATGGAAAAGTGTGGTGAACGTAACCTCGTTTTTTGTGAAAAAAACGATGGTGTGTATGCAACATCGTCTTTGAAAGTGACGTTACAAAAACTTAGTTTTTTACTTCACAAAAAAAATCGTTTTTTTTCATCGCAGCATGTACGCGGCATAAGGATTGGAGCTCCTGTCTCCACTTTCCACTTCACAAGTGGAATTTCTCTTTTTGGCGCAACACTTATTTTCCAATACACTTGTACAACTTTCTTTGTTGTGTTGGCTGCCTACACATCTACCTAGAGTTTTGCGCATTACTTACACACACACCAGTGAGGACTCCTGTGCATTACTCCCGTCAGCAGTATCGTCTGAGATAGTCGTTTCTTCCACTGCGCCAAGAAACCTGTCAAGAACTACCTCAGGTGCCAATGGGACCATGTGCAAATGAGGCTCAGGCATTCTGAAGCCGTCAGATATGGCCTCCGTTTATTGATCATCAATAAACGAATTTGAAATAAGACAGATAATAAACAGGGTCCATGTCACTTCTACAAACAACAAAGTAATGGAACAGAATTATAAATGTTTGGTAAGATGGTATCTTACACCAGATAAATTACACTCATCTTTAGGAAATGATACGTGTTTCTGTTGGAGAGGATGTAGAGAGGTGGGTACAATGACACATATCTGGTGGTCCTGCCCAAAAGTAAAAAACTTTTGGTCAAAAATTAGACAAAAAATTAAAGAAATAATAAATATAAATATACAGGAGGACTTTTGGGTTTGTGTCTTGCATGGGGCACGAATGCCAACTAAAAGATATCTAAAGACCCTAATTCCAGATTTTCTCAACGCCGCAAAAAGCCAGATCTCGAGTAAATGGAAACGAGAAGAGAGTCCTACATTAAGAGAATGGGGGAAAAAGGTCGATGAAATTTATTACAATGATTATTTAAGATACAGAGAGGAGGAAACTTGGGCAGATTTCGAAGATAAATGGGATCCCTGGAAAAAATATAAGGTTAAGATGGAATATGCAGAAATGATGGAAGCTTAAGCAATAAAGAGGAGAGGAAATTATTAAATTGATGAGACGATAGAGGCCTAGTAAGAGGACCAGTGGGAGGTTGGGAGAAGAGGGAAGGGGCGGAGTCGGGGATGAGGTGGGAGGGGGGAAAAAAAAAAAAATATATATATATATATTATATATACATATATTCTCCACATATGATGCAAAACCATATCATAATCATAATCATTGAATATAACCATGAGCAGGTCTCAAGTTGTGGTTAAGTCTGAAGTGGAAAAAAAAAAAAGAAAAAAAAAAAAGATATGGCCTCCGGATGACCTTGATCATTCTCTGGGTGACAGTCCTTGCCTTTGGCGGTGGTAATGACAGTGTCCCCTCCTGAGTGTTGAACATTGCACCCGGGTAGATCACCTGCTGTGTGGGTGCTAGTTGACTCTTTTTGGAATTTATTAGCCACCCTAGCTCTTTTAGGGTCTGTAGAAGAATTTCCGGTGACATACCAACTGATCCGGATTGCTTGCTAGGAGAAAGATGTCATCCAAGTAGTGGTATATCCTCAAGCCCATCTCCCGCAGGGGAACCAGAGCGGATATTAGTATCTTGGTGAACATCCTGGGACAGGTGCACAGAACGAAAAGGTAGGGCTTGAAACTGTATGTGGGTCCATCCCACTGCAAATCTCAGATATTTTTGAATTGCAGGTAGAATTAGAGCATGTAGGTAGGCATCCTGACGATCGACTGAAATCATCCAATCTGATGGCTGGACTGCCTAAATAATCGTCTGCAGGGACTCCATTCCGAAGCTTTTGGGGGCTGATATACGGTCTGAGCCTCTGAAGGTCTGTCATATGTCCTCTTTGAGACCAGAAATAGGGTGGAGTAGAATCCTGCGAAGTGCCCTGCCAAGGGAACCAGAACAGCCGCCCCCTGAGGCTGGAGTGACGTTAGAAAGTTTTAATTCAATCTTATTTTATTAAAGAAAGAAAAGCAGAAAGACAAATATCGTCTCAAACATTGCAAACAGCGAAATCAAATACATCAACAGTATGTATCTTGTATGACAGAACATAAACATGTCTATGTTACATAGGAATGGGAGTAAAAGCATAAGTATGAGGATCACCACAATGCCGTAAGTGCTGCAATCCCTGCATATTAAAAAAAAAGGGGAAAGATTTAGTCATAGTGGCTATCAATCATACTTCGGGTAAGTGAACAGTACTACCCCCGTACGGTGCAGTATATGGGAGTGCACATTAATCTGTATGGAAAAAATAACATATGGGATCAGATAGCGAACCAGTAACATACGGCGGGCCAAGGCCATAGTATGTGGTCTAACGGATTCCTAAGAATGTAGTCAGAGAACTAGAGAAGGAGAAGAAGCAGGGGCAGGCAAAAGGGGGAGAGAAAGTGGGGCAAGAATTGGGGGGCAAGTATCACTCCATCATAGTACCCGGGCTACATCATCCAGGCTACCTTCAGCCCAGGAAAAAAACTCAGAAGAATATCGGAACACAGACCATGAAGTCCATGTGAGAAAAAATTGTTCGCTTTTATCGCACTCTTCCGCCAACAGACGTTCAAGGTCTCTAATGCGGTCCACTTCAACAGCCCAGTCCCCCAGGGAAGGTGTAGCCGCCGATCTCCAATGACGATGTTAGAAAGTTTTAGAGAGCTTGAGCCTTCGTCAGAGAGGATGGATCCTCTGTTCCTTTGAAAGAATACCGTGGTGGGGGTTGGGGATGATAGAAATTCCAAAGGTGCCCCCATTGAATTGTTGACAGAACCAAGGGGTCCTGACAGCATGTGGCCCAGACTGGGACAAAGAAGCTTAGCCTGGCTCCCACCGGGAGTGCCTGGGCTACTCTGGCGTCAAAGACTGCTTCTGCTCCTATGATGCGGGAAAGGTCCTTCATCCTCCTGTTCAAAAAAGAATGTCTGAGTACCTTTCCAAAGTCTTTGTTGTCTCTGGGCTGTCTTGACTGCCCAAAAATCCCTTGAATTTGTCTGGCGGAACCTAGAGGAACCGCCTTCTGTCCTTGGGAAGCATACCGGACTTTCCTCCTGACAGCCTGGAGATAGCTTTATTCGTTTTGTCTCTGAATAGTGCTTTCCCATTGAATGGGATTTTGCACCAATTTTGTTTGGAGGATAAGTCAGCCGTCCAATCTTTCAGCCAGAAGGCCCTCTTCACCATTACTGAATGCAACATGGATCTTGCAGAGCACCTGATCATGTCAATGGCCGCTACCCTGACAGAGTCTGCCGACAATCAAAGCTCTTCCAAGGCTTTAATTATATCCTCCTTGGGGACATCCTGACGCAAAGCCTTCTCAATATTATCTGTCCAAGATCTTATGGCATTTGATACGGATGTGAGGGCGATAGCTGGCTTACACGCTGCTCCCGGGGCTAAGTAGCTCCTCTTCAGCTCCAGGTCGGTTCGCCTGTCTCAAGGGTCTTTGAAGGAAGCGGAATCCTCCATGGGTAAAGTTTTTTATTTTTATTTTTTGCGAGTTGCACCACCGATGCATCTACCACTGGCATGGAGTTTAGTAACTGCCTTCCCAACTTTGTTAAGGGGTATAGTTTATTGAACCGGCCCCATGAAAGTCTTTTTGACCATTCATTCTGAATGACCTGACAAATGTGGTCACCCTAATCTCGCACATCAACGAGAAGAGAACCTGCTTCCTTTTGAGGAATGGGAAGCAACTCGTAGACTCTTGGGGAGGCTCTTCTGCATCTTTTCTGGTAATTGCTGTTTGACTGCCTGGATGAACAGCTTTACCAAGAAGAGACTGAAGCCAGAATGTTCTGACTGCTCTAAAGAGCCCTCTGAGGGATCTTCAGGTGATGAATCTCTAGCTGGTCAGCCTGACAGTGGCAGAGGTGTACCGACTGAAGGACCAGGGAGATTAGGTTCTGTATTCTGAACCTGGGATATCTGCTAAACTGGTTGATAAGCTGTAGACATTTAAGGTGTCACGGGTGCATGCAGTTTTAAAGTGTGCCTGCCTAGTATCTATTTACTTGACAGCCTCATCTTTTATTTCAGACTCCATTTACACCTGAGCGTTCTGGATCATGGGTGGAATCGCTGCAATTCTGCCCTAGATTCCAGAATCGTGTCAAAATGGGGAACGTGTTGCAATGCCATTATTTCCTAATGGCACCCCAAACGTGGTGCGATTTTGTCAAGCATCAAATCACACTATAATCTCTGCAAACATCGCTCCAGGCTCTGTGCCGAGATTTGTGCCCTAATATTAAAAGTAAGGCTGTTACTGAATAACATTTTCGTGTTCGATTAATCGTTTTTTTTTTTAAATTGACTAATTTCAAATTAATTATAACGCACATACATTTTTCGGCTCACCACCATATATAGTCCCCACTGTAATATCCACAGACATCTCCCCCACTGTAATATCCACAGACATCTCCCCCCACTGTAATATCCACAGACATCTCCCCCACTGTAATATCCACAGACGTCTCCCCCACTGTAATATGGTCCACCAGAGAAGCTTACCAAACACGAGCAGTTGAGGCCGGGTGATGAAGTCAGCACGCCGTTCTAGGCTCACCTAGGCCGCTACCGGGGGGACCAAGATGGCCGCCGCTCCGGGTGCTATGCCATAGTCGTGGCCTTTCCTATGGCCGAGGCAGCAGCGAAGCTCCGCGGATCACGTGGTGTGCCGATCCGCATGTGGTGACCCGTTCGGATCATGGATCATATACAATCCATTGCACCACTAGTACCGATCAAAAGAATTTTGATGGATTACATTTTTTTATGATTAATCGAGGAATTAATCTTTAATTTCCACAGCCCTAATTAAAAGTCAGCAGCTACAATATTTATAGCTGCTGACTTTAAATTTTTTTGGTGGGGGGAAGCACTGCTTTAAGTAATTTTTTAGGCACAAATGCAGATTTTAACATGTGTGTGATAAATTAAAAAAAATGCTTTGGCAGCAAAGCAGTAAGAAAAAACTCCTTTGAAATCTTAGAACATAAACATGTTCAGTATTCCTAATAAGACAAAGCCAGATACAGGATTTAACCTTGGAGTTAGTTTAAGTAACCCTCTCTTATCATCTACTTTCTTATCTATGGATTAGAAGAATGCTTAGAGAAATTCATGATCTTTATGTAATGGTGATTTATGCAGCTCTGTAAAGCAGTGTTCAGGATTACCCAGAGGTGTGTGGGCACCAGTACAAGCCATGTGCTCACTGTAATGCTGGGATAACTTTATATAACTCAGCTATTTTTAAATACAGACAAACCTAGAGTCACCTGAGAGCTTACAAAATATGAGAGGTGTGCTGAATTGCATTTATGTGTATTACTTTAGGTTTCAATTTTTAGAAAAATGTATTTTAGAGAAGAAAACAGCAAACATCCCATGTCATCAATGTACGAATAAGAATCCATGGTTCAGAGTAGGCTTGCACTGATACTAGTATTGATATTGGTGCCGATACCGAACAGTACTTGTACTTGTGCAAATGCTCCGATGCTTAATCCGATACCTCCCAGAAGTTGGCTGAAAGAAAACAGAGGGAGTCAGTTGTTCTATCAGATTCTATAGGATTACGGCTACCTATCAGAAGTGACATTGCGACGAAAAAAATAAAAAATGTACTGCGCATGCGCGATATGTTCCATCATGCGTTCCAAGGCGTGATGCGTTCCATACACCGATGTGACAGGTAGCAGTATTCTGATAGAACAATCAGCAGATTTGGAGGAATGTGCAAGCAGGACAGGGCAGGCGCACACACCAATGACAAATACAGATCAGATTGTTATAGAGCCCATCAGATTCTTGCACCAATTACAACAACCCATTCGGACATCTTACTACACCCAGCTACATCTTGAATCTCAGACTAATTTTAGCAAGTGCTGCCTTTCAGTGCTAATCAGTGCTGCCCATCAGTTCCCATCAGTGCCACCCATCATTGCCCATAAGTGCCACCTATCAGTGCTCATTAGCGCAGCATATCAGTGCCCATCAGTGCTGCTTATTATTGCCTCCTCATCAGTGCCACCCCATCAGTGCCAATTAGTGCCACCTATCAGTGCTGCATATTAGTGCCTCCTCATCAGTGCCACCCCTACAGTGCCCATCAGTGCTGCCTCATAAGTGCCCATCAGTGCCATCTATCAGTACCTCCTCATCAGTGCCCCCAATCAGTGCCGCCTCATCAGTGCCCATCAGTGCTGCATAAGAAGATATCATTAGTCTGTATTGTGCTTTGAAAACTGTCACATGAAATTTAAAAAAAAGTATTGTTAATTGGTATCGGTAAAAAAAGTGGTATCTGTGCAACCCTAGTTCAGAGACATTTCAATACAGAAAGAATGAAATCCTATAGTTTTCATGGGTATTAAACACATATTTTGACTAACAAAGTATGGTTATACAAACAGTATGGTTTGAAGGAACAGTCCTAGGAAGCTTATACCTATTATTGGACCATAAGGTAGATGTCCATTCAAATCCTAACTAGGCAAATCGGAAACCGGCGCTAAAGTATATTAATCCAAGATCAAAGTCTGTTGGGTCCTTTCAACTCTCACCAAGATCCTTCACTTAAATGGGTCAAATAAAGCCGAATGAATGAAACGTTTCCTCTCCTTATTTCATCACCTTCCACTCTTCCTCAGAATATGGTTCCACCCAATGCAACAAAAAAATTTAAATAAAGTACACACATACTTTAACGAGGACCATGTACTATCTAAGCATTATGCCTCGTACACACGATAGGATAGCCAGAGGACAACGGTCTGATGGACCGTTTTCATCGGTCAAAACCGATTGTGTGTGGGCCCCATAGGTTATTTAACCTTCAGTAAAAAAGCAAACTTGCTTTAAAATTTACTGATGGATACATAACGATAGGTCAAAACCGATTGTTAGTAGGCACGACCATCGGTTAAAAAATCCACGCATGCTCAGAATCAAGTCGACGCATGCTTGGAAGCATTGAACTTTTTTCAGCACGTCGTTGTGTTTTACGTCACCGCATTCTAACATGATAGTTTTTTTAACCAATGGTGTGTAGGCACGACTGACTATCAGTCAGCTTCATTGGTTAACCAATGACAACAGTCCTTCGGACCGTTCTCATCGGATGGACTGATCGTGTGTACGAGGTTTTAGAGTATCATTTACTTTTATTAGGATAGTGTTCACTGAAATTTGGATATATTTTACGGAACAATTTGCTTCTGTTAAGATAGTGTTAACTGAAATTTGGATATATTATATGGAACAAGACTGGTTTCATGCCAGGGGTGGTGAGCAAAATTACAAAGATTATTCCCTTGCTGCAAACAGTTAATGCAATAGAGATTGCTCTTTATTTAGCAGCCCATCTGTCAGCCATCTATTGCACACTCTTTACATGCACCACCTAACAGAAGGGCCCCAAAGATAGACAGCCAATACTGACAATCAGGCTCCAGGTACTTTACAGCCAACTACAGGGGTACTCTCTTTACATCCACACACTATTGGGGCTGTATGCATAGCATGCACACTAGGACATTTATCTGTTGGTTAGTTAAAGCTGAGTTCCACCCTTAAAATCACTTTTTTTCATTACATCCAGCATACGGTCCTAGTTCGGGTTTTTTCGGAGGGCGTGACGCGGCTATATACGGCGCCTGCGCAGTCAGCTCCTGGGTCTGTGCACAGGCGCCGAGTAAAAGCCGAATGCTAATCGGCTGTTTCCGGAAGGCGTGACGCCTTATAGCGGCGACACTCCGCGGTGTGCCTGGAATTCAATGTTGTGATATAAAGTAAGTACGCGCATTAAAAAAAAAAAAACAGCATACTGGCGCTGACGCCAGTATGCTGGATGTAATGAAAAAAAGTGATTTTAAGGGTGGAACTCCGCTTTAATGCTGATACTTTTAACCCTGTTTGTATGAGTTAAAATTTGTTTCAGCATTACTACTTTAGTTGATTGCCATCTTATTGGTCAGTATATACATTATGTAGTGCAGCATTTTTAAATGTGTTCAACTTCCTGTTTACTGACTCATGCTAGGTTTAACTGCCTTACCATTAAAGTGGTAGTAAACTGGGGGGCGTGGCCTGGACATGGCGGAGTGAGGTTGCTTGTTTGCTGAGCTCCCGGCCTGAAACGTCCCAAACTCTGCATGCAATCTACCAAGAAGCGAATTGCCAAAGCCAATACCCGAGTGACCTGCTCTGGAGCAACTACAGGCGATCTGCTCAATTTTTTCCAGCCCAGGCCGCAGAGGTCGTCTGGGGCCCGGGCGACGGCACCACGAGGCGCGGAAGATACCACCTGGGGGCTTGGAACACAGTGACTGGACTCTTCCCCCTGCAACCCCGTCTTTACCTGTTAAGCCTCTGACCTCACCGGAGCTCGCCGCCCTGAACATGGAGTCCCCGACCTCATCCCCAGGACGTCTGGAAGTGGACCAGGACATTCGCGCCCTTTTACAAGCCCTCCCCACGCGCTCGGACATTGAGGCCCTCATCCTGTGGCTGGAGGAGACGCACTGCGGTGACTTTCTGGAAGTGCAGGAGGAGGTGTCCACACTCACGGACAGGGTGTCGACGGGTGAGTCATCGCTGGCGGCGCTCGAGCAGAGGGTAGCGGGCCTGGAGCAAACGAGAGACCAGCATCGGGACACAGCAGTGGCATTGCAGCTCCACCTGGAGGATGTGGAGGACCAGAGCCGCCGCAATAATCTGCGGCTTCGCGGTATCCTGGAGGCGGTGGATGCAGAGGCCCTGGACAGAAGACTGCAGTCCCTGTTCCACGATGTCCTGGAAGAGCTGGCGGAAGTGGTGGAGGTGAACCAGGCCCACAGAACACTAGGCCCCAGAGCTCCGGATCCTGACAGGCCCCGTGACGTGATATGTCGTCTTCTACGATACGCGCAAAAGGAGCGCATCCTCCGAATGGCGTAGGATCGAGGGGAGATCGAGGTGGATGGCGCCCGGATCAAGATCCGTCCGGACCTATCGAGAGCGACGCTACGCCTCAGGGCGATGTTGCGGCCTGTCCTGGAGCTGGCTAAAGATCACGGATACACGTACAGGTGGGGGTATCCTCTATCCGTCACCTTCAGGAAGGATGGTCAAGCTTATATTCTGCAGACCCCGGCGGACCTTCCCGGCCTCTTCGAGGTCCTGGAGACCGACCCGATACAGGTTCCAGATTGGCTGCAGATCCTGCCGCGCTCGTTTGGGAGATCGGGCCCGTCCAACTTTAGAATTCCAGCTCATCCCCGCCAACAGCGCCAAGGCCGGAGACGTCGGAGAGCCCCCTCGGGAGGAGATCTCCAGGACTAAACTATAAGTAGGTCTTGAGCCACGTCTCACCACCTACTTCCCACTCTTTCTACCCCCCTGCCAACCTGACTATGCCAAGCAACCCCTTACGCTGTGCGGTGCTGTCCTCGCCCCATGGGATCTGATCATTCCTGTGCTCGCTACGATTGTCCTCCCGCCCCCTCCCCTCTGGTTTTATGTACAGGAGAGGCTAGGATTTGCCCTGCGGTGATGTTTGCCTTTGGCCGGGCATGTCGGCTGCCGTGTCCCGGGGGGGTGGGGGGTGGGTTGATGGCAACCCGATCGGGCTGCTATGTCCTGCTGGGGCATTGGGGAAATAAAATATGGGGTCTTGGTGTCTAAGACATTGCGGCCGACATGATACCTGGCTGTGTTAGAGACCCAGCCCTGCTAGCTGTGACCCTCACTGGGCTCCCTGTTACCCCTGTCGTGATCCCGCGTCCCCTCTCATTATTTACTCATCCTGGAGCACCGCTTCACCTGCTTCTGGGGGAGCACCGACGCCCTGCCTTAGGCTTCTGGGGGAGGGATATTGGATAGTAAATCCTTACACGGCCCTTGGTCTTGCGAGACCCAGCCGGGGACAGGGGGTGGGGGATGGCTACCTACCCTACCCCAGGTTGTCTGACGATATTACAGACCATTGTCCTGCACCCCCGCACGTCTCACGCTTGATGGGGGCCATGAGGGACCTGGTGGCTGCTGACAGTGTGTCTCTTACGGCCCCAAGGCTGGAAACCTTAACTGGGACGCATACGGAGTGGATGATGGTGCTTTGGGGGGAGGACAAGGGTCAGCGTGACCTAGCTACGCAGTGGTCAGTGGGATGCTTACCCCAAGGGCGCAGTTAACCTAGGGGGTGGCTGGGATTGGATTTGCGGGCTGCGAACTGATATTGTATGGGTGGTGGGATGCTGGATTTACCCTTGGATGTTGTGGGCCTGATCGCTTTTACTGATCCTCACAAGATCTGCTCCCTTTTATGTTACAGAAGAGGGCTGTGGATGTTACTTTTATATGCTTGTTTTCATGTTCATGCTGTTCCAGATTTTGTACCGTTATGTTTCTATGATTTGTACTAATACTGTGATTACTGAATGCCTATCTGACTAAATTGTATTGCATTAACTACTACCAACATTCTTGCCAGCCGGGGGGGATGGGATCCGGGTGCTTGCCTTACTGGGCCTGTCTACCCACCTATCCACTTACGCCTGCGCTCGATTGCCGGTCCTGTACTGGCGAGCGCTCTAGCTGTTTGGGCTGATTTCGTTTTTCTCTTATTCCTGCCACACTAGCTAGTGTAGGCCTTCTACCTTGTTTCCACCTCTCTTTTTTCTTTTCTACTTCTTTTGGCTATTGTCCTTCTTTCTCTCTTTCTCCCTCCACTTGTAGGGCCCTCTTCCTTCCCCCTACCAGTTCCCCCCCTTTTTTCCATCACCTGAGTCGCGGACATGGACACGCTGACAGTGGTATCACTCAACGTTAAGGGGTTGAATATCCCGGAAAAAAGGAGAATGCTCCTTCATAATATGCATCGTATGAAGGCGGATGTGGTCCTGCTCCAGGAGACACACTTCCGTGATAACAATCTGCCAGTCTTGAAGAATAGGTTTTACCCCACAGTCTACCATTCCCAATATACGGAGACGAAGTTGAGGGGAATCTCTGTTCTCCCCTCGGCTAGTGTTCCGTGGACCCTGGGGGAGGTGAGGACCGACCCTGAGGGTCGCTCATTGTTTTTTTAGGGCCGCATAGGACGGGAACAGGTTACCATAGTGAATCTCTACGCACCAAATGACCGACAAGACAGATTCCTTGCAAAGCAACTAGATCGTCTTTCAAACTTCAGGGAAGGCCAACTCATAGTGGGAGGAGACTTAAATATCCCACTGTTACTGTCTGAGGACACCTCGACCGGTCGCTCCGCCACCTCTGGAGACCTTCGCAAAACGCATACTCGCGACTCTCCACACGCACCAATTAGTAGACGCTTGGAGACTCCTCCACCCAGGCGAGAAGGACTACACCTTCTTCTCTAAACCCTATCAGTCCTACTCAAGGATAGACTTGTTCTTGATCCCTCATCGACACCTTGCTGCGATCAAACAAGCCTTGATCGGTTCCATTACGTGGTCAGACCATGCCCCGGTAACATTGCTCTATAACCTGACAGACACCCTCACCGAAGACATCCTTGGAGACTAAATGAGAGCCTACTACATGATGAGGATACTATGACAGAGGTGGGGAGAGAACTGGGGCACTATTTCCACACTAATTCCACTGCGGATAGCGACCCGGGGGTAGTCTGGGAAGCCCATAAGGCTGTGGTGAGGGGCATCCTTATTAAACATGGGGCCCGGCTGAAAAGGCAGAGGAGCGAGCAGCTTCGCTCTATGCTTTGGAAGCTGCAGACCCTGAGTGAACTCTGACCTAAACTCCATCCGTAGACAAATCACAGACTTACTGCAGTACAAAGCTAAGGCCGCGATGCAGATCTGTAGACGTAAAGTCTACGAGTCCGGCAATAAGTGTGGGAAAATGTTAGCTCAGGCACTCCGCTCTCAGCAATCGTCGTCGTTCATACCACACATTGTCACACGCAAAGGACGCAAAGTATCCATCCCTCAACAAATCTCCAATGAATTCAGAGACTTCTTCCAAAAGTTATACAATCTTCCCCCTTCCCCTCTGAACCACGACGTAGAGCGATCCGCGAACTACATATCTGCCTCGCAAATGCCGACACTCAGGCCTGAAGTGGTGGAGATGCTGGAGGAACCAATTACCCTGCCTGAGATTTAGGCGGCATTGAAATCCTCCAGGCCTGGCAATGCCCCAGGACCCGGATGGCCTTACTGCCCCTTATTATAGGGCCCTATTCCCATCCTTGGGAGATCGCCTGTTACACCTTTTTAATACTCTAGGCACGGGGGGAAACTTTCATCCCTGGACCCTACAGGCACAGATAGCGGTGATCCACAAAGAAGGGAAGGACCCGTGTCAGTGCTGTAGTTACCGCCCTATATCTCTGCTAAATTCGGACATAAAATTGTTCACAAAGATTATTGCCACGAGAATCCAAAACCACCTCCCTGACTTAATACATCTTGACCAGGTAGGTTTTGTGCCAACTAGGGAGGCTAGAGACAATACGACCAATGTACTGAATTTGCTTCATGTCGTCAACGCCACCAAACGCCAGCTGTCTTCGTTGGGACGGACGCCGAAAAGGCGTTCGACCGTGTGGATTGGCAATTCATGTTTGCGACCCTTCGGCACATAGGCTTAGCACATAGGATGATGAGTTGAATAGCCTCAGTTTCACACGGGCCTGACGGCTAGAGTGCGGGCGAATGGTACGATGTCGACATCACTCCCGATCACTAACGGGACCAGACAGGGTTGCCCACTATCGCCCTTGCTCTTCGCCTTGACCTTAGAACCTTTCCTACGACATGTCAGACTCAATATGGGTATTACAGGAGTGACAATAGGTACCCACCAATGCAAGGTCTCGGCCTATGCCGGTGACATGATGTTCTCCCTGACAAACCCCTCGACCTCCCTACCGAATCTGATGCAGGAATTCGACTCCTACGGTATGCTATCCAACATGAAAATTAATCTGACCAAATCTGAGGCGATGGGAGTGGGAGTTCCCTTGCCACGACTGAACGATCTCAAACAAAGTTTCCGCCTGAAGTGGACGGACACGGCTCTAACATATCTGGGGACCCGCTTGTCACCGAGACTTTCCGAAATTTTTATACTCAACTTCCCCCCCCTGGTCCAGACCGTGGAGAAGTTACTGGACCAATGGACCACGGGTTAACATTCATGGTTTGGGCGTTGTAGTATCCTCAAGATGTCAGTATTCCCCAAATTCACTTATCTCATACAAGCCCTCCCGGTGCGCATCCCTGCTGATTACTTTAGACAAGTTCAATCCATATTTGGGACTTTCCTGTGGGCAGGCAAGCACCCTAGGCTGCACAGGAATGTCCTTTCCCTGCCCAGAAGGGCTGTATACTCCAGTTCGTTCACAAGTCTTCCATATGCGCTAAAATTCAGGAGACTAACTACAAGATACTGACCAGGTGGTATAGGACCCCAGACCTACTTAACCGACTGTTCCCGACGGTGTCGAACCGCTGTTGGAGATGCCAGAAAGCCCCAGCTTACAGATGTTCTGGGCGAAAGTTAGGCGCATAACGCAAAAGTTTTCAGATAGAACCGTCCCGAACGACCCGGCATATTTCCTCCTGCATGCGAACGATACCCCAGTGTGTGTTTACAAAAAGTCGGTTGTTCGCCATCTGTTAGACGAAGCAAAGGCGTGTATACCGCTCTGCTGGAAGTCCCCGGACCGCCTGACAGTGGCCATGTGGCTGCGGAAGGTGATGACATTGATAGAATGGAAGACCTGGCCCTGACAAAGCAAGACAGAAACGAACGGTACTCCCAAATGTGGACTTTATGGAATATTTTCAAGTACTCGGAGGAGGGCCAAGCCCTCAGGGGTGTTATTTAGACATTATATACAGAAGATTGTTGACACTTAACCCATGAACTGTTTGCTCGGATTGTTCTCCTGGGGCGGACCGTCAGCCGCCAGCTGTTGTCCATGCTCGTGACTCTTCCCTCTCCCCCTACCCCCCCTTCTTTTTCTCCCCCCTCCTTCCCCTCCCCCACTCTGTAGTCCCTCTTCTCTGCTACCATCTCGCTGCCTCCCTATGCAGCACTTGCTCTCTTTCTAGTTCTCCTCTCATTGTTTCATCTCAATTAGAAAAAGGAAAACGAGGGGAGCTGGGTCCGCAAACCGCTTTTTTCACCCCGCACTCTCAGATTTATAATCTGCCGAGAAAAGATTTGCAGGGAAAATGCTGATGAAGAGGGGGGAAATAGGGCATTCTGGGGGTGCCCCTGGGCTGCCCATCCTCATACCTGTGCCGGATGTTGCCTCCAAAACGTATATCTTTCTCTGTATCATTGTTTTGATATTGTTACTGTTATGGTTCGTGTGGACCAGTTTCTCACTTTGAATAAATAAACAATTAAAAAAAAAAAAAAAAAAGTGGTAGTAAGCTCTGTACTACCACTTTCACTTACAGGTAAGCCTATAATAAGGCTTACCTGTAAGTATAAAGAATATCTCCTAAACCTGCATGCGCAGCGGGGATCTTCGGCTAAAGGCCCGGCAGCCGCAGACCTTGCCGGACGCTCATTATGGCTTTTACTTTTCAGGTATGAAAAAAAAAAAAAAAAAGCAGCGGCTTTACTACAATTTTAAACCATCAATTTAATCTATAAACCAGTAGTTTGTGGCCTATTTTCTGTGTATGTTTATAGTGTGGTAATATACTAACGATTAAGTTACACAGGTATGATCGGCCTTCAACCTATGAATTGGCAAGTGATGTAGGTGTGGCCCTGTTCTGATAACAAAAGTGCTAGTGACAGTATATTAAGTTAAAGTGACAAGTACTTTGTGTTCCCTTCAAAATCCTATAGCTGAAACAGAAGTGCTTGTTGCAGTGTTAATATTATTTAAGTATTACACCTTCAGCTGGGTGTGAACCTTTGGTAGGAATGTTTGCTGTGCATGTAGTAACTCAGCCTATAAAATCTTACCGAAATTGCCAATACAAGAACTAATGTCCGAGATGCATAAAATAATTAAAATTACCAAAGAATATAAATATATGAATGAATGAATGAATGAATGAATGAAAAACTTGTATAGCGCAACCCATGCGAATTTAATCGCCTCTGGGCGCTTGTTGTTCCTTTCTCTTTTGAATTCAAAAGAGATGAGTCTTGATCTTTCTCCTGAATGCGAGGTGGTTCTCCTCCAACCGAATACTGGTCGGTAAAGCGTTCCATAGTCTGGGACCTTGGAGCGCGAATCTTCTTTCTCCTTTGGACTTAAAGTTGGCTTTCGGAATCTGGAGCAGATTTTGATTGGTGGATCGCAGAACGCGATTGGGATTGTGAGCTTTTATTTTTTCACATAGATAATGGGGGGCATTCCCATGAATACATCTATGCGTTAGGCAGAGAGTTTTAAAAACAATTCTGTCTTTTACTGGCAACCAGTGAAGGGATCTCAGAGAAGGTGAGATTGATTCCCATGGTTTTTTTCCAGTCACAAGTCTAGCGGCCGTATTTTGCACGACTTGAAGACGAGCGATTTGGTACTTGGGGAGTCCGAGGTAAAGAGCATTTGCATAGTCTAATCTTGAATTCACAATTGCTCCCACCACGACTGGTACGTCTTCTTTGGGGATGAAAGGAGTAAGTCTGCGTAGTAGGCGTAGCAGATGGTGAGATCCGCTGACTACAGACCCTATTTGTGCATCCATTGTCATGTAGGAGTCAAAGATGACCCCAAGACTTTTGACTTTGGTGCTAGGGGTGATGATTTTGCCCAAAATGGGCGGGGGTATCCAAGTTGTCCCCGGGTGATTCGTGCGCTTGGCGTGAAACAGTAGAAGTTCTGTTTTTGCTCCGTTGAGTTTTAGGTAACTCTTTGTCATCCAGTTCTCTATCAAAGAGAGGCATGTCTCTAGATTGAGGTGATGATCCTTTTTATTGCATATGCGGAAATACAGTTGCGTATCGTCTGCATATGAGTGATAAAGCAGTTTTTGGCTGCTAATTATTTCAAAAAGGGGACGAAGATAGATGTTGAATAACACCGGCGACAGAGGCGATCCTTGGGGGACTCCGCACGATACTGTGCGTTTCTCGGAAGTGAAAGATCCCAACTTCACAGTTTGCGATCGGTTTTCCAAAAAAGAGGAGAACCAAGATAAGTCGCTTTCTGCGACTCTGGCTACTTCGACTAGTCGAGTCAGTAATAGCTTATGGTCTACAGTATCGAAGGCTGCGCTTAGGTCCAACAGGACCAGGAGACAGGATTCGCCTTCGTCTGCGGCCTCGAGGGCGTCGTCCCATATTTTGAGCAGTGCTGTTTCCCTTCCCGTGTCCAGGACGGAAGCCAGATTGGTATGGATCTAGTAGGTTGTGGGTATCTAGATGCTGTTGCAGCTGTTGTACCACTACTTTCTCCATTACCTTTGAGAGGACATTTAGGCCTGTTATGGGACGGCGGTGAGTTGGGTCCTTGGGGTCAAGGGTATGTTTTTTCAGAATGGGTTGAATTATGCCCTCTTTCAACTGGGAGGGCACTATGCCTTCCTTGAAGGATTGATTTATAAGCTGCGTGATCGGAGGTGCCAGGATGTCGGCGCATTCCTTCAGCAGTTTAGTGGGGATGATATCATTTGGCGCTGTGCCGTTACGCAAAGAATCAATGATAATCTTTGTGGCCTGTATAGTAATGGGTTCCAGGGTGAACTTACCTGATTGTGGCGAAATATTGATGGTGCTGTGTGAAAGATTACGGGAGGGATTGGGGGGGGTTTGGTTCTGCTGAATGCTTTTCCGGATTGCCTCAATTTTATTAATGAAGTAATCCGACAATTCATCGCAAAATTCTTGGGTGTCAGAGTTGGGGGCTTCTAGACATCTTGGATTCATGGTCTGATTGACCAATCTAAAGAGCTCGCGGGGGCGATTTAGGGCGCTGTTGATAGCCTCGGAAAAATAATTTTTCTTGGCTTTGAAAATTTCTTTGTGGTATTTCCTGGTTGATGCCTTGTAGATGGAGAGGTTCGCCTCTGAAGAGCTTCTCTTCCAGGCGGCTTCCGCCCTTCTACGCTCTTGTTTTAATAACGCCAATTGGTTGTTGAACCAGCTGGAGGTATTTTTTCGGATGCAGGTTATATGTTTCGGCGCTATTAAGTCAGCTGACTGTAATAGGGCTGTGTTTATGGCATCCAGTGTTTCTACAGCCGTTTGGTTCGGCTGAATTGTTTTTATTTTATTCCTTAACGTGGTTTTGAAGAGTTCCGAATGGAGCTTCTTCTGACATCTAGTCCAGTGTGTTGTCACTGGTTTTGATGTTTTTGTTAAGGGAGGGAAATCGGAAATAATGAATTTAATTGCATGGTGGTCTGTCCATGGCAATAGTTCCTTTTCCAAGATTTTTATTTCCAGATTTTGCCTGAAAATAAGATCGAGGGTGTGACCTGAAGTATGTGTGGGCCCACATACTAATTGCTGTAGCCCTAATCCTCCTAGATGTTCAATGCAGGCGTCGGCAATGGGGTCTTGTGATGAATTGGCCCAAAGATTAAAATCCCCGAGCAGCAAAAGGTGTTTGCTGTTAAGGGTATAGGTAGAGATGAAGTCCGTCAATGATAGTAAAAGCTGCGATTTTGGGCCGGGTGGTCTATAGCAGAGTAAAATCTGTACGGTCTCCTGGGAGTTTATTTCCAGCTTCAGCATAAGGGTTTCCATGAATGGAAGAGGGTTTTGAAGGACTGGTTTAATGATCGTAAGATGGGACTTGTGGATCACCGCCAGTCCTCCTCCTCTTTGCCCTAGTCTGTTTTCCGTTATAATACGGTAGGTTTCTGGCACCATTTCTCCTAAAATGGTGTTACAGTCGGCTGTGAGCCAGCTCTCTGTAATAAAGAGGCAGTCTAAATCGTATTGTAGAATGAAATCATGGATTTCTAATCGATGTTTTACTGCCGATCTGGTGTTGATCAACGCACATGATATGTGCTTAGGCTGGGGTAGGCGGCTGTGATGTTTGATAGTCGATCTCCGATCGTTTCTCAAAAGGCGCAGAATTTTTAGTTTTTTTTTGGTAATGGCTGGTAAAAATGCGGCATATTGCTTCAAGTCCCAAATGGTCTCTGCCGTGTATTGCAGATTGACCATGGTCGCCATATACCGGGGGGGGGGGGGGGGG
Source organism: Rana kukunoris (assembly GCA_029574335.1). Classification (NCBI taxonomy): domain Eukaryota; kingdom Metazoa; phylum Chordata; class Amphibia; order Anura; family Ranidae; genus Rana; species Rana kukunoris. The sequence goes on from CM056059.1 coordinate 93,686,392, forward strand.
GGAGTGGAGGATTTTCAAGAAGTGACTGAATCCTCCACCCAGGCTTGGTCCAGAGGAAGGCAAAAAACCCTGGCCTTGCAATGCCAATGTGCTACGGCGGGGAAAAAATTCCTTCCTGACCCCTTAAGAGGCGATCGGCGAACCCTGGATCAAGTCCTAATAGTGTTAAGGAAAGGGGATTGGGGCTGGGTGTACCAAGATGGCCGCCGACCAGGCAGCAGGATCCAGGCTGGGGTCCACCTAATTAAGTGGATCGGTGCTGCCTGGGGGGCCAGGAAGAATAGCTGGGAGGAGAGGGGGGGTTTGCTGGGGTAGGAGGAGGCTTTCTGGGCCGTTGAGGTGATTTGCTGCCGGTTGCCGGGCGTGAGGAGCGGTGCGCCGCTAGGCCGCAGGTGAAGCCGCGGCCTTTCCTAAATCGCGGCTGCCGCGAATCCTCACAGGCCGGCGCGGAAGTGTAAAAAACGCCCGAATGGCGTGGAATTGCGGGGATAGCACTGGGGGGGATGAAAGAGGGAGAGCTGTGGGGGGGTTGGAAAAGCTGCCTCAGCTTGTCCTGAAAAGGACAGCTGTGTGTGGCTTACCTGCTTGGCTCCCTGGCGAAGGGATGAAGGAGGGAGCCAGCGGGGATCAAGCAAGTCAGGGGAAGCCTAATGAGTCCCTGGAGGGGTGGAGGGAGCCTGCCTGACTGTCTGGCTGACTGGTCCCTGGCGAGAGCGACTCGTGCGGGAGGCCGGAGCGTCCTACTCTCCCACTGTCACTGACTGACTGACTGAGCAGGTAATATTTTAAAACATAGCTAAAGTCTATGGCCCGGATTCACGTACCTGGGCGCATCTTTATTCTGGTGTAGCGTATCTTGTTTACGCTATGCCGTGAGAGGCGGCGTGCAACGTTGCGGCGGTGTAGCGTATAGTTGTCGGCGTAAGCCGACGTAAGTCAAATTAAGTGGAAGTGGGCATGATTTATTATAGTGAAGCGTGACCCCATGTAATGAAGGGCCGAACAAACAGCGTAGAATCACGTCGGGACAAGCGCCTAAGATACGTCGAATCACTGAACATAACCTACGCACAACTTTATTCACGTAGTACTACATAAACGACTTACAATACGACGGCTGTTCCCTCATCTATACCTTTGCATGACTTACCCCTGCTTTATGTGGGGTAAGTTTACGCCAGACGTACGACTTACATAAACCGCGTATATTAATGCGCCGGGCGCAAGTACGTTCGTGAATTGGCGTATCTTACTAATTTGCATATTTAACATGGGTACGCGTAATGCGTCCAGCGTAACTATGTGCCCACGATACGCCGGCGTAGGCAAGTTACGTCGGGCGGCTGAAGCCTTGTTTAACGACGTATCTAGCTTCGCGAATCGGCGTAACAATACGACGGCGCACATTTGTACTTATGATGGCGTATCTCTAGATACGCCGGCGTAAAACTTTAGTGAATCCGGGCCATGGTGCTTTAAATTGGTGATAAATGGTGACTGGTGCTCTTAACCACTTGCCTACTGTGCACCTACACCCCTTTCCTGCCCAGACAAAATTTAAGCTTCCGGCACTGCGTCGCTTTAACTGACAATTGCGCGGTCGTGCGACATGGCTCCCAAACAAAATTGGCATCCTTTTTTTCCCACAAATAGAGCTTTCTTTTGGTGGTATTTGATCACCTCTGCGGTTTTTATTTTTTGCGCTATAAACAAAAATAGAGCGTCAATTTTAAAAAAAAATGCAATATTTTTTACTTTTTGCTATAATAAATAACCCAAAAAATATATAAAAAAAATATTTTTTTCCTCAGTTTAGACCGATACGTATTCTTCTACATATTTTTGGTAAAAAAAAAATGCAATAAGCGTTTATCGATTGGTTTGCGCAAAATTTATAGTGTTTACAAAATAGGGGATAGTTTATGGCATTTTTATTTTTTTACTATTAATGGCGGCGATCTGCGATTTTTTTATTGGGACTGCGACGTTATGGCGGACATTTCGGACACTTTTCTGACACTTTTCTGACATTTTTGGGACCATTTACATTTATACAGTGAACAATGCTATAAATATTGTAGCAGAGCATCCCAGAGAGAGCCTGGGAAAGTCCAGTTCGGGGTTTATACCTCTCCCAGGCTCCTCTCTTACACGTTCAGGGATCTCTGATCCCTGATCCAGGTCAGGTGTTGGCCCTCTTCCCCAGGCCAATTTAAGCTCACCTGAGCTAACAGCCATTGCTCTGTCCTGGGAAACAGTGTGAATCTGTGAGAGCAAGGAGGCTGCTGGAAAACTGGTGAGAAGTGTGTGTTTGAGCTAACAAGCGGTAGGCTTGTTTAGCTTAGTAGTTAGGACCTGCTTAACGTGTAGTTAGAGCCGAGACACGGCTAGGTGTTTGTTTGACTATTTTTGTTTTGTTTTCTGCACACTGTACAGCACCTGTAAATAGACTTTGTATAGCACCAATAAACATCCCACTGTTGTTCACTGATCCGATGGACTTTGGTATCTGTGCTGGCTCATCCCAGGGAGCTTTTGTACCCGCTACCTATCCCCAGCTTACATATGGTGGAGGCTGCGATCAGCAATAGTAAGTTACTATTTAAAAAGCCAGTACCTAAAGTGACAACATGGAGGAAATCCTCAAACAGATGGTGCTATTCAATGCTGCACAACAGCAAGCAAACGCTGCACAACAGCAAACTAATGTTTGCGCTGCAGCAAGCCAACGCTATCGCACAGGAGCAATCGCAGAGGCAGATTAGTGCTGTACAGGAGCAATCGCAGAGGCTGTTTGAACAGCTTGCCACTGCTGCAGAAGCGGATAGGAAAACCCTGACTAAAGTTGCAGAAACGCTAGCACAGTGGGCACCTGCGGAAATCAAGGATATTAGAGACAAGCCTTCAGCCATCCATGTGGCTCGCTTTCTGTCAAAAATGACTACGGATGATGATCCAGAGGCCTTCCTGCTAACATTTGAACGGACCGCTGAGAGGGAAGATTGGCCTAAAACCAAGTGGGCAGGACTGATCGCCCCCTTACTTTCTGGTGAATCGCAGAAGGCCTACTATGATCTGGAGTCGGCAGAAGCGGGAGACTATGAAAAGGTCAAGCAGGAAATTCTGGCGCGACTCGGTGTCACCTTGGCCGTTCGAGCCCAACGGGTCCACAGCTGGTTCTTCCAAATTGAGAGGCCCCAAGATCGCAGATGTTCGACCTAATCCACCTGGTGAGAAAATGGCTACAGCCGGAGTCCCTGTCTGCGCCACAAATAGTGGAGCGTGTGGTCATGGACCAGTTCCTGAGGTCACTCCCAATTCCCCTGCAGAGGTGGGTGAGTCAAGGGGACCCCAAGTCGGCAGATAACTTGGTGGAACTAGTCGAAAGGTACTTTGCTGCAGAGAACCTGGTCACCACCCCAACAGCCGCACGGACTTTCCACCCAAAGCCACGGTCTCCCCAGGCAACCGGTAAGACTGTTCCAGGGGAAGTGGGTGGTAAGCATGGCAAGGAAATAGGGGGGAGGATCTTTGGTGCCAGGACTGAAGTTTGGCGTCCCAAGCAAGGGAAACCACTGCCTGTCAGCAAACCAACTTGGGGAAACATCAGGTGTTTTCGTTGCCAAGAGCTGGGACATGTTGCAGCAAATTGTCCTTTGACTGATGAACCAATGCAGTGTGATCTGTCTATTAGAAGGCAGTCTATGTTTGCTGCTGTTTCATGCGCTGCAGTGCCAAATGTGGGAAACACATGTATCACATGACTGTTAATGATAAGCCTATTACGGCCTTACTGGACTCTGGAAGTCTAGTTACTTTGGTTACAGCTGAGATAGTTAAAACTGTGAATTTTCATGAAAAAAAAGTTGCTGTGATCTGTGTACATGGGGATACCCGGGAGTATCCTATAGCCACAGTTCAGTTTAAAACTGGCTTAGGTACGGTGTCCCATGCGGTCGGACTTGTGCCCCACTTGGTGCATGAGGCCATCATTGGTAGGGACTTCCCTAAGTTTTGGGAGCTGTGGGATCGTCCCGACCCGGTGGCAGTACCTAACTCAGTCGCAGAGCCAGAGCTCCTGCTACTTCCGATATTGTGGGTTCAGGGACTCATCTCAGGGCTCTCCGAGTTTTCCTTCTCGGTTATGGCAGGGGAGCTGGAGGAGCTGAGGAAGTCCCCACAACGAGTAGAGCCGGACAGCCGTCTGCTGACTCGGAGCCTACGTTGGAGTTTACTGACCTCAATGTGCACAAGGAAAATTTTGGTACTGAGCAGAGAAAAGACCCCTACCCTTGCCAGGGCCTGGGAAATGTAATGGTGATTAACGATGTACCTGTCGAACCAGGGGATAGGCCCTGTTTTCCTTATTTCAGCAGCAATGATGATTTACTGTATCGTGTATGTAAAAAGAATGATGAAGTTATTGAACAGTTGGTGGTCCCTAAGCCTTATAGAAGGGTGGTGTTGGAACTTGCCCATGGGCACTTGCTAGGAGGCCATTTAGGGGTTGAGAAAACCACTGAAAGAGTGTTGCGCAGGTTTTACTGGCGGGGATACAGAAAAATATTGAAAATTATTGTCAATCCTGTCCGGTGTGTCAGATGTCAGCCCCCCAGCCCCACTTCCGAAGTCCTTTAGTGCCCTTGCCCATTATTGAAGTGCCCTTCGAGAGGATTGCCATGGACCTTGTGGGTCCGCTCCCCAAATCCGCCCGTGGTCATCAGCATATCCTTGTGATGATGGATTACGCTACCCGTTACCCTGAGGCCGTTCCCTTACGCGCCGCGTCTGCTAAAAACATTGCCAAAGAGCTGTTTATGGTGTTCAGTCGGGTTGGCATCCCTCCATAAAGAAATCTTACAGACCAGGGTACCCCATTTATGTCACGGATAACTAGGGGCTGTGCAAGTTATTTAAGGTGACGCAGTTGCGAACCTCTTGTGTATCATCCGCAAACAGATGGGCTTGGTGGAACGTTTTAATAAGACGTTAAAGGGCATGTTAAAAAGTTTGTTGACAAAGATGGAAAGACTGGGACTTCCTGATACCGTACCTGATGTTTGCTATCAGGGAGGTTCCCCAGTCCTCTACAGGGTACTCTCCATTTGAGTTGCTTTACGGGAGACACCTCGGGGACTCTTGGACATAGCAAGGAAACTTGGGAGGGGGAACAGACACCCTCACAAAAGCATAATTGAGCATATCGCTCAAATGCAGGACAGAATTGCAGCAGTAATACCAGTGGTGAAAGAAACATTTACTACAGGCACAAGCAGCCCAACAGAGAATATACAACCGGGGGGCCCAACTCCGTGTTTTCTCACGGGTGACAGGGTCCTCGTATTAGTTCCCACTGTTGAGAGCAAGTTCCTGGCTAAGTGGCAGGGCCCCTTTGAAGTAATTGAAAGAGTTGGGGAAGTCAATTACAAGGTGTATCAACCAGGTAAAAGGAAGCCGGAACAGATTTACCGGTAACCTGTTTAAAGCCCTGGAAGGATAGACTGGCGTTAACTGCAAGGTCCCTACCGGTAACGCCTAAGGGTACTGAATCCCCTCTGATCCCTGAGGTCACGATTCCAGACACCCTGTCATTTTCCCAAAAACAGGAAGCTAGAGAGTTTCCTGATAAGGAATAGAGAGAAAAATTTTCAGAGTTGCCTGGCACGACATCAGCGGTTCAGCATGATATTGTTACTGAACCTGGGGTCCGTGTCAAGCTCAAAACGTACCGAATTCCTGAAGCGAGAGGAGAAAGGACATCAGTGCTGAAGTTAAAAGAATGTTGGAGCTAGATGTCATTGAGGAATCCAATAGTGATTGGTCGAGCCCCATCGTGTTAGTCCCAAAACCGGATGGCACCTGGAGGTTCTGTAATGACTTCAGGAAGCTTAATGCAGTGACAAAGTTTGACACGTACCCAATGCCCAGGTAGATGAACTTATAGACCGACTGGGCAAGGCCCGTTATCTGACCACTTTGGACTTGACCAAAGGATATTGGCAAATACCCCTGACTAATTGTGCAAAGAAAAGACTGCGTTTGTGACCCCGGAGGGATCATTCCAGTATAAGAAAATGCCTTTTGGGTTGCAAAATGCCCCTGCAACCTTTCAGAGGGCCATGGACAGGACCCTAAGACCGCACCAGCAGTATGCTGCAGCTTATTTAGATGACATAGTGGTGCATAGCACTGACTGGGAGTCTCACTTGCCCCGTGTCCAAGCTGTCCTTGATTCCCTCTTCAAGGAAGGTTTTACGGCAAATCCCAAAAAATGTGCCATTGGTTTTGGAGGAAGCCAAGTATTTGGGCTACACTATTGGCCGTGGAGTTATTAAAACCCCAAGTGAATAAAGTAGAAGCCATCCAGGAGTGGCCACGTCCTGCAAACAAGAAGCAGGTCAGGGCCTTCTTGGCATTGCGGGATATTATAGAAGGTTTATTCCAAATTTTGCCACTATAGCTGCCCCACTGACAGACTGACGAAAGGGAAAGACTCGTAATGATAAAATGGTCCCCAGTAGCAGAAGAATCTTTCCAAGTCCTGAAGAAGGCTCTTTGTGCACAGCCAGTGCTATACTCCCCCGATTTTTCCAAAGATTTTTTGGTTCAGACAGATGCCTCTGATGTAGGTATCGGGGCAGTACTATCACAGGTATACAATGGGGAAGAACACCCTGTGGTCTACCTAAGCAGAAAGCTCAATGATCATGAGAAAAAAATATGCAGTCATTGAAAAGGAATGTTTAGCCATAAAGTGGGCCGTGGACGCACTCAGGGTACTACCTGTTAGGGCGCCAGTTTGAGCTAATAACTGACCATGCTCCCCTGAAATGGATGGCCCAAAAGAAGGAGACTAATAGGCGGGTGAACCGGTGGTTTTTGGCCCTCCAGGATTATTCCTTTTCGGTAAAACACAGGCCAGGTGTTGATGAATGGGAAATGTAGATGCCCTGTCCCGTGTTCACTCCTGTTGGGCTACAGGTGTTCCAACCCTGGGGTTGAAACAAGAGGGGAGGGTGTGTAGCAGAGCATCCCAGAGAGAGCCTGGGAAAGTCCAGTTCGGGGTTTATACCTCTCCCAGGCTCCTCTCTTACACGTTCAGGGATCTCTGATCCCTGATCCAGGTCAGGTGTTGGCCCTCTTCCCCAGGCCAATTTAAGCTCACCTGAGCTAACAGCCATTGCTCTGTCCTGGGAAACAGTGTGAATCTGTGAGAGCAAGGAGGCTGCTGGAAAACTGGTGAGAAGTGTGTGTTTGAGCTAACAAGCGGTAGGCTTGTTTAGCTTAGTAGTTAGGACCTGCTTAACGTGTAGTTAGAGCCGAGACACGGCTAGGTGTTTGTTTGACTATTTTTGTTTTGTTTTCTGCACACTGTACAGCACCTGTAAATAGACTTTGTATAGCACCAATAAACATCCCACTGTTGTTCACTGATCCGATGGACTTTGGTATCTGTGCTGGCTCATCCCAGGGAGCTTTTGTACCCGCTACCTATCCCCAGCTTACAATATGCATTGATTACTGTATAAATGTGACTGGCAGTGAAGGGGTTAACCACTAGGGGGCGGAGAAGGGGTTAAATGTGTGTCCTATGAGTGTTCTAACTGTGGGGGGAGGGGGGGTGACTGGGAGAGGTGACCGATTGTGTCCCTATGTACAAGGGACACAATCGATCTCCTCTCTCCCTGACAGGACGTGGAGCTCTGTGTTTACATACAGAGCTCCACGTCCCCGCTCAGTTACTGAGCAATCGCGTGTGCCCGGCGGCGATCGTTGCCGCCGGGCACTCGCACGGGATCCCCGCAGAGCGGCGGGTGCGCGCGTGCGCGCCCACGGCTTTAAAGGGACATCACGTCATATGACGTGATGTCAGGATAATGGAGTCCTCCGCCCGCCGTCATTTGACGGTGGGCAGAGGACAAGTGGTTAAACAGACCAATGTTCAGTGCTGGTGAACAGAAAAGTTTATAAATAAATCAAAGCAAAAATTAAAGGGTCACTAAAGGATTTTTTTTTTTTTAGCTAAATAGCTTCCTTTACCTTACTGCAATCCTGGATTCATGTCCTCGTTGTTCATTTTTGCTTTGAAGTTGCTGTAACCCTCTCTGATCTCCACACTTCCTGCTTGTCTGTTTCCTTATGAAAAAAGTCATGGGAGCTTCTCTCTGTGGTCTCTGATCAAGGAGGTGTGATTACTGTGCGTCTAAAACCCCTCAGAACCAATCAGTTTCATTTTAAAAACAAACACTGCCATCTATTGGCTCTGTGTCTCTGTCCTTCACAGAAGCATGAAACTAGATGAAAAACGAAACTGAAACTGCAGGCACATTATATGATTGTTATTTATCTATTTTTAATCATTTTTAAAAGGAATCAGTTAACTATTATGGGCCAGATTCTCAGAGGCGTTACGACGGAGTATCTCAGACACCCCGTCGTATCGCCTTTTTTTTTGTCTCTTATCTATGCGTGTGATGCTGAGCATCACTTTTGCATAGATACGCTTCTACATCCGACAAGTGTAAAAGCATTACACTTTCGGATCGTAGGTGTAATGACAACTCCGGCCACTAGGTGGCCTTTACGTTGTTTTTTCATTTGCATATGCAAATGAAGTAGTACGACGATTCTCGATCGCTTTTACGCCGCCCCGTCGTCGCGTACGTCGTTTTCGTTCGCGTAAGGTTACTCCAGCTTCTATGTGGAGTAACCTTACGAGGTCCCATCGGATGCCGTCGTGTCCCGTCGGATGCCATGTTAAGTATGGCCTCGGGACCGCGTTGTGTTGTGCGTCGTTTACGTCGTTTGCGTACGTCGATTCTCAATGGGGCTGGCGTACGCTGCGATTACGTCGTTTACATTGAGAAAATGTGACGTCCTTTGGAGCATGCGCACTGGGCTTTTTCCCCGGCCGGCGCATTCGCAGTTCGTTCGACGCGGGGGCGCGCTTAATTTAAATACAAGCCGCCCCATTTGAATTGCGCGGGTTTACGCTTGGCGATTTACGAGACGCTGGCGAAAACTAGACGGAGACGGTCAATCCCGGGTGTTTTTGGCGTTTTTGGCGTTTTTCCAAAGTTAGGATATGTAGGAGAGAAGGATGCCCAGTAGCGTGATACTTTTTAGAACTTTTTATTTTAAAATGATGTTGAAATATACTCACATTTACACAATGAATTTGAAAACAAACAATGCATACACTGGTGCCGTAAAGCAAGTCCTATTTGCGGCCACGACCAGAAGTGATGAACAGACGTACTTAGACAACTCCCTACACGTTTCGTCACTCTGACATCATCTGGAGCGCCTTCAACCTATAAACAGGTAAAACAGAGAACCCATCATATTCAGCTACAATGGTAAATATTAAAGAGCAACTACATTTTTGCTGAAAAAAACACTCCCTTCTGGGTCATCTATGAATGTAGGGATTTTAACAAACTTTGTTGCAGATTCCTACCTTTTGTTATTCTGAAGAAATAGATGTTTGTTTCTCTGTGTCCATGTGCTATGTGAGTGGTTTTAAAATGATTATTTAGGTTTTGCACCTGCAGGGCTTTATTGAGGAAATTGGCAGGATCTGCATCCCTTTAGATATGATTTACCTTTGGGAATATGTCACCAAAAATTTAATTTTTGTTGCAGGGAATGCTCAAAATCTAATTTTTTATTTTAGTGCACACTTCTGGGAAAACCAGTAAGCCAATCACCCAAGCAGGAAATACAATTTTTAAGGGGTGTTCTGTACACCATCTGCTTACAGAATGCCTCCATATTGCATTGCATTATACAGAAAATTACAGCACTACAGATTGAAAAGGGAAGGTCTTTTTTTTTTCTTTCAAATCTTAATTTTATTAAAGATTTCAATTAAAAATACAAGCTAACTTGTATGATACACTTAGTAGATTAAGTAAACAATAACATTAAAAAATGTATTAAAAAAATGAACTTATAATAGTGTTTAACCGCTTAACGCCTGCCGCACGACTATGTAGTCCACAGAATGGCACGTACAGGCAGATGGGCGTACATGTACGTCCCTGCCTTCTTGCGGGTCGGGGATCCGATCGGGCGGCGGCGGGCGTCTTACCTGCGGGAGCGACCCGGGACGAGGGGGCGGCTGTTCGTTTTTGTCTGCCCCCTCGTGATCGCTCCCAGCCAATCCCCTGAGCCTCCGCTGTGTCACTTCCTCTGCCTGTGTAATGTTAACACTGGCAGAGGAAGTGATGTCAGCTCTTCTCTCGGCGGTATTTACAATCCGCCGAGAGGAGAGAAGGCATCACAGTAAGTCGCACCAACACTACACTGACACCACACACATAGGCACACTTAACCTCTTCCGATCACCCCCCCAGCCCCCTGTCACAGTGTCACTGATTGCAGTGATCATATATTTACTGATCACTGCATTTAGTGTCATATTTGTGGGAAGAAAAAGACGCGGATTTTGTTTGGGAGCCACGTCGCACGACCGCGCAATTGTCTGTTAAAGCGACGCAGTGCCAAATTGTAAAAACGCCTCTGGGCATTTAGCAGCAGTCTGGTCCGGGGCTTAAGTGTTTAAATTACACTATTTATCACTTGTAGGTCAAGGGTATAAGTTCCTCAGATATTGTGCAGTAAGTACCTATTTTAGTGTTCACATAAGTTAAGGGGAAAAAAAAAAAAGAGAGGGAAAAAAAAAAAAGAGAGAGGGAAAAAAAATATGTAGGTTAACTCTAGCTTCTGTATTCTGCTTTTGTTAAGGTGGTCACATCTTTATGTATAATTTTCAGAATATATACATTAGATACAAAAAAGAGGGGGGGGGGAAAGAGAATAAGAAAAAAGAAAGGTAATTTTGAATACATTTTAATTACAATATGACTTGAGTTGCAAATGTATGCACTATATTATTTTTTCATTTGCTAATTTTCTTCCCACAAAGTGGAATTACCCTTTAATTTAAATTATACCTCAGACAGGAGGCTCATATCTTATGCATTAATCTTTCTTTATTAATGCTCACAGCAGAAACAAAACTGATCAGTATTCACGCTTTTCTAAAAATAACATGAAACAGAAAAGCTGAAACTTGAAAACTAGAAAGAAACTACGTTTCCCAGCAGTCCTTGGGTCTGTGACCCCTCACTCTGGCCTCTGCATATAAGGACTGCTCCTCCCCTTCCTATTCCTCTTTCTTTCTGCTCACAGGAGAGATAAGTATTGCACTGCTGCTAGTTATCTGTGAGGTGTTTTAATTTTGCTTTTACTTTTACTTGTACAAAACCTGTGTAACCTTATTATAACTTATTATTATAACCTAGTGCTTATTACTGAACATTGTTCGTTTATATAACATCTAACAGGTGTAGTACACCTCTCTCTGGCAGGCCCCCTCCTTCCCATAGGTCAGGATCTGAGGTGATGATTTATCATCACCCAGTTACTTAGCATTCTATAACTGCACTGCCAGAAGGCAATGTCTGAGGACCGCTCTGTCCCCTTGAAGGGACCTGAAGTGCCTCTGGAGCCATCATGCATGCTTAACGCTGCACAGAGATTCAGGACCTGGTAGCCAGGTCTGTGCAAGCTGCCATGGCAGCCGTGGCGTTACCCTCGGGTTCACAACAAACCCCCAGGGTTGCCCCCACCGTAATTGAAGAACCTCTAGTAAAAAGAGGGAAATCCTCCCAAAAGAGGAAGCATTTGGCTCATATCGAGGACTCCCCGGCAGGGGAAGCAAACAATGTGCACAAGGCTCTCCCTCACCCGGATTGCCACCCCACGCACCCACCGGACCCCTTTCAACCCCTGAGCCTCAGGGAGTCATGCATGAGGCGTACATCCGCCAGGCGGAACAAACCGGACTCCTACGTACTCGACTCAGACGATATTTCGTCTGACGAGTCCTCAGAAGCCGGATTCTCGGGGTCCGAGTACGATGACAATGATGATATGGGTGCTGGGTCAATGGCGATCCCACACGACGCCAAACCTGATATTCAGGGCAATACGATCACAGACGCTCTGGGAGAACCTCTCTTCCATCCAGATGCCATATCTCACCCGCGGTCGGGAGATTGGGCTCCCCTGCCCCACGTGTCCCAATACGTGGAACTCTGGACCCGCAGATCGCTGGATAGAGCTAACCGAAATAAATTGCGGGCGGAATGCCCACGCCCTTCCCTACCCAGTAAGGTGGCATGTACACCAGACATTGATCCCGTCTTATCTAAGTACCTGGCCAAATCAGGGAAATTCCCCAAGAAGGGGATAGATCGCTCATTCAGGAGCATCCAGGACGGGTCCTCGACATGTTGGGCCCACTGACAAAAATCCTTAACTTGTCTGAGCAAACAGCTGCCTCAGCACAAGAGGTTGATGTGCAACAACTTCGGGGGTGGGCCCAGAGGGCCATATGCCTTTTAGGTAACGCCAACACGGCATGCTCCACGGAGCGCAGACGCTCCATCCTCATGCGCCTGGATCCACAACTGGCCCACCTGGCGGAGACCGAACCGGGACCTTCTGCTGAAGGCCTACTATTTGGGGACTCCCTTGTTAGGGACATTAACAAATTCGTTGGACTATTCAATAGTCTCGACTAAGCTCAATCGTCCCTCAAAAGGGCAGGCAACCAAAAGGTTTTTGCTAGGGCCGGCAGAGGTAGGGGCCGCTCTGCCGGCCGAGCTGGTTACTCCAGACCATTTAATAGGGCTCCCGCCCAGCAACATTACGCTCAGACTCCTGCCTCCTATACCACGGTGGCACAACCCGCACCGTTCTTTCCACCACGTGGCAGACCATGGAGAGGACGTGGGAGCAGAGGTGACCCCAGATCCCGTCCATACTCCGGTAAGTCCTCTTCTGACTCCAAGTTTTTCCACCTCTGTAGGGGGAAACCTACGTTTTTTTTTTTTTATCCACGCCTGGTCTGCGATTACGGCAGACGCATGGGTGATAAACACAGTCACAGGGTTCCAGATAGAACTGTTGTCCTGCCCTCAACTGGGCATTATTCCTCCCCCCATTCGTTTCACTGCTCAGAACATTGCACTCATAGACAACGAGTTGGGAGAACTGATTTCCAAACAAGCAGTGCTCGAGGTAGACCCTCTCCCTGGGGTTCATAAGCAGTCTTTTTATAGTCAAAAAGAAGGGGGGAGGTTACCGCCCCGTGATAAATCTCCGGGCCCTGAATCAAAACGTCACATACCGTCACTTCAAGATGGAGGGTATCCATTGCCTCCGAGACCTCCTCCACCCGGGGGATTGGCTGGCAAAGGTGGACTTAAAAGATGCATATCTCACAGTCCCCGTACATCCGGAGTCACAACACCTACTCCGATTCAAATGGTGGGATCGCACGTGGCAGTTTACATGCCTACCGTTCAGGCTGTCATCGGCCCCATGGTGCTTCACCAAATTACTCAAGCACGTGGTAGCCGCGTTGCGGAGCAGGGGCGTTCGTCTGATTATTTACCTAGACGATATCCTTATCATTGCGAACTCAAAATCTCAGACCCACGTAGGCTGGACCGTACGTCTCCTGCAGGACCTAGGCTTCCTCATCAACATGGAGAAGTCTATTCTAGCACCATCCCAGAGCATGGAGTTTTTCTCGGTTTCCTGGTAGATACCAACCAGGCGGTCTTGCGTTTACCCAAGGCAAAACTTGCTCTGATCCGCAAAGAGATCAGAGCAGTACTGCGCAAGCAATCCCTATCTTTACGGGTATTAGCCAGAATAGTGGGCCTCCTGGCCGCATCCATACAGGCCGTCTTCCCCGCCCCTCTCCATTACAGAGCCCTTCAACGCCTCAAAATCCTTCACCTGAGACAAGGTCTCCGTTATGCAGACGAGATTCCACTCTCCGCAGAGGCCAGGACGGAACTGAAGTGGTGGCTCGGTCATGCCGTCGATTGGAACGGCAAGACAATCTTCAATTCCTATCCGGACGTCGTCTTAGAATCCGACGCAAGTGGGGCGCTCGATTCGGAGAGATTTCAACAGGAGGGATCTGGTCAGTCAGGGAATCCTTCCTACACATCAATGCCCTAGAGCTACTAGCTGCCCTCTTCGCGGTTCAGAGTTTTCTCTCGAAGAGATCAAACTGTTGCGTATTGCTACGCGCGATGGACAACATTTCAGCGGTACAATACGTCAACCGTTTGGGGGGCACCAGGTCCAAAATTTTGGCGGATATCGCCAAGGCATTATGGCACTTCTGCCTGGCCAGGAATATCGTCCCCATGGCGGAGTACATTCCGGGATCCTCCAATATCGTGGCGGACTGGAACTCCAGATACATTACCGATTCCAGCGAGTGGCGGCTAGACCGCTCGACCTTCATCAGTATCATCCATCTCTGGGGACCACTGTCCATAGACTTGTTCGCCTCCAGACTCAACCATCAGTTGCCCCAATTCTTCAGTTGGAGGCCGGACCCAACGGCAACAGCGGTGGATGCTTTCCGCCAATCCTGGACGGGGGGGGGACGCATTACGCGTTTCCACCATTCCAGCTGATATGCCGGACCTTATTGCAGATCGCTACCCAGGGAGCCAAGGTGGTGTTGATTGTGCCCTGGTGGCCAACACAACCGTGGTTTCCTCTTCTGTTGGAAATGGTAATCGACCTTCCCAGGGTCTTGCCCTCGTTTCCAGTCCTCCTTTCACACCCGTCCAAAGACATACACCCGCTAATTTCAGACGGCTCTCTGACCCTCCTAGCCTGCCTGGTCTCAGGATGCCAGACGCTGACGGAGGCCTTTCACAGTCAGCTAGAGAGCTTCTCGCCCTGGGCCCCGGGACTCGATCGGCGTATAGGTCAGCCTGGGGAATCTGGGTGCGTTGGTGTAGTCAACGACAGGCTGATCCGATACATACCCCTGTAGCACTTATAGTGAACTTCCTGGCGGAGGCTTTTGATACCGGTAGAGCGTACAGCTCCATTAACGTGTATCGATCAGCTATTTCGGCTTACCATCACCCTGTGGATGCCTTGCCGGTGGGTAGACACCCTCTCATTTGCAAACTAATGAGAGGTATCAAGTTTAAACGACCTCCTCGTCCCAAATACCTATCAACCTGGGACGTATCCAGGGTCCTAGACATGCTATCCACGTGGGATGACAATGAGGACTTGTCTCTCAAACATCTCACGTACAAACTTACGATCCTCCTCTGTCTTATCTCGGTCAAAAGGGTTTCAGATGTTAGAGCACTGGATATTTCCAGGCGACAATTTTCGCCCCTAGGAGTTAGGTTCTCGGTCGTGCGTAGGACCAAGACCGGCATTCAGTCGGTATTCTATACTTTCTTTTCGGATCGTCCGCGCTTATGTGTCGTCAAGTACCTGCAGGCCTATGAAACGCGTACCGCCGAACTTCGTTCTCCATCTTCGCCCCAATTATTGGTTTCCTACGTCCAACCTCATCGCCCGGTGACTTCTGCCACTCTAGCGCGCTGGGTCAGGTCGACTATGGACATGGCGGGTATAGATACCACTAAATTCGGCGCACACTCCACTAGAAGTGCAATGGCTACTAAGGTGGTCTCGGCCGGGGGATCTCTGTCAGATCTTCTACTGGCGGCGGACTGGTCCTCGGAGACCGTTTTCCGCTACTTTTACTTCAGACCGGAAACACATGTGTCTATGGCCGCTTTGGGGTAATCTGATGTATATTGTCTTCATTTTCTGTAAGAAATGCTAGCTTTGAACTTGCATAAGATATGAGCCTCCTGTCTGAGGTATAATTCGAGATTTTCCTAGCTTGTGACGGAAAATATTGATTATATGAAGACAGGAGGCGAGTATCTTCCCTCCCTACCCTACCCTATTATGGTTCCTTCTACTCTCTTACAGGATACTGAACACGTTCGACTGCGTTCAGGAAGGTCGAAGACACGTTCCTTCTAACATGGTTTCGTTTCCAAAGGCCCGGTTGGCCGTAGAAGCTGTCGGTTGGTCCCCGTTGGGACGAATGTTACCCCGCGTACAACGGAACGTCTGGGATTCAGAAAAGGCCGGCCAGCCGAAGTCCGAAGTGAGTTGGGGGACCCAGAGACTGGTGAATCATTTTCAATTCGTTTGGAAGTTCGCATGAAGAAAGAGGAATAGGAAGGGGAGGAGCAGTCCTTATATGCAGAGGCCAGAGTGAGGGGTCACAGACCCAAGGACTGCTGGGAAACGTAGTTTCTTTCTAGTTTTCAAGTTTCAGCTTTTCTGTTTCATGTTATTTTTAGAAAAGCGTGAATACTGATCAGTTTTGTTTCTGCTGTGAGCATTAATAAAGAAAGATTAATGCATAAGATACTCGCCTCCTGTCTTCATATAATCAATATTTTCCGTCACAAGCTAGGAAAATCTCGAATTCTCCATATTTATCTATGCCATCTGACAGAAGTACATATTGCTCTTAAGAAAGTTTTGTGGATAGACCTGAACCCACCAAATTTCACATTTCAACTCAAAATTAAACATTCTCAGGTAGGTCATTGGCAAAAGAAAAACAACATGTGCTCAATAAAAAGAAAAGACTCAAAATAGTAGGAAATGATGAACAGTGAAGAATTAAAGGAAGGAGGAGATTCTGAGATCCCCGTCGTCCATTTCCTGGTAAATAGGTAATTTAATAGAGTTATACGGTGTATTACTTTCAAGTGCAAGTCATATCGTGTGTCACCAATAGCTATATATTTTAAAACAGTGTTGTAAAATGTGTTTAAATTACTGTGCCATATTTGATTAGTGCAGTTAATATTGCAATACTAGTATTATTATTATTATTATTTTTATACAGGATTTATATAGCGCCAACAGTTTGCATAGCTCTTTACAACTTGACGGCAGACAGTACAGTTACAATACATTTCAATTAATGAGGAATCATAGGGTCTGCTTGTTAGAGCTCACAATCTAAAAAGGAGTGTCATGTAATAAAAAAAGTAATCACTGTGGGGGATGGGCAGATGGAGAAAATAAAAATACAGTTGTTAGATGGAGGCAGGATAGGCTTTCCTGAAGAGAATCTTCCTCGTGGCCATTGTAACGTTACGCCAGATATGATTAGAGAATTAGGATCTCAACTGCGGAGACTTCTCAGTTTCGGACCCAGGTTTCACTCTCTTTTGTGCAGAGAGTTTGGGATCCTAGCATCACAGTCTCAAACAAGAAACATGGCGCATATTCCTTCATAGGCACCAGTGAAAACTCAAACAAATATAAGTATAAAGTCCAGGTAGAACTGATATTATAGTTCAGGCTCACTAGGGTAATACCCTGGGGAGTGAGGTTGCACGAATACTGGATACAAATACAAACTCTAATAGCACGGTAAATAGTATTAGTGCCGTATGCCTCAAGAGTAATGGACTGGTCGCAGTGCAGCAGTGTTGAGGGAATGGCGTGAAAGCAGCGTTCCGCTAATACTTGGAAACTACAGACCAGGCACTAGTTAAATGCAGAAGTAGCCGAGCATGCATGGCATGTAATAAAATTTAACAGCAAAGTCCTCAAAGTAATAGGCAGTATATGTGCACACAGTAACATTTGAGAAGGGAGGTACATAGGCATGAAAGACTTCCGTTTATACTTGGTGACTTTAGAATGTAGAAAACATGGCAGAATCCATTTACATAGAGAGGCTATGGCTGCAGTAATTCCTGGCATAATTTAGCATACATAACTTAGCAAGGCAGCACGGTTCACAGGACAGTAAGTGTCAGCAGAGACGAGACTCCGCCATGAGGGTCAGCAGAGACGAATATCTGCCATAAGGGTCAGCAGAGACGAAACTCTGCCATCAGGGTCAGCAGAGACGAAACTCCGCCATCGGGGTTGTGTCAGCAAAAATAAAGGAACACTTCCTGGTTAGTGCTAGCAGCTTAAATAGGCCGCCCACCAGCTAACAGGAAGTCACAGGCTAATCAGAAAGAAGGAAGTAACTATAGTTGAACTTCGAAGTGAGAAGAACTTCAGGAAGGAGGAAGTAACGGATAAGAGTTGACTGGGAAAAAGTATAACTGGACTTAATGCAAAATTAGCGGTGAGACGTTACAGCCATTTGTCTGTCAGTGAATGGGACAATAGGCCTGTAGCCAGGTAGTTGGAGGAGAATGGAGAGTGGGAGAAACACTGGCTGCAGCTGCTCCCCGTAGCTGCTGCCCTGCGGTGCTGAACTGGCTAACAGTTATATCAGCAAGAGGAAGGAGCTGCTGATCAGGAATAGTTTAATAGACTCAGAGTCAGCAGGCATTGCACTGTGGGAATTGTAGTCCAGAGGAGAGAGCCCCTACTGTCAGGGCTGGACTGGGACCAAAATGTGGTCCTGGACTTCATCCAGATTGGCCCACTTTGACAGGTCTCTCCCACGGCGGTCGGACAACTCCCGCACCCCCCCCCCCCCGCCGCCCACCCAAGCCCCCTCTCCCTTTTCACTAGCAACTAGTCGTTCTACTTTATTAGAGGCAGTACTCTTATAGGCAGCACCAGTGGGGAAGCTAGACATTATTTCACCGGGGGGCAAAGAGTCAGTTTGATGCTCCCCCTTATGGGACAAGATTAGGCAGAAGTGAGAACCACCCAGGCCATAGCTGTTGAGTCAGTTGTCTGTCCCCTCCCCCATGCTCCTCTGTCGTCGTCCCTGCTCCTCTGGTCCTCCCCCTGCTTCTTTTTCCCCCCAGGTGAGCGCTGCGGGAAGGGAGAGACAGAGGAGCGGAGTGGGGCCACGGGAAAACTGACACTGAAGCCGGCCCACTGAGCCATCGGCCCACCGGGAAACTCCCTGTAGTCCCAATGGCCAGTCCATCCCTGCCTACTGTGATCAAGAACTTTTGAACATTATTTCCCAAAGAGAGATTACCAGGAGCAGGGGAAAAAGTTTTCTCACGGAGAGTGCACATCGTAACGGCATCCAGAGTATCTGAGTGCAAAGCAGAGAGTGGACTCATCACCGAGTGTGACTGGATGGTGAGCTGAAATATCGCTGGGACTGGTGAGCTTCTGCTGTGAAGATTTACTATCTGCTGCTAGAGCTGGGGTAGGCAACCTTAAAGAGGTGGAGATCTACCTGAGAAACATGGGAGAAGTCAAAGATCACTGGGCATAGTGTCGTCCAGTGTTGTTGCCTCACACCCGATTTAAACCTGAACTTGTAGCACTACCGTGTTGCAATCACGTGCATTGCACGACAATCATGGGTGTAGCTCCCTGGGGTTTAGTCAGGGAGCTCTTTACCAAATTCCTTGTCAGGGGTAGCATTTGGAGGTATTAGATATGAGAAGAGCAACCAAAAGTCAGATTATGGGTATGTGGGTGTCTCGGCCAATCGGCAAGGGTTTTCTTCAATCCCTTGGCCTGCTGGGAGAGCCTATATATTCGGTGAGGTCAGGTGATCTGTGTTCTGTGCCACCTGGACTGCCGTCTGGGTGGACATGTGTCGATTGCCCCAGGCTGCTAGGTCAGAGATTGGGCCTATGCCAGGGGCATGTGGCTGACAGGCTGTGTGAGGGCCTATGCAGAAGTAAGAAGGCAACTCAGGGTTGAGACTGCGGGTTGCAGTGCAACCAAAAGTGAGCCAAAAGTGAGTGAGCCAGAGAACCCGTCGGTGGTCGGAGTTAGAAGAGAAGCTGACGCTACAAGGGGACAATCATCTGTACCAGGGACCACAGTGAGTAACTAAGGCAAGTACCGAAACCATATTCTTACCGAAGGGCACAGTAGAGAATGGGGATCAAGTCAGGGACTGCTATTAAAACGGCCCTGAGCGGCACCCTTTGGGCTTGTTCACACATAAAGTTGGGGGGTGGTAAAACAGCAGGATATAATAGAATCTATGGCTAAATACAGCAAACCTACAGCAAAGCTGCGGGTACCCTACAGCTACAGGTGTGGGCAAACCACAGCGCATCAGTGTGAAAGAAACCCTTTACTATTATGCCCAGTGTATTCCTTCTCACTGTCCTAAAAATCGTATTTCCTGCTGCTGGCACCACTCTGGAAACCACTAGCTGGAATAAGAGGTGGAGTGCAGTTGGTATCACTCTGCATGAGACAGTAGCCAACACTACAGAAGAGGCATTGGCTTTTTCTCCCTACTACAGCTCAAACTTTTCTCTTTGCATTGCAGTCTGATGCTCTGGAATGGCGGGTCAGCAAGCCCAGACTGAGATCTACCATTAACCTGTTTGTGAGCTACTGGTTGCTGACCCCTATTCAAGAGAGACTGGGCCCCTTGGGATATGACCATACAGCCATCTAGTAGCCTTATTGCTGCCCCCAAGCTTGACTGGGACTATTCCCATGTGCAACAACAGTATAACTGGGCCCCACCACTAGCCAGATGAAGCAATAGGGCTAAAGTCATTCCCTTTGCAGCTGCTACACAGAGACCTTCACCTATTGCTTATGCTAAGAGATACTTCTCAGGCGAGATCCTAGCTATTCCACTAGACTAGTTATAGTATTATTACACATTGCAGTTAATGCTTCAATGCACTGTTTATTGTTGACTTTGTTGATTCGTGAGTTAATCCCAGTCTAGTGGTACATAACTCTATTCTTAGTTACCTTGGCATAGTGATTACACTGTCTAGCAGACTGTGGTTGAACTAGCTTCTGTGTGTTTATTTATGGTCAAACCACCATTTATTCTAACCCATATCGATACAGTGTGTTCATTTACCTCTAAACATGCTTGTGTCTATTTCCTGGTGCTAATTCACAGTCAAGTTAAAGGTATCTATACTTGTTTCCTTATAAATGCTTGCCGCTGTCATTGAACAAGGTGTGTCAGAGGGGCTGAGGGTGTTTTTGAAGTCAAGGGGCAGAACACAGAATCCAAAATACCAAATGAATCCTGTAGGGGTAGTGCTGCAGGTCCATAATTTAAAGTACATTTTGCAACCGCTGCAGAGTCAGGCCTATGGCTCTATAAGAAGCAAGACTCACACTCCCTGCTGAAAACAGGCATAAACAGGGATATGACTTATTATTTAAGCCCATCTCATCAAAAAAAAATTGCTGATGCAGACATTCTGGTATAGACAATCTGCAATCATATTACGAACGTCAGATTGCAAAACTCAACTTGCCTCTTATATAAATCATCATTCACCCCTAGGCAAAACAGTTTATAGCAAGCGGCAACAGGAAATTAAGAACAGGAGCACAATTTAGCTGTCATGTTAGGCAATATAATTACCCAACTCATCTAGGCTATAGGGCTGAGATTTCAATGTCCAAAGTAATTAGAGCCACGGCTGTAAATTACAAGCAATGCTGTGTTGGGTACTTTTCTAATTAGGGTAAACTTCAAATTGAAGATAAAGCCATCCGTACAGAGATACTGTATTTGCTAGCGGTCTACATCAGACTGGGCACCTGCAGATTACCTGCCAGGCAACATGTATGGCCTGTTAAATATACGTTCTGTAAGTAAATAAGGATTAGGGTTTAGTTGCATTATTGCTAAAGTCTTAGCCACTTCACCCTCGGAAAGGTTTACCCCCTTCATGACCAGACCATTTTTTGCAATACGGCACTGCGTTACTTTAACCGACAACTGCACGATCGTGCAACTCTGTGCCTAAACAAAATTTATGTCCTTCTTTTCCTACAAATAGAGGTTTCTTTTGGTGGTATTTGATCAGTTCTGAGTGTAGCGCTCCCTTACTTTCAGAAGGGATGCTATTTGTAAATTTAGTGGGGTGAGAGACTTATTTTCTCTCACCCAGGTTGATTTGTGCCAAATTGAGCTGCTGTCAGCCTCGAATTATCCTGGGTTATTCTGTGCTCCAGGGATTCAATTTCATCTCTGGGCGGCAGGTTGCGCAAGAGGGATTCAGGCAGAGCCACTTTTCCCTAGCAGCCAATTGGAGGAGTGTTTCCCTCGCGGGGCATGCTGGGGAGGGGTATATCTGTGACAGAGGCCATTTTTCTGGGTTCTTCGCGGGTTTCTGGTTCCAGGCGCGGCACCCACCTTCGGTTGTGTGCACGTCACAGGCCCCACCACTATGGCCTACTTGGCCGGGCCCGTGCCACGCGGAGTTCCCTACTCTGGGCCCTCATGGCTCGGAGCAACTGAGTTGCCGAGGGGCCCCAGTGATTTGCTGGGTCCCCCTATTTCAAAAGGACTTGACTGAAAGGATACGCTCTATTGCTCTCAAGTATCAGACCTGTGGCAGAGGCCTTAACTAATTTTCTAGAGCAAAGTCAGTGGCAGAGACTTCTCAGTGACACTCTGGCTGCCAGGCCTGTGGGAGAGGCCTGTCCAGGTGCACTGCACACACTCTGGCGGGAGTGGAGACGGGAGAGAAGAATATACTCTAGAAGCAGGACTGCTTCTGTCTGTTATCCATAGCCTGACTCTGCAAAGTTATTCTCTTCACCAATCTATCCTGTCTACCTCAAGTTGACTGTTGGTCGATGTTGGACCGAAAATAAAGCACTTAGAAAACGTCAACCATTGGCTTGGACATTCCATTACTGCTCTCACAGGTTGCTACCCTCAATTTCCCTAGACACATCCAAGGTAACTTAACTTATGCCGATCCCACATCTAACCAGCAGGTCCTGAGGGGGGTGGCGCTACACAAGTTTTAAATTTTTTGGGCTATAAACAAAAAAAGCCAGACAATTTAACCACTTAATGACCGCCGCATGTAAATATACGTCAACAGAATGGCACGTACAGGCAGATGGACGTGCCGGCACGTCCCTGCCTTCCCACGGCCGGGGTCCGATCGGAACCCCCCCTGGTACATGCGGCAGTCGGTAAGGCTCTGGGAGTGATCCGGTATGAGGGGGTGGCGGTTCGTTTCTGTCCGCCCCCTCACGATCGCTCCCAGCGAATCCGCTTTCCTCTCTGCCCGCCCTCTGCCTGTGTAATGTAAACACAGGCAGAGGAAGTGATGTCACCTCTCCTCTCTGGGGTATTTTCGTTCCGGCGAGAGGAGAGAAGACATCACACGCGAGTTGCACCTAACACTACACTAACACCAGGACACATAGGCACACTTGACCCCCTCAGATCACCCCCCCCCAGCCCGCTGTCACAGTGTCACTGATTGCAGTGATCATATATTTACTGATCACTGCATTTAGTGTCAGTGTGACAGTTAGTGTGACAGGCAGTTAGTGTTAGGTCCAGGGTAGCCCCCTACCCCCCAATAAAGGTTTAACCCCTTGATCACCACCCTAGTTAACCCTTTCACCCCCTATTGCCAGTGTCACTAAGCGATCGGTTTTCTGATCGCTGTATTAGTGTCACTGTTGCCGCTAAGTAGCTAGTTTTTTTTGATATTGAGATTTTTTTTTTACTAAAAACATGTGGCTGGATACATTTTGGCCTAAATGTTTGACTAAAATGTAGTTTATTTGATTTTTCTTATAACAAAAAGTAGAAAATATCATTTATTTTTTATTTTGTTTTTTCCTGTTTATATCGCAAAAAATAAAAATCGCAGAGGCAATCAAATACCATCAAAAGAAAGCTCTATTTGTGGGAAGAAAAGGACGCAAATTTTGTTTCGGTACAACATTGCATGACCACGCAATTACCAGTTAAAGCAGCGCAGTGCCAAATTGTAAAAAACACCTTTGGGCATTTAGCAGCATATTGATCCGGGGTTTAAGTGGTTAAAAAACAAAAAAAAATGTTTTACTTTTTGCTCTAAAACATATTCAATAACAAAATTTAAAAATTAAAATTTCTTCATCAATTTAGGTCAATAGGACATTTTTTTTTTTTTAAATCCCAATAAGCATATATTGATTGGATTACACAAAAGTTCTAGCTTCTACAAACTATGGGATATTTTTATTTTTTATTGTTTTACTAGTGACTTATAACGAGACTAAAATATTGCGGTAAACAGTCTGGACACTAACTGCCACTTTTTGGGGATCAGTAACACTAATACAGTGATCAGTGCTAAAAAAATATGCACTATATCAAAAATGAACATCTCGCGCTTACCCTTAAAACCAATTGATCATCAAAAAAGGTAATAGGTGCTGCTACTATTAAAGATCGAAATACTCAATTCTAAAACATATATAGAACAAATAAGTGCGCAATCCTAAAAATATTAAAATGTAAATGCTCAGAAGTAAAGTGTACACACTTCTAATATCAAAAAAATTATCCAATAAAATTATTGTCCATGAGTGCTCTTTATGCAGATTTGTGAATATCCGTGCTTTCCTATGGTGTTTTCTCTTAAACAAAAGAAGATGTACGCCTCTTACCAGAACAAATGGATCCCAGATGATAGGGATCAAACATGCTGAGTTGTAATTTAAACCAACTGCGATGTTCCACTCCTCCAACTTTAGCAAGAAAGGTCCCTCTTTTTACGGTGTTAAAGGGGTTGTAAACCCTCAAGGATTTAGCCTTCTGCCCCCCAGAGCCCCATTTTACTTACCTGAACCATTGATGGGGGCGAGCACAGTAGCTCCAGCAGATGTCTCAGGTTCTCATTGGAAAGATTGATAGCAGTGCAGACATTGGCTCCCGCTACTGTCAATCAAATCTAGTGACATGGAAGCCAGGGGGTAGAGCCAAGTCCTGCTGTCTGTGTCAATGGACGCACCAGGAGGACTCAGGAGCGCGCCTGCTCGAGTGTCCCCTTGGAATGCGGGGGAATGCAAGGAGATGACAGAAGTGCCGCTGGGGGACCCCAGAAGAGAAGGATTGGGCCACTTTGTGCAAAATCCTTGTACAGAGGTGGTAAGTATAACATGTTTGTTATTAAAAAAAAAAAAATTATTTCTTTACAACCCCTTTAACTTTGCCTGAATATGGAAATGTTTCTCGTATACTTAGCATAGACACAGGATCCATGTCTTATGTAGTGATAGAACAGCAAACTGCCTTGTTTACCGCTGTTTTGCTTGTGTACTGAAGCATCGGTGGGTGCCGGCGGATATCGAGTCCACCATACCCGCCAATCAGCTCCCATTGTGATTAGATGTCTAATCACAGTGGGAGCAGGCCAGTGACACATGTGCGCCTCAGACCCAGAAGTGCAGGATAACGTACTAGGTACATAATCCTGCGCAGGAGAGCCGCCTTGCCGCAGTATATATACAGTATACAGTCAGCAAGAATAGAGTCAAATAAAATGTAGAAATTGTAATTGTGCCTAAGAAGTACCTCAAAAGATCAGCTTTTCGTCTTAAATCCCTCCTGAAAAACAGAAATGCACTTCCTGGTACTGTATGTAAGTGTGCCTACAGGCTCATAGCTGTATATGTCTCTGTGAGATTTCTGGCACTGCTGCCTCCCATTAGTGAGATTCTGTGATCTCACTGTTGCGTTGCTCACTGGTCTCATTGCTGAGGGCTCTGACATTAGTGCTATATGTGTGCACCAAATGCCTGCATGTGTGCGTGTGTGCACCCATGATCTCAGAACAATGTTGTATTTTTAAAAATGCGTGCCTGTCATTAAGATGTAAACCAATTCTACAGTCAGCTCTCCTGGGATGCAGCTCTCCTGGGTTGCCTTTGTGCAGGAGCATCCTGTTATACAGACCGGTCACTGCTGTTCTCTCTCCTTGTGCAGGGTGACTGGTCTGTCTCCACCCCCTCCTGTCGTTTTTTGCAGATAGCCTTCAGTGGGTGGAGTCGGCTGGGTCCCTCCCACAGCTCTGCTCTTTGCATGGGATATTTGCATCACAGTAATGAAGTCACTGCTAACATGTAGATTTGCAAAGGTATTTGGTGCACACAAACTGGATTAATATCCTTTCTGGCATCTGCAAATATATTTAAATGTTAATTAGGTTTTCATGCCCGAAGTTCAGCTTTAACACAGATTCCAGCATAGTAAGTAAATATAATTTCATTTTCTAAAGAAATGCAAGACTGATTTATTCTATGCTTTTAATATTTCCCTGGAGTTAATCTTTGTTTCGTTTGCTGTTCAATAATGTAAGAACCTTTTTTACATTTAATGAATTACTGCCAATACGCTGCCGGTGTGCCAACCAACCAACACCTTTTATATACATGGTAGATGAAATAGAACAATGATGTATTCAGGAAGCAATCCCTGGAATCCAAGTAAACACTGATAATTTTCTCCTTTCTTTTCATGCTTCAAATACCAGTTTCTGTGAATTCAAGAAAACACCTGCTTATCACTGCAACCTATGAAAGGCAAGTATGTTGATACAAGTGAAAGTGATAATAAAGGTTTTTACTTTTAAATATAAATTATATTTTTAAACACTTGCCTACAGGGCACATATACCCCCTTCTTACCCCCTTCCTGCCAGCGTATGCGGTAAATATCTTATAAACCGTGCACCTTATTATAGGCTTACCTGTAGGTACAAGTGGTGTAACTAGGTTGGCAAATTACATTAATCTGGCAGCAGCATTCATGATAACCTCAAGTGATGGACTTTGTGACATGGCTTTGTTTGTTGTTATTAGTGTAGCACCCCTGTACTTCCAAGTACGGACACTGTGTAAATTTAGAGGGAGATGAGAGAACTACTTTGCTCTCATCAGTGTGAATTATGTTAGTTTAGTGCTGTGCTGTGCTGTTGCTTCATTCTGTGTTCCAGGGATACCTTTTCATCTCAGAACAACAGGTGGCGGCAGTGGAGACCAGTGGGAGCGCCTTCTTGCCAGAAGCCAAATCAGAGGAGTTTTTCCCTAGCGGGGCATGCTGGGGGAGGGTACTTCTGGAGGACGCCATTTTGGCGTCGGGGAGTTCAAGGTTGGATCCGGGTGCGGCACATACCTTCAGGGTGTGCGCACGTCACGGGCCCCGGCGCACGTGCTACGCAGAGTTCCTAACTCTGGGCCCTCATGGCCAGGAGCAACTAAAACCGCAGAGGGGCCCAAGTGACTTACTGAATCCCCCACTTCTACGAGGAGATCCCAAGCGAGTTGTGCTGTTTGGTGGGGAGTCAGTCTGAGGAAAGCCTTGAGGCAGGCGATCCAACAGGGCCTAGACGAGCCATCGAGGATCAAGGTAACCGGACACTGGGAGTTTTTTATATGGCAACCTGTCAGTCGGTGACCTAAAAGTCAAGAACTATCTGAAGACAATTCAGACAAATGCTTTACTGAGAAGGAATTGCTCCATCAAGTTGCATTTCAGAGCAAGGGTGTCAGGAAAGGTCCCCCTGCTGGTAATACTGCCTGTTATTTGGGCTGCAGTACTGGCCTCCACCAGCGGGGGCTTCCTGGCAGTATGGAGCACACAGCCCTTTCTGCGCTCAGCTGTAACCTGAGCTTAATCATCAGCTCTATTTATACCCGGCGAGCTCAAGCAGAGCTCGCCCTGGTATCGTCATATCTCCCAGACCTGAGCCTGTATCCAGACCCTGTCTTTTGATCCTGATTTTGTGCCTTAATCCTGTTCCGTGATCCTTGATCCTGATCCCTGCCTGGACTCTTCCACCCTGTTTCCTGGTTCCTGTCTTCCCTGGATCTTACCCCGCAGCTCATCCATCCATCCTCTCCCTGCTCTGTCCTGTCCCATCCTTACCCATCGGCTGACTTCCCACGTGTATGACCTCGGCCTGGCTTGGTTTATGAATACGGTATCTCCCTTTGACTATATATATATAAGTAAGGTAAGGATAAGGTAAGGATATGGTAAGGATGGGACAGGACAGAGCAGGGATCAAAAGACAGGGTCTGGATACAGGCTCAGATCTGGGAGATATGACGATACCAGGGTGAGCTCTGCTTGAGCTCGCCGGGTATAAATAGAGCTGATGATTAAGCTCAGGTTACAGCTGAGCGCAGAAAGGGCTGTGTGCTCCATACTGCCAGGAAGCCCCCGCTGGTGGAGGCCAGTACTGCAGCCCAAATAACAGGCAGTATTACCAGCAGGGGGACCTTTCCTGAAAGTACCCCCCCTCAAAGGAGCGGCCTCCGGATGCTTCAACTAGTTGTTGCTGGGGAAAGCCCATGGTGTCAAGCCAGGCAGCAGATAAAGGCTCCGGGTCATCGAGCTGGCACTGGAACAGATAGAGCAGCTGGCACAGGAACAAGCTGGGAGGCTGGCACTAGAAAAGGCTGGTTGGCTGGCACAGGCTGGGCAGCTGGCACTGAAACAGGCTGGTCAGATGGCACAAGCTGGGCGGCTGGCACTGGAACAGGCTGGTTGGTTGGCACAGGCTGGGCAGCTTGCACTGGAACAGGCTGGTCGGATGGCACAAGCTGGGCGGCTGGCACTGGAACAGATAGAGAAGCTGGCACAGGCAGAGCAGCTGGCACAGGAACAACAAGCTGGGAAGCTGGCACAGGCTGGTTGGCTGGTTTGTTAACAGAAGGGGTGTATGAAGAGGATAGAATTAAGTAGGAGGAAGGGTTGGAATATGCCAGAGACACAGGGATGGTAACTGAAGGAGGTTTTTGTGAGTTGTTACTGGAGAAAAGGAAGAACCAGGTGGATTCAAGGCAGGCTAGGAACAACAAGTAGAGACTGGGTAATAATACTTGGTAGGCTGCGGAATTAACTGAGCTGGGGTTGCCATTGGTGATGGACAGATGGATCCCTGAGAAGGCAGGTGGTTTATAGCAGGGCTGGAACGGACGGGCTTGGCTGGAATCAGGAGATCTGACCATGCCTGCAGCACAGGTTGAACAAAAGCAGGTTCACACACACCTTGTCTAATCAGAGCCTGCACAAAACTAATACACTCAGATACTGGGGACAGGAGGAATAATGCTCATCAAAATAAGCCGGATCATCCTCTAATAACCACACCAGGGATTCAACTTGGTCACGACTAAAGGGGGGAGAGAAATCATCACTACCATCAGGAATAAATGACAGGGCCGGCTTAACACACAACCGAATTAATGCCTGAACATCATCAAAAGTCATGTACCCCTGATCCACCCAGGAACAAGCAGATCGGATAGTTTCTATCAGTTGGTCACTAGTCCAACCCTCCAAAACCTGACGACAAGCCCCCTCATCCTCTTCTGCCAGCAGAGAAAGGTAAAGGATTTCATTGTAATCCATGTCTTAGAGCACTACACCAGGATGGTTCCTCAATGCAGTCACGTCTGATCAAGGGATGGCCCTGGTATACTGTCAGGAGAATATATTAGATCAGTACTGTGTTACTGCACGGAGGAGACCAAACAATATGATTAGTGAAGTGAAAAGGTGTTTATTTACAAAAATAAGTGAGGACAACCAGTGCAAACAGCAAACAATATATATATAGTCAAAGGGAGATACCGTATTCATAAACCAAGCCAGACCGAGGTCATACACGTGGGAAGTCAGCCGATGGGTAAGGATGGGACAGGACAGAGCAGGGAGCGGATGGATGGAGGAACCAGGAAACAGGGCGGAAGAGTCCATGCAGGGATCAGGATCAAGGAACAGGATTAAGGCACAAAATCAGGATCAAAAGACAGGGTCTGGATACAGGCTCAGGTCTGGGAGATATGACAATACCAGGGCGAGCTCTGCTTGAGCTTGCCTGGTATAAATAGAGCTGATGATTAAGCTCGGGTTAAGGCTGAGCGCAGAAAGGGCTGTGTGCTCCATACTGCCAGGAAGCCCCCGCTGGTGGAGGCCAGTACTGCAGCCCAAATAACAGGCAGTATTACCAGCAGGGGGGACCTTTCCTGACAAAGGGCATGTGGCAGAGGCACCACTCCTATTTCATTGAGCCAAGCCTGTGGCAGAGGCTTGTTTCCTTTTCAGGGGTCCGAGCGACATCCCGGCTGCCAGTTTTGTGAGAGAGACTGTCCGGGTGCGCTATACCCACTCCGGCTGGAGTGGCGACTAATCAAAAGAGTATCATTGGAGCAGGACTGTTTCTGAGCAACTTAGGCCTGAATCTGCAACTTATTCTTTTCATCACCTTTCCTCTATTCACCTGAAGTTACCTGTTGCCGTGTTGGGCGCAAGAATAAAAGCACAGAAAACGTCACCTTGCTGTTTGGACATTCTATTATTGCTTACATCATCTACTTTCATCATACCCCTAGACATGATAAAAAGGTAACACACCGATCCCAAATCAAACTAGCGGCTCCTGCAGGGGTAGCTCTAAATTAGTATTTCGATTTTTTGAACAATTCGAAGTCCATGGAGAGATTGTTAATCTAGCAGCAGCATTAATGAGAACCTTAAGTTGGCATAGATTGTGTAGAGGTAGACCTATGACAAGAGAGTCGCAATAGTCAAGGTGAGAGATAACAAGGGAGTAAGGCTACACTCAGTGATAATAGGTGCAAAGTGCAAAATATTGTACAAGTGGCAAACTATGCAAAAGTATAAAAGTATAAAAATGTGCAAGCATAAAAACAATGGGCCAGATCCACATACAAATAGATCGGCGCAGTGTATCAGAGATACACTACGGCGCCGTATCTAACCTGGCTTAACTTCGAATCCTGGAAGAATTTGCGCCGTAAGTTACGGCGGCGTAGTGTATTTCTGGCGGCGGAATTCAAATCGGCGAGTAGTCATTTAAATGAAGCGCGTCCCCGCGGCTATCGAACTGCGCATGCTCCGTTCAGAAATTTCCCGCCGTGCATTGTGCTAAATTACCTCGCAACGACGTTATTTTTTGGACTAGCGTAAATTACGTACATTCCTATTCACGGACGACTTACGCAAAAATGTAAAAAAAAATCAAATTTCGGCGCGGGAGCGACGGCCATACTTAACATGGCAAGTCTAACTATAGGCCGGATAAAAGCAGCTTTAACTATACGCCGGAAAAAGCCGACTAGAGACGCCGTAAGACATTGCGACGGCCGCGCGTACGTTTGTGGGCGGAAAAAGCTCATTTGCATAAACGACGTGAACGCCACCCAGTGGACGCCAAAGTATTGCATTTTAGATCCGAAGGCGTACGAAGATGTACACCTGTCTGATCTAACCCAGAAGCCGCCGTATCTTGGTTTGAGGATTCAAACTAAAGATACAACGCGGGAACTTTGAAAGTACGCCGGTGTATCAGTAGATACACCGGCATACTCTCTCTGTGGATCTGGCCCAATGAGTGTAAAAACGCACAAGCATAAAATCAATGATAATAGGTGCAAAGTGCAAGATATTGTGCAAGTGGCAAACAATAATCTGCCAAAAATTATAGGCCCAGATTCACAGAGAGTTGGGAGCCCATTACGCCGCCGTAGCGCAAACGCTGTACGCCACGCCGGCACAGCACGGAGAGGCATGGACTGTATTCAGCAAGCTATTGCTCCCAACGCTGCGTCGGTGAGGCGTATTTTTCGAAGGCGCAGGCCGGCGTAGGTGGAAGTGGGCGTCACCCCATGCAAATAATAGTCTGAGCATGGTGCAGTGTTTTACGCCCGGCGTATCACAAACTGCGCATGCGCCGTGACGTAGCCGTGACGTGGACGCATGAAACTGCAACCTTATGCTCATGCTCACAACCACGCTGGCACAACTGCCTAAGCTACGCTGGATCACCACGTACGCCGTGAACGTAACGTACGTCAATACGCCGGCCTGTGTTCTCTGGTGCAGACTTTTGCATGTCTGTTGCCGGGTTGCGCCTCATCTATGAGGAATAACTTTACGCCGGACGTACAATTTACGTACACCTCGCGCAGCATGTGTCGGGCGCACGTACGTTTGTGAATCGCCGTATTTCCCTCATTTGCATGTTTGAATGCTGTTAGCTTGGTAGCGTGGGGGTGTGATCCCCTGGATGGCCATGTTCACTACACTGAACTATACAGAGAGGCAGCCGAAGACGGTTGAAAACAAAGAGTTTGGTTTATTCTTCCATATTGCTGGAAACAAGTGCAAGCATCCAAACAGCATAAACAAAACAAAACATAAAATAAACCCTGGCCACTTGGGGCGTCTACCTTCACCACACAGGAACCTATCTATGGAGTCTGGCACAGCCTACTGCTGGGCAGACACTGCTGGTCATACAGCAGAGAAACAATAATCTTTTTGATTTTTATCACACAGAAAAATCAACAACCACCTCACCTCTTCAGAAGTCTCTCACTGCTCTCCTTAACTCAAAAAGCCTCAGGATGCAGCAATCAGTAGTCATCCTTTGGGTAACTTATAGAGGCCTTAATTGCCTCATTCTGAACAGCTGAAGTTTTCCAATGCCCTAAAGCTTTTTGGCTACCTCTGTAGCCGACACCTGATAGTAAATTGTGAACTGGTGAATTGTCTAAACAAGGCAGAAATGTTTCTCCCGTCTGTGACAACACCCACAGATTTACCTGACTTCCTGTCACAATGCCTAATCAATGGGAGCAGCAACATGCGTCCAGGCGAAAAGTACGCCCACGCTACGCCGGGGTATGTAAGCTACGTCGGCGTAGGGTGGCCAGTTTTTAGGTGTATGTTGGTTTGTGGGTCCGGCGCACAGATACGCCGGCGCAAATTTGCACTTACGGGCGCACATTTGTACTTACTTCGGCGTAAGTGATTTGTGAATCTGGGCCATAGTGTCCAAATAAACCTCAAATGCTGAAGAGGTATGTAACACAATGCAAAATAATCGTGCAAATAACATCTGCTCTGAAACGATCACATCTGCTGTGAAATATGTAACCAAGCATGAAATTAAATGCAAAGGTGCAATTAGGTGAATGTGATGCAAAAACAAAATAAAAAGTCCAAAATGTGCAATCGCACATGAAAAGTGATGTGTGCAAGGTCCATACTCTTTGGCCCAGATTCACAGAGCGATTACGCCTGCGCAACAGGAGATGCGCGTGCGTAAGTCGAAATGTGCGCGTGCGTTTCGATGCGCGGCATCCCCAGAACGAGATACGCCAAAAATCTACTTTTTTTTGTCCCGCGTAATTTCGTTAGACTGGCGCATCCGTCCACGCAAAAGTGCGCTAGACACACCATTGATTTGCTAGTCAAATATGCTAATGAGGGACTTACGGGGATCCACAAAACAACGTTGGGCAGCGCAGGCGACGCAGTGTGCGCAACAGCAAAATGTCCTGTCTAAAATTAGAGCATATAAAAGCTGTACCGCAATCGGAAGCATTGGCATTCCATTAATGTACAGGTGATAGTCGATGCCCAAGGCCTCATATGGCACGTCCGTGCCAAACACCCCGGATCCAGCCATGACAGCTACATATACAATCAGAGCCCCATCCGAATGGAATTCGATCAGAACGTGTATGGGGACACCTGGCTGGTTGGTGAGTGACATGGGTGGCAGGCATGACTATCCCCTCCCATGATGCACACATCACAAGGGGCACATGCATGACTAACATCCTCCTGTCTTTTCCCTTACAGGTGACTCTGCATATCCACTGGGACCCCATCTCATGACTCCTATCCGGAACCCCCAAACCCCAGGAGAGGAAAGATACAATCAAGCACATGCCCAAACACGAGCAGTGGTGGAGCGCACCTTTGGCCTCCTAAAGTCACGTTTCCGATGCCTGGATAAGTCTGGGGGTACCCTCTTGTATTACCCAAACTTCGTGTGCCAGATCATCGGTGCATGTTGCATGCTGCACAACTTCGCAGAAAGAAAGGGCCTGCAGATTGACCTACGTGATGACCTGACCCCTGAACCAGACAATCCCCCCCTAACCGAGGCTACCCAGTCTTCTGAGGGAAGAGCAGCCAGGAGACAGCTCACATTGGGCATCTTTGCACGTTAAACATACACATTAATCATGGCACAATGAGAATGCATGCATGCACAACACTGTGGTCCCTAGCACACACACCCCACATCCACATCAAATTCGATTGGCACCAGTCCACCATGCAGGACTTGTGAGCAGCAACGCCATGCCAAGGCTCCAATTATGTCACTGTACATTCATACACCATTCACACGGACCTGGGGATCACTTCTCCCTGGTCCTGGGGAACCCTTCTCCACCAAAATTGAGGGTGACACCCCTTTTCCGGCAGGAATGTCACCCCCACATTCACACAGCATTCACAACACAAAAAAAAATAAAAAAAATTACCTGCAAAAGCAAAACATTTCCAGCAAAAATTTAAAAAAAAAAATTAAACAAAAAATAAAAAAAAAGGGGAAAAACAAATTATTGCCCTTTGCGTGAGCCACGCCTGGGGTGCCCCCGGCCACGGCCCCGGCTTCTCAGGGGAGACTCATGGGGAAGGGGTAAAACCGGGGAAGGAGGAGCAGCCCCTGATCTCTGCCCACCTGGCGGCCTGCCCTCCAAGGCCACGGCTATTCTGATGCGAATGGGCCGTCCGATGAGAATGGGCCGACGGACCGTTTTCATCGGGTCACCGCTGAAGTGGCCTGATGGTCTGATGTGCGTACACACCATCAGTTCAAAAACCGATCGTGTCAGAATGCGGTGACGTAAAACACGACGTGCTGAAAAAAACAAAGTTCAATGCTTCCAAGCATGCGTCGACTTGATTCTGAGCATGCGCAGGTTTTTGAACCGATGCTTTTGCGTACTAACGATCGGTTTGGACCGATGGGTCAGGCGTCCATCAGTCTGATTTTAAAGCAAGTTTTAAGACTTTGGTCCGAGGGACAACAGACTGATGGGCCATACACACGGTCGGTTTGGACCGATGAAACTGAACTTCAGTCCATTTTCATCGGTTTAGACCTATCGTGTGTACGCGGCCTCAGGCGTTTTTGCTGTGGCCAATCACACTTCTGCAAAAGAATACAGCTGCAAGTTTCTACAAAGGTTCTAGACTAGAGCAAGACATGAAGTTAAATACACTGGAAAACCATGCCTGACTGACATGCCTGCAAGAAATGCTGTAGAAAAGTCTAATGCCCCGTACACATGATTGTAAATTCCGACAGCAAAAGTCCGATATGAGCTTTTGAACAGAAATTCCGACCGTGTGTATGCTCCATCGGACTTTTGCTGTCGGAATTTCCGCCAACAAAAGATCGAGAGCTGGTTTTCGACCGCATGCTCAGAAACAATTTGACGCATGCTCGGAAACAATTCGACGCGTGCTTGGAAGCATTTAATTACATTTTCTACGCTCGTCGTAGTGTTGTACATCACTGCGTTCTTGACGGACGAAAGTTCTAGAGAACTTGTGTGACCATGTGTATGCAAGCAAAGCTTGAGCGGAATTCTGTCGGAAAAACCTTGGATGAAAAATCCGATCATGTGTATGCAACATTAGGCACATACAACAGTAAAACCAGAATCAAGCACATGGCTGTTGTACACAGAAGTTCTTTACCATTTTCCTTTATCTGGGAAGCAGTGTAGCTGTTCCACAGGGGGCAGCAAGCTTCATCCAACTTTCTCCCAGGCTTTGGTGGTTTTTGGCAGGCTCTTATAATGGGAATCACTGGGATTGTAGAAGCAGGGGTGGCCACAAATGAAAGCAATGAAGGTTTCAGCTTCCAGAAGGAGACTCTCCTCCATTTTGAACACCAGATGTGTGTTTATAAGGTGTGGCGTGATGCTCGAAAAGGGGAGCAGCTTTTCAGGCTGAAAAAGCTTGAAGAAGTGCTCAAAAGTTCTAACTTCTCACCAGGGCCGCCATTAGGGGGGTACAGGCAGTACACCTGTAAGGGGCCCGGGGGTCCCCAGGGGCCCGGAGGCCACCAGGGCCCCAGATGGCGACCTCCTCTTTTTTTATTTATTTATTATAAAAAAATATATTTTTTTAATATATTTGTATTTTATTTTTTATCAAAGGGAAAAAAAAATTTGTTTTATTTTTTTAGAGGTCCGGAGGTCCCCAGGGGCCCAGATGCCCCCAGGGCCCTGGATGGCAACCACCCTTTTATTTATTTATTTTTTATAAAAAAAATATATATTTTTAATATATATTTTTTTTATTATTATTAAAGGGACATTTTTTTTAGGGGTCCGGAGGTCCCCAGGGGCCGGAGGCCACCAGGGCCCCAGATGGTGACCCCTTCTTTTTTATTTTTTTTATTAAAAAATATATTTTTTTAATATATTTTTCTTTTATTTTTTATTAAAGGGACAATTTTTTTTGTTTTATTTTTTTAGAGGTCCGGAGGTCCCCAGGGGCCCAGATGCCACCAGGGCCCTGGATGGCAACCCCCCTTTTTTTTATAAAAAAAAATATATTTTTTTATTATATATATATATATATATATATATATATATATATATATATATATATATATATATAATATTATTATTAAAGGGCCCAGAGGCCCCCAAATGACAAACCCCCTTTTTTGATAAATGTTTTTTTTTTGTTTATATATATATTTTTTTATTAAAGGGCCCAGAGGTCCCCAGGGCCCTGGAAGGCAACCCCCTTGTTTTTTTTTAATAAATGTTTATTTCTTTTTTATATATATATATATATATATTTTTATTTATTTTTTATTA
The DNA here is from genome assembly GCA_029574335.1 of Rana kukunoris. Classification (NCBI taxonomy): domain Eukaryota; kingdom Metazoa; phylum Chordata; class Amphibia; order Anura; family Ranidae; genus Rana; species Rana kukunoris. The sequence goes on from CM056059.1 coordinate 93,722,695, forward strand.
AAGGGCCCAGAGGACCCAGATGGAAAGCCCCCTTTTTTTGTAATTTCTTTTTATATAAAAAAAAAATGATTAAAGGGCCCAGAGGTCCCCAGGGCCCCACATGGCAACCACCCTTTTTTAAAAAAATATATATATTTTATATATATAAATATATATGTATATATACATATTTTTTTCTCTCTTTTTTTCTTTTTATTAAAGGGCCCAGTGGTCCCAGGGCCCCGGATGGCTACCACCCCCCTTTATATATATTTTTCTTTATTTCTTCTTTTTGTCAAGGGCCACCCCTGCTTCGCGGTAGCCGCCCCCCGCTTCTTAATTTCAGGCGGCATCACCCTACCCCGGTTCTCTGCCGCTCCAGGGGGCCCATGCCTGAAGCTGTGTAAGGGGCCCCAAAATTCCTGATGGCAGCCCTGCTTCTTACTGTGGGAACAAAAACTCTCAAATCTGCCTCACAAATATGCTCAAATATGAACAGGAGCCATTGAAAGTCGAGCGTTTCTGAGTGTTGAACTAAAAAAAGTTTGAGTGTGAATGAGGTCTAAATGAGTAGCTTGGTGGTTTCATTGGTTAAAAAGGAGTATCGTTTGGAAATGTTATGGAGGCAAAGTCTACGGCCCAGATTCACAGAGCGATTACGCCTGCGCAACTGCTGTTGCGCGTGCGTAAGTCTAAATGTGCGCGTGCGTATAGTTGGACGCGATTCACAAAACAATATACGCCAGAAATCTACGTTTTTTGGTCCGGCGTAATTGAATTAGACATTCGCTTCCCTTCGCGCAAAACTGCGCTAGACACACCATTGATTTGCTAGTCAAATATGCTAATGAGGGAGTTACGGGGATTCACAAAAAAACGCAGTTGCTGCGCAGGCTACGCGATGTGCGCAACTGCAAAATGTTCTGTCTAAAGTTAGAGGACCTAAAAGCTGGTCTAAATTTTGAAAAAAAGTCTAATTGTCAGATAAAGCAACACTGTTAGTGAGGAGTTCAGCAGTCACACGTGTTGCCCAACAATCTGTATGCCAACATGCCAGGGGCATCGTCGCGCATAGCTATACTACTGACTTTAGATGAGCAAAGAAGGATGAGGGCACGGAGGATGGCACTAAGGAGGGCACGGGAGATGTTTTGTTTTTTTTTGCTTATATAACATTTACAATTTAATCTAATCTAATACAATATTCTTATCTGATACAAGCCCCTCACTCTTCACTTGATATATCACACACGCATAGACATCTTTGGCATGAGAGATTCTGAGGTGTCTCGCATCTTCAGATTCACCCCTCATGCCATCATGGAATTACCACAACCTTGCAGGAGGACATCAGCAGCCCAACACATGGCACCACCCATGACACCCATGACAGCTACATATACAATCAGAGCCCCATCCCCACAGATTTCAAACAGAACATGTATGGGGACAGCTGGCTGGTTGGTGAGTGACATGGGAGTCAGGCATGACTATCCCCTCCCGTGATGCGCACCTCACAAGTGGCACATGCATGACTAACATCCTCCTGTCTTTTCCCTTCAAGGTGACTCTGCATATGCACTGGTACCCCATCTCCTGACCCCATCTCATGCCAGCTCACATTATGCATCTTTGCACGTTAAACACACACATTAATCATGGCACAATGAGAATGCATGCATGCACACCACTGTGGTCCCTAGCACACACACCCCACATCCTCATCAAATTGGATTGGCACCAGTCCACCATGCAAGACTGGTGAGCAGTAACGCCACGTCAAGGCTCCAATTATGTCACTGTACATTCATACACCATTCACACGGACCTGGGAATCACTTCTCCCTGGTCCTGGGGAACCCTTCTCCACCCAAATTGAGGATGACACCCCTTTTCCAGCAGGAATGTCACCCCCACATTCAAACATCATTCACAACCCAAAATATGCCAAAAATGTCAGCCAAAAAAAAAAAAAAGGCATAGAAAAAAAAAAATGCAGAGAACAAAAATAAAAATGCTTTCAAACCAAAAAAAGGGGGAAAAAGAAATTAATGCCCTCTGCCTGAGCCACGCCTGGGGCGCCCCCGGCCACGGCCCCGGACCCTCAGGGGAGACGCATGGGGGAGGGGAAAAGCCGGGGAAGGAGGAGCAGCCCCTGAGATCTGCCCACCTGGCGGCCTGCCCTCCAAGGCCACGGCTATTCTGTCCAGGGCAGCACCAAGTGTTGCCGTGTTGCCCTGGATAGCCTGGGTAAGGGCCCTCACATCCTGCCCAACGCCTGCTGCTGTAGTTTGCAGGTCATTTAGGCAGGTTGTGGAGGCCCGGGAGTGGGAGTCCAGGTTACCCAGCCTATCGTTGATGGAGGACAGGCTCTGATCCACCCGCCCCATAGTCTGGCAGAGCTGTCTCAGAAGGCGGGTCTGGGTGGCCAGGTTCCTTCTCAGACAGGCGGGCAGGAGATTGGGCGCCCCCCTGGTGCTCTGGGATGACCTCCTGGCTCCAGCTGATGGTTGTGGCCGGGGAGAAGGGGAGGCCCTTGTGAGGGGAGCCATGTTGGGGAGGAGGGGGGGGGCTCACCCTTAGGGAGGGCAGGCTTCTTGCAGCCAGAGGGGAAGAGTCCGCAGAAACCAATCGGCCAGTGCCTTCCATGGACTCCTCCTCCTCATGATTCTCCTCCTCCTCATGATCGTCCTCCGCATGATCCTCCTCCTCCTCTTGTTCCTCCTCCGCGGACTCTGGCCTTGTTGGGGGGGCCTCATTAGGCTGCTGTCCTGGCGTTGGAGCGGTCAGGCCAGATGGCCCTGCACCCTCCTGCACATCTGTGGATGACACAAACCATTCACAGGTTGGAGGATCCACACACTTGGCACATATTCCCTTTCACCCCCTCCCCCACACATGCTACACACCTGAGAGAAATAAAAACCTTACCTGGCACCGCGGGGACCGGACTTGTGTCAAAGCCTGGCAGGCCCTCCACTTCATGCCGGTGAAAGGTCAGGGCCACCACACGCTCCGTCGCTGTAAATCTAACCCGGCATGGTGGGCCCCCTCCTGTGCCCCTGGCATGGGCATTTATTGCGGCCAGTTTTTTTTTCACCTCACGCCGGAGGTCATTTATTTTCTTTTCAATCCCAAAGCGGGTCCGTGTCTCCCCCTCCCCCGATGAATTGACCTGCTCCGTGATCATATCCAATATCTCCCTCCTCCTGGCCGGGGTGGTGGTGGCACTCTGCGGGCCGTGGAGAAAACGCCCATAGTCGGTAATGGCCCGGGCAAGAATTCTTTTTTCCCCCACTGTAAAATTAAGCTTTCTTTTTCTCTCAGTCATACTTCCAAACAAACTCACTAGCAGTCACCAAAAATCTGTCACAAATACAAGCACAACCAATCAGACAAGAACACACACAAAGAGAAAAAGAACACCCAAAAATCACACTAGCACTCAGCAAGAAACAGACACCAAAAAATCAGATGAAAAAATAAAGCAAGAAAACAAACGCTCAGAAATCTATCAATCAAACAAACAGTCTCAAACACTTATCAAAATACACTTTCACAAAACTACCAACAAGCACTAGATCACACAGAACACTAATCTGACAACTACAAAACACACTCTAACGAACAACAGAGCAAAAGCACTTGATTCAATGGGAAGGGACACAAAGGGATGTACTTTTGCAATGGAAGGGCGTTTGTGTGTGTCTATTTATGCTGTCTGCGTAGTTCACAACATTGCCCTAGTCCATTTCCAATTTCACTGATTGCGCCGCTCCCGAGTTGTGAGCATGCACACAGCGGAGCTGACATGGTTTCCTTCACGCGCGCATGCGCGAGTCGGCCGGCCCTTCATTTGCATGGGGTCACGGCTCATTTCAATGTAACACGCCCACGTCCCTCCCAATTTGTATTACTCCTCCTTACGCCTCCGGAAAAAACCTTACGCTTGCGCAATCTCTTGCGTAAAAGCTACGTGAATCGCGAGATTACGCGGCTAGATTGCGCAAGTCTAACGGAAAAGTGGTGCGCTACGCCGGTCCAATAATGCGCCGATGTACGTGAATCTGGGCCTACAAGATTTGTACAATGATGTGTATGTATATCAGAACAGAGGGATTTGGTTCTAAAGAGGGACAATCCCCCCAAATGAGGGTCAGTTGGAAGCTATGCATGTCACATTATGGCAGATTCCACATACTTCAAGTTAGAGATAAGTGAACTGATTCTCTGGGTTCAAGATGTAACTTGGTTTGGACTGACTTGTGACCAGTGGATACAAATATCGGCCATATTTTGTGGATTATGTTTGCTTTGATATGATGCTTTGTCATGTTGGCAACAAGAAGCTTCAGAAATTTGTGTACTCAAGCAGAATAAAAATTACATTTTGTTGAAACGTCCTATTGCTTTTTGCCATCAATGAATGTAGTTAAAGATTAAGTTACGTACAGAGTGCAGAGTTCAGGAGTGCATTATGTACAGAGTGCAGAGTTTAAGAGGGTGTTATGTACAGAGTGCAGAGTTCAGGAGAGCGTTATGTACAGAGTGCAGAGTTCAGGATGGCGTTATGTACAGAGTGCAGAGTTCAGGAGAGCGTTATGTACAGAGTGCAGAGTTCAGGAGGGCGTTATGTACAGAGTGCAGAGTTCAGGAGGGCGTTATGTACAGAGTGCAGAGTTCAGGAGTGCATTATGTACAGAGTGCAGAGTTCAGGAGTGCGTTATGTACAGAGTGCAGAGTTTAGGAGGGCGTTATGTACAGAGTGCAGAGTTCAGGAGAGCGTTATGTACAAAATGCAGTGTTCAGGAGGGCATTATGTACAGAGTGCAGGGTTCAGGTGTGTATTCAGGGCCGCCATCAGGAATTTTGGGGCCCCTTACACAGCTTCAGGCATGGGCCCCCTGGAGCAGAGAACCGGGGGGGGGGGGGTGCTGCCGCATGAAATTGAGAAGCGGGGGGGGGCTGCTGCCGCGAATTGAGAAGCGGGGCGCCCTTTACAAAAAGAAGAAATAAAGAAAAATATATATAAAAAAGGGGGGTAGCCGTCCGGGGCCCTGGGGACCTCTGTGCCCTTTAATAATAAGAAAAAAATTGAGAATATTATATATATATATATAATATATATTTTTTTTTTAAAAGGGTGGTTGCCAACTGGGGCCCCTGGGACCTTATTTTTTTTTTTATAAAAGGAAATTACAAAAAAAGGGGGCTTTCCATTCGGGACCTCTGGGTCCTTTAATAAAAAGAAACCTCTGGGCCCTTTAAAAAAAAAGAAAGAAATAAAAAAATATATATATATAAAAAAGAAATAAACATTTATATATAAAAAAAACAAAACAAGGGGGTTGCCTTCCAGGGCCCTGGGGACCTCTGGGCCCTTTAACCACTTCAATACCCAGCCATAGATAATTGACGGCCTGAGATGGGATCTACCATCCTAAGTGGCCGTCAATTGACGGCCTGGGCATTGCAGGTGAATATCTGGATGATGCCTGCAGCCAGAGGCATCATCCAGATATCCTCTTCTTCTGCCGGCGAATCTGCAAAATGTAAGAACGATCATAGCGGTGGATCCCCCCCCCCTCCCGCCACCATCCGGTGCTTCTCCGGGCTCTCCCGTGCCTTCGGGGGCCCGGAGAACGAATCGTCGGCGTCGGCAGGAAGCATAGAGATGACTGGTGACCAGATGGCCACCAGTCATCTCTATGACCGTCGGAGGACCCGGGCGCGATGTGATGACGTCACGCCCGGGTCCCCGTAAGTAAACAAAGCCGTAATTGCGGCTGTAAGCCACCATTCATGAGATCGGTGAATTTTTTTTCACCGATCTCATGGTTTCCAGCCTGGAGGAGAGATGTGAGGTCTTATTGACCCCGCATCTCTCCTTAAAGAGGACCTGTCACACACATTGTTATTACAAGGGATGTTTACATTCCTTGTAATAGGAATAAAAGTGAAAAAAAAGTCAAAAAAATAAATAAAAGATAAAAAAAAAATTAAAACGCCCCTGTCCCCGATAGCTCGCGTGCAGAAGCGAACGCACACGCAAGTCCCGCCGACATATGTAAACGTCGTTTAAACCACATAAGTGAGGTATCGCCATGTGCGTTAGAGTGCCAGCAACGAATCTAGCTCTAGATCTCCTCTGTAAATCTAAACTGTAACCTGTAAAAAATAAATAAAGCCTTGCCTATGGAGATTTTTAAGTACCGAAGTTTGGCGCCATTCCATGAGTGTGCGCATAATTAAAGCGTGACATGTTGGGTATCTATTTACTCGGTGTAACATAATCTTTCACATAATACAAAAAAATTGGGCTAACTTTACTGTTTTGTTATTTTTTTAATTCATGAAACAATTTTTTTTACAAAAAAAAGGCGTTTGAAAAATGATTGCGTAAATACCGTGCAAGATAAAATGTTGCAATGACCGCCATTTTATTCCCTAGGGTGTCTGCTAAAAAAACATATATAATGTTTGGGGGTACTGTGTAATTTTCTAGCAAAAGAATGATGATTATTACATGTAGGAGAGAAGTGTCAGAATAGGCCCGGTATGGAGGTGGTATAAAAGCCTGGTATTGAAGTGGTTAATAAAAAAAATATATATAAAAAAAATATATAAACAAAAATAAAAAATACAATTATAAAAAAGGGGGTTTGACACATGGGGCCCTGGGGACCTCTGAGCCCTTTAATAAAAATGCATCTATATATTAAATAAAAGAAATAAAATAATATAAAAAAGTAAAAAAAAATTATAAAAAAGGAGGATTGTCATCCGGGGGCCCTGGGGACCTCTGGGCCCTTTAATAATAATAATAATAATAATAATATATATATATATAATATAAATATAAAAATAAAATAAAAAAAATATATAAAAAAAATATATTTTTTTATAAAAAAGGGGGGTTGTCATCTGGGGCCCTGGGGATCTCCAGGTCCCTGTGGACCTCCGGACCTCAAAAAAAAAAAAAGAAAAAAAAATTGGCCCTTTAATAAAAAATAAAATAAAAATATATTAAAAAAATAAATAAAAAATAGGGGGTTGCCATCTGGGGCCCTGGTGGCCTACGGGCCTCTAGACCCCTAAAAAAAATGGCCCTTTAATAAAAAAAAATATATATATATATTTTTTAATATATATATATATATTTTTATAGAAAATAAATAAAAAAAGGGGGGGGGGGTTTCCATCCGGTGCCCTGGGGGCCTCCGGGCCCATGTGGACCTCCGGCCCCTGTGGACCTCTAAAAAAATTAAAGAAAATAAATTGGCCCTTTATTTAAAAATAAAAGAAAAATATATTAAAAAAATATATTTTTTTATAAAAAAAAGGGCTTGCCAACTGGGGCCCTGGTGGCCTCCGGGCCCCTGGGGACCTCCGGACCTCTAAAAAAAATAAAAGAAAAAAAATTGGCCCTTTAATAAAAAATAAAAGAAAAATATATTAAAAAAATATATTTTTTTTATTAAAAAAAATATTTTTTTTATAAAAAAATATATTTTTTTTATAAAAAAAAGGGCTTGCCATCTGGGGCCCTTGGTGGCCTCCGGGCCCCTGGGGACCTTCGGACCCCTATTTTTTTAGGGTGGTTCCCATCCGGGCCCCTGGGGACCCCCGGGCCCCTTACAGGTGTAATGCCTGTACCCCCCTGATGGCGGCCCTGTGTGTATTTTGTGCAGAGTTAAGGATTAAGTTATGTACAGAGTGCAGGGTTCAGGAGTGCATTGCCTACAGAGTGCAGCGCTAAGGGGGGGCACAATGTACAGAGTAAAATAAAAGCACTTTGAACTTTGTATTGTGCCTAAAAACGCAGCTCAACCATGTTTTTTTAAAGCTACCCTCTAAGTCTAATTGAGTCCTTCAACTGTTTTCAGTATGCAAAAACATAGTATCAGTGCTGTGCAGAGGAAGGAAAGTTTCCACACTTCCTCTCTATGTTTGAAATGACATCTCAACTTTCTCCCAACAGGCCTGACACAAGAATGGGGATTATTATTATTTTTTTTTTTTTTTCAGATACTTACATAGCGCTGACAATTTACACAACACTTTACATATATATTGTACTATTAACATCAGTCCCTGCCCTCAAGGAGCTCACAATCTAAGGTTCCTAAACACACACACTCATACATACTAGGGCCAACTTGGACACAATCCGATTAACCTGCCAGCAAGTCTTTAGAGTGTGGGAGGAAACTGGAGTACCTGGAGGAAACCCACATAGGCAACAGGGCGAACATGCAAACTCCAAGCAGATGGTGTCTTGGTTTGGGATTCGAACCAGTGACCCTTTATTGATGCTAAGGGGAAAGGGCTAATCACTACACCACTATGATGATTAGCAGATACAGGCTGTACTTATTGGCATCAGGTCTCCGGGATCAGGTCTCTGGCACATTTATAAAACACCAGACCATATTTTATGTGCTTATGCTGCTTATTGCACCATGGTAGCCAGGTGCTGGCAAATTGGGGGTATAGTGTGGGGCTTGCATGAGATCTATCGGTGTGTACACTGGTGTGTAAAGTTTCTCAACAGATCACAACTTACAATCAGAAAAAAATGCAATGACCTTATTAGATCATTAAATATATTTATTTTTCAGTATTTATTCAGCACCAGCATATTATGCAGCTTGATACAGAGTACATCGATTCATTCAAATGCATTCCATGATCTGGTAATTATAATCATTAATGCAAATTATGTAATAGCGTTCTTCCAGATTAATAGCATTAGGGTTCCCAGCTTCAACTGGAATAAATGGATATACTGAGTATATGTGATTGGTAATTAATTTACTTTATTGAAACCGTCAACAATTCTAGTGTAGTAATATGCTGCCATCTAGTGGATGTTTTAAATATTGACACTGACAATGGTAATGAAGGGATTTGATGTTTTTTGACAACATTGGGCCAGATTCAGGAACACTTGCGCTGGAGTATTTCGATATGCGCCGCGTAACTGTGATGATGCGCCGTCGTTTCTATGTGCCCGTACCCACCAAACTAGATGCGCCCAATAACGGGTCATTTGCGACCGGCGGAACGTTCCGACGCCAGAGTATCGTCAGCGGTTAATTTCGCTGGGCGCATCAGTCGCGCCTATTGATTTCCCCTGCAAATATGCAAATGAGGGATTTTTCCCAATTCACGAACGGATTAGCACCATACGCTGGCTACATGCGCCGCGCATATCTCGTCCGTCCGGCGCAAAGTTATTTCTACAAATAGCTGCTTTATCTTTACTCCAGACGGCCACAGGTCAGCAGGAGAGCAGCTACAGCAGCGTTACCGACGATAAGAGCTAGCTGAGCACCCCCACTTGCAGGACAACACCTCTGTCCATGCTTGTCTGTCAACTTTTACAGCCATGGAGGAAGACATCATAGGTCTCCATAGCCGAGATGACGGCTGACAGCTCCTGGCCTTTAGAGTTTAGCTTTCTCCTGTGTGTTTGCGGGGAATGGAAGCAGCCATCTCAGAACAAAAGTAACTTCACTGCGGGGAGGGGGAACAGGATATACTTTAGTGCCGGAATGGCGCATCTACGGGCGCATTTAAACGTCCAACGGAACACATTGCGCTGTCGTTTCCAAGGAAGTGGTGCCGACGGAAGTTGTGAGCATGCGCACTGGGATGCATTGACAGTCGACGCATGCGTAGTACGTTCGCCGCGGGATCGCGCTTAGTTTAAATTATACATGCCCCGTACCCGCCCAATTTGAATTCCGCCGGCTCATTTTCGATACGCTGCCGCAACTTTAGGAGCACGTGCTTCATGAATAACAGCACTTGCTCCGAAAATTTCGCCAGAGTAACCTAAATGAGAAACGTTACTCCAGCTTAAAGATGCTCCCATCTACCTGAATCTTCTGGCCCTATGTTTTTTTGGCTTACCTCGGTGAATGCAGCATCAGACTGATGCTGCCTCTGTCCCCCGGCGTTTCTGCACTGAGACCCGAATCACCAAACACCGCCGATGGCTCGGTTCTCACTCCTCCCAGAGCAGAGTGATGCTGACTAGAGCTTCTGCTCTACTTCATTGGAGCGCTGAGCAGTGGAGAGGCGGGGAGTGGCTGTCTCAGTGTCTCGCTAAAACTGCCATCAATCAGGGCAGCTGGCGGATCCCAACTTGGAAGGACGCGCTGCCCCAACTGATTGCAGTGATGTCAGCGGAGAGTGGACTTCAGACTACTCTCCGCTGAAAATGGCTCACAGGAATGCAAAACAAATTGAACTCCTGTGACCCATAGGAGAAGCTCAGCCTAAAAAGCTCAGGCTGGACTTCTCCTTTAACCACTTCAATACCAGGCTTTTATACCCACCTCAATACCAGGCCTATTCTAGCACTTCTCTCCTACATGTACAAATCATTCTTTTGGTAGAAAATTACTCAGAACCCCCAAACATTATATATATATATTTTTTTAGCAGACACCTTATGGAATGAAAATGATGGTCATTGCAATCTTGCATGGTATTTGCGCAATTATTTTTCAAACTCCTTTTTTTGGGGAAAAATGGTTTCATGAATTAAAAAATAACAAAACGGTAAAGTTAGCCCAATTTTTTGTAAAATATGAAATATGATGTTACGCAGAGTAAATAGATACCTAACATGACAGGCTTTAAAATTGTGCACACTCATGGAATGGAGCTAAACTTTGGTACTTAACCACTTGCTTACTGGGCACTTATACCCCCCTCCTGCCCAGGTGATATTTCAGCTTCCGGCACTGCGTTGCTTTACCTGACAATTGCGCGGTCGTGCGACGTGGCTCCCAAACAAAATTGACGTCCTTTTTTCCCCACAAGTAGAGCTTTCTTTTGGTGGTATTTGATCACCTCTGCGGTTTTTATTTTTTGCGCTATAAACAAAAAAGAGCGACAATTTTGAAAAAAATACAATATTTTTTACTTGTTGCTATAATAAATATCCCAATTAAAAAAAAAAAAACGTTTTTTTTTCTCAGTTTAGGGCGATGCGTATTCTTCTACATATTTTTGGTAAAAAAAATCGCAATAAGCGTCTGGTTTGCGCAAAATTTATATTGCCTACAAAATAGGGGACAGAATTATTATTTTTTATTATTTTTTTTTTACTAGAAATGGCGGCGATCTGCGATTTTTATTGGGACTGCGACGTTATGGCGGACACATCGGACACTTTTGACACATTTTTGGTGTCATTCACATTTATACTGCGATCGGTGCTATAAAAATGCACTAATTACTGTATAAATGTGACTGGCATTGAAGGGGTTAACACTAGGGGGTGAGGAAGGGGTTAAATGTATTCCCTGCATAGTGTTCTAACTGTGGGGGGAGGGGGGGGGGTGACTGGGGAGGTGACCGATCTGTGTCTCTATGTAAAACGGCAATGAGAGATGATCTATGAGATCCTCTCTCATTCGCCGCACAGATCGCATCGCAAACGGCCACTCTGATTGGCCGTTCGCGGCGATCTGTGATTGGCTGTGTCCAAGGGACACGGGCAACACAGTGTTTCCCCGCAGCGCGCTCTGGAGCGCGCACCGGGAAGCAGCTAGTGACAAGCCGCCAATTGACGGCTTGTTGACAATTTAGATCTGCGCTAGAGCCGTCATTCGGCTGTAGCGCGGATCTCAAGTAGTTAAAAACCTCCATAGGTGACACTTTGAAAATTCTTACAGGTTACAATTTTAGAGTTATAGAAGAGGTCTAGTGATAGAATATATATCACATATGTGGTTTGACCGGTGTTTACATATGTTCGGCTGCCGACATCGCGGGAACCCTGGACAGGTAAGTGTCCATTTATTAAAAGTCAGCAGCTTCAGTAATTGTAGCTGCAGGGTTTTAATATTTTTTTTAGGCGGACCTCCACTTTAATAAAAAGCCCCGCGGGCCAGGCCATTTATTCAGCTTGCTGGTCTTTGAGTGAGCAACCCCTGTAGATTTGGGTTGACTACAGGACTAATCTCTGGATCTTTACCTTGGTCTAGGAGACTGAATATATCAGCAATTGTTCTTTCTGCATGATCCAGGAGGAATTCTGGCCCTTTTCACCAGGAATACATTTCAAGAACACTTGTGGACAGTGGCCCATGGCCTGGTTGGCATGATCTGTAGGATTATCAGATGGAATAAAATGCCATTGTTCAGGCTTATGCCACGTACACACGATCATTTTTTGTGATGAAAAAAAACGACGTTTTCTGTGAAGTAAAAAACAACGTTTTTTTCACAAAAAGCGAGGTTACGTTCACCACTCTTTTCCATTGAAGCTCGCTTCATAACTAGCTTCTGGGCATGCGCGGGTTGAAAAACGTTGTTTTAAACGACGTTTTTGCTACACACGGTGACTTTTTGTGAAACAAGAAACGACGTTTTGAAAAACGACACAAAAAATTCAAGCATGTTGGAATTTTTTTTGGTCGTTTTTTTAAGACAAAAAACGACGTTTTGCCCACACACGATCAATTTAAATGATGTTTTAAAAAACGACGTTTTTTTTCATCGCAAAAAACGACCGTGTGTACGCGGCATTAGAGGATTTGCTAAACCTTTCTATTCAGTTTGTGAAATACTGTGTATGTAGAAGCATTTTGTGTGATTGCATTTGTAGCCCAGAACAATGTTGCTGTCTGTGTGGAACTTGATGGCATCTGCAGTGCATTGAGAAATTATCCACACCGCTTGACATTTTCCACATTTTGTCATGTTACAACCAAAAAGGTAAATATATTTTATTAGGATTTCATGTGATCGATCAACACAAGTGGCACATTATTGTAAAGTTAAAGGAAAATGATAAATGTTTTTAATTTTTTTTTAGAAATAAATATCTGAAAGGTTTGGCGTGTGTTTGTATTCAGCCACCTGTATAACCCCTAAGGCTCCTTACACACGGAGCGGTCCGTTTTTCGGTCCGCTCCGTGTGTCCGTCAGCTCAGCGGGGGGTCTCCGCTGAGCTGTCGGGCGGACAGGGCGGTCCCCGCACACTGTGCAGGGACCGCCCCGTCTCTCCTCCGCTCTCCCCTATGGGGAGTCGGATGGAAACGGACCGCCTGTCCGTTTGCATCCGATCCGTTTGGCCGGACGGAAGAAAAATAGGACATTCTTCCGTCCGCAAAAACGGATGCGGATCTAGCGGACGTTAGCGGATGCATCATCCGCTAACGGATCCGCTCCCATAGGGAAGCATTACAAGTCCGTTAACGGACTTGTAATTAGCGGACCGTTCGTCCGCTAGTGTGAAAGGGCCCTAATGAATAAATAAAGTCCACCTGTGTGTAATTTAATCACATTATAAACACAGCTGTTCTGTGAAGCCCTCAGAGGTTTGTTAGAGAATCCTTAATGAACAAACAGCATCATGAAGGCCAATAGACAGACCAGACAGGTCAGGGATAAAGTTGTGGAGAAGCTTAAAGCAGGGTTACATTTAAAAAAAAAAAGCTTTAAACATCTCACTGAGCTCTGTTCAATCCATCATCCGAAAATGGAAAGAGTATGGCACAACTGCAAACCTACCCTATAAAATGCCCCTCCCCCACCCGCCACTTACCTTTCTGGGGGTCAGCCATCCTCCTTCCACGTCCCTTGATGTCTTCTGCCGCCCTCGATGACGCTTCAGCCAATCAGGTTACCGGTAACCAGAACTGGTGAACCTGATTGGCCGCTGATTGGCACTTCCACACAGCAAACCAGTTGCCGTTATTCAGGTGGTCAGAGCTCACCATCAATCTGAATAGTCGGCGGCAGCGGCAACAATAACATAGATTCATGCAATGCATAAATCTATGTTATTGTAATCAGTGGCGGTGCGAGAGCCAGAGGGGGCGGCGCTACGGGCCTTTTTAGACGCACCGCCACTGCGGATGACAGGTCCTGTCCACTCCGCTATGCAGAGCAAACATGGACACAGTCCCACTCTCTTCCATGTTCATTTCCACCTGATTCTATCTGATCCGCCAGTAAACAGAGACACAGTCTGGGCACTATAACAGTGGGGATTTGTACCGGCCTTGTGTGTACAGCAAGCTTTTACAAAGCAGTCTGTGTCTGGCCTGTCATATGACAAAAAAAATGAAGTTTCAGAAGAGCAATTCCCAAATTAGATTAGTATTATTATTATTTTTTTAAAGATATTTTTATTGAAATTTTCACAAGTACCTGTTGGTACAACACATACAAAAAATTAAACACCACAGAACATACATCGGTAACAGTTTGCTCCTTAATCACTTCATACCATTTTCAACAGCATATTTATAAAGAAGTCATAAGTCAGAGAAGAAAGCTACAGACAACAAAATATAAAGGCAGTATTACCACCTCCTGGGACTGCATATTAAGTTTATTCTAGCAAAGGGAGACTACACCACCAACACTACTTCTACGGCTGTATAGGAGATAGGGTCAGGGGGCTAGCCAGCCACCTGCCACAGATCTTATCGAATGACTTATTTATTTTCCTAATTTCAAAAGTGAGCTTGTAAAGCGGGAGGGCTAGTTTTAACCATAGGCCCCGTGTCGGGGTCGCCGCTCCCTTCCAGGTCAAAAGGATGGATTTCTTAGCATAGAAGTATAGGATTCAAAGCAATTTCTTGACCCGGGAGGGAACATCAAGGTCACCAAAGACCCCCAACAGACAGTTTTTAGGGTCCAGTATATTGGGGAGCCCCAAGGCAGAAGAGAGGAAGGATCCTATATTTCTCCAGAAGTCTTGTATAACGGGGCAACTCCAAAAGCAGTGAATAAAATCAGCCTCCTGCCCACAACCGCGGAAACAATCCGCCAAGGCCAGTATGCCCATTCTGGGCATCCTGGCCGGGGTCAAGTGTGATTGGTGAAAAAATTTTAGTTGAATTACTCTGGAGACAGAGGTCTTAAAAGTATCACAGAACTCAGTCCAGTCATCTGCCGTCATAGTAATATCTAAGGATTCCCACTTGCTCTGCGCTACCTGAAATCTAGGATTAGAGTTCACCGTTAAGGCTATGTAATAGTTGGAGATGAGTTTTGTTTGGTCCGGGGAACGCAAAAGCTTTTCTAGGTCTGGAATCGCAAGTGGGTTGTTCAAGGAGCCAAACTGGGCTCGTGCGGCGTGTCTTAACTGATAATAAAAGAATAAATAATTGGGGGGAAGATTAAAGTCGTCTCTCAACTGGGAAAAGGACTTAAAGCCTTCTGAGGTATATAGGTGGCATAGGTACTTAATCCCTTTGGATATCCATCTCTGAGGGTCAGGTAAAGAATTAAATTCTAGAAGTGATGTATTGAATCATAGCGGATTATTTGGAGAGGTCACCCAGGAACCCGGAGCATGTTTGAGAGTCACTGTTTTAAACAGGGACAGGGATGTTTGCAGCACAGTCAGTCCCGGTCCTGGGGGGGTGCGCCCGCGGTAGACAATGTTGTGTAATGTCTCGAACGATGTGATCATAGCCCCTTCAGTGGAAGTACACGCATTATTGGAGTCAGGGTGTAACCAGTCATGAATATTCACCAGTTGGGAAGCTTGGTAGTAGAGGTAGAAGTCAGGGAAAGCCAGTCCTGCCAAATGGGAGGGTAGTCTAAGTGTTTCCAGTGCTACTCTAGGGGCCTTACCATTCCACAGGAATGTTATACAGATCGAGTCGATGCACTTAAACATTGCTTTAGGGATTTTGCATGGGGCATTAGCTAAGACATATAGTCATTTAGGTAGGTATATCATTTTTAAGACATTGGCCCTTCCCATCAGACCGAATTAGATTATAAGTTAGAAGGCTGGCCTGAGTTAGTGGGAGGAGTCTAAGAGTACTTAAGACTCCCTCCCTGTCAGGTCTGGGTCGGCGTCTTTTCTGGGTCGCAGTCTATTCACGTCACGTCAGCAGCAGCAGCAGCAGCAGCCGCCTCAGCCTCAGGTTTTATCCACCCACGCAGACAGGCTTTATCTGGCAGGGAGGGAGCCGCCCGCCCGGGGAGGGGGTCCATCTGCCCGCTTAGGTTCCCACGACTCCATCTGGCATGGGGACTGGGCTGGGCACTATAACAGTAGGGATTTGTATCGGCCATGTGTGTACGTCACTATAGTCCGACGACGTTTCGAAGCTTAGCGCCCACCAATGAGAGCGCTCCTTTCTCAAGCAAGCTTGAGAAAGGAGCGCGCTCATTGGTGGGCGCTTAGCTTCGAAACGTCGTCGCACTATAGTGATGTCACCGCGGCTCACGCTGCGCTCCGGGCCTCGTTTCCATCCAGTCCTTCGTACCAGCTGGTTCTTACCTGCTCCATGGACGGTGAGACCTGGGAGGTTATTTGGGAGCACAACCAGCTAAAACACCTAGCCCGGGAAGACATCACATCTCTCCCCTCACTCAAGAACCTCTTGATTGAATCTTAATACTGGATTTCGCCATTATTATATGTAAGTCTACACTGTTTCTGTATTACATTAAAGCTTTACAACGTTTAACCTGGTGGCGCCCTCTGTGTTTTCTCTTTTCCGAGTGTTTTTGATAGGTGGTGAGGGGGTGATATGTTCCTTCTCACCAACTGATTTAAACCCATGATTGCCAGGCAATGTATGCGATTGCGACACGGTAGTATGGCAATTAAAGGTTTAAATCAGGTGTGAGAAGGTGAGACTACGTGACACTGTGCTCGGTGATCTTTGACTTCTCCCACGTTGTTCAAGTAGATCTCCACCTCTTAAAGTTTACCTACCCCTGCTATATCAGATGAACAGATGGCCTCTCACCTCTCACCTTGGAGGAGGTGAGCCGAAGCTGGATTACTGCGACAGCCCAGGGAGATGGAGAACAGTGCCAACTTTTGCCATTTGGAGTTGTACATCCACCTGCTGTCTGGACCAGGGCAGAACTTAGGGTGGTGGGGGCCCCTGGGCTTGAGTGTTGAAGGGGCCCCCTGGAGCGAGGGGGGGATCATAGTTGTTGAGCGGGGGGGGGTGCGCATTAAAGTTGTTGAGCGTGGGGGGGGGGCGAATTGAAGTTGTTAGCGGGGGGGGGGTGTGACTCTCATCTGTGCACGGAATGTGTCGGCTCTCTTCCCTTCAGCAGACATCCCCACACCGGCTACGGTTCCTCCTGGGGGGAGGTTTTGCAGTTGTTGGAGGGGGGGGGGGGGGGGGGGGGTGCCTCTCACGGTGCCGACAGCCAGGGCCACAGACTGTCATTAGCACGGCTGTCGGGCCCAGGGGACCTCTAAGCCCTTCAATAAAAAAAAATATATATAAAAAAAAATGTATTTTTTTTTATAAAAAAAGGCGGGGTTGCCATCCAGGGGCCCTGGAGACATCTCTATATATATATATATATATATATATATATATATATATATATATATATATAAATATATAAAAAATAAATTCTATAAAAAATAAATAAAAAAAGTAGGGGTTGCTGTCCGGGACCCTGGGGGCCTCCGGGCCCCTGGAGACCTCCGGACCCCTAAAAAAAAAGATATATATATATATATTTTTTAGAGGGGCCCCCTACTGGGCAGGGCCCATGGGCTTGAGCCCATCTGTTTCTTCTTGGTGGAGGATCTTTTTTTTTGGTCACTGGATCTGAATTTTTCAGATTTTTCATTTGGATCTCTCTTCCACAATTTCACATATGAACTTTTGTTTTCTCCTTTATATTTTTGTATTTATATTTAATTGTTTGGGCTGCACTGTTTCACTTTACAAGCATCTGATGGGGCACAGTAGCGGCAATTGTTCAGCACACTGGCGGCATTTGATGGGGCACAGTAGCGGCAATTGATGGGCACACTGGCAGCATCTGATGGGGCACAGTAGTGGCAGTTAATGGGCACACTGGCAGCATCTGAAGGGGCACAGTAGCAGCAATTGTTCGGCCACTGGCATCAATTGATGGGACACACTGGCGGCAATTGATGGGACACACTGGCGGCAATTGATAGGCACAGTGTCAGCAATTGGTAGGTACAGTGGATGTGTTTGATGGCACAGTAGCTGCGTTTGATAAGCACAGTGGCTGCAATTGATTTTTTTTTTTTGTGTATTGTTTTATTGGCAGGAAAAGAGAGAGGGGGTGGCTCTCCTGCGCCCACTATCGATGCACCGCCACTGGTCTGAATACAGGAAAGGCAGCTGGTTAATAATAATAGAAGTACAGTACATCCAGAAAGTATTCACTTTTCCATATTTTCTTATGGTATTAGTCTTATTCCAAAATGGATTTAATTCATTATTTTCCTCAAAATTCTACAGACAATACCCCATAATGATAATAAGAAGTTTGTTTGAAATCTTTGCAAATTTAAAAAAAAAAAAAATCCTATGTACATAAGTTTTCACAGCCTTTGCTAAATACTTTGGGCCAGATTCAGGTAGATGAGAGTATCTTCCCTCTGGAGTAACGCTTCTCATTTACGTTACTCTGAAGACCCTTTCAGCGCAAGTCCTGTAATTCACATAGCAGTTGCGCGTAAACTTGCGCCAGAGTAACGATAATGCGCTGGCGTAACCCGACGCAAGTGGAAGTGGGTTGATCATATGTAAATGATGGGCGGAGCCCAGCGCAGAGGCTTACGTTCAGCGCATCATCCACGGAGCATGCGCAGTGAGTGCGGCTCCACTCGCCCCCCTTGTGCGCATGCATCAAACTTCCGTCGGCACCACTTCCTGGGAAATGTCAGCGCAATGCGTTCCGCTGGGCGCTAAAAAGCGCTGGCGGAAACGCCATTCCGGCGCAAAAGTAGTTTCGTTTCCCCCACCCCAGGGAAGATACTTTTGCACTGTAATGGCTGCTCCGCTACCCCCAGAGAGAGGAGGAACCTCAACTTTAATAACAGGAGGTGGTCTCAGTGATTATCTCGGCTATGGAGACGGAGAATGAATTTCTCCATGGCAAAAAAAAGCCGGAAGACCAGTCGGGAGAGGAAGCAGGGCATCCTGGAGTCGATTGCTGCCAGGGTCAATGTCCTGGGCTTACTCCACCCGGACTGCTGGGGACATAACAAAAGAAAATAAATGACCTGCGGCGCAAGGTGAGGGACAAGGTGGCCTCCATCAGGGAGGTATGAGCGAGGGGCACAGGTGGTGGTCCCCCATGTCCTGTCACCCTAACGCAGAGGAGGAGGTGGTTGCTCGCTGCCTGGAGAGGGAGCAGGTGGAGGGGGGTCGCAGGCTATGACTCCGTGGAGGAAGGCACAAGGACAGGTAAGTGTTTTATAATCCCCTATTTGTTGTTTTGCATTTGGGGGGGGGGGGGGGACATGTGCCAAGTGTGTGGGACCACCAACATGTGTCTGCTTTGTGTCATCCACAGATGACGGAGCTGGGCCATCATCTGTCAGCCTGCATTCCACCCCATCCCCCCCACGCCATCATGTGCCCGAGCCACTGGGTGGTGAAGAGGTTGTGGAGGAGGAGAGTGGACACACCACCACCTGCCGAGGTGGTTGTGGAGGATCCTGCTGTGGCAGAGCAGGACTTTTCATTGGTTTTGTCTGTCTCCTCCCCTTCTCCTGGCCGTCTGTCGTCCCCTCCCCATCCTTGGAAGCCCCTCAAGGGCGACTCCTTCCACCCGTGGACATCCATCTTCTGGCCCCAGGAAGGCGTCCAGAAGACCGGGGGTGTCTGTGATGGGTGTCCGGACCAGTTGGCGAGGGATCACGCCAGGCAGACGGAAACAGATGGGGGCCATAGGGTTGCACTTGGAGAAAGTGGCGACAGCCTGGGCTCCGTTGCCAAACCTCAGCAACGCATGCTGAGGATGTCAGCTCTAATTGCGCTGCAGTGGTCACCACTTTGGGGGAGGTGCAGGGGGATATCCAGCACCACTGCAGCCGTCCAGGCCAACTCTGCTGCCATCATGGGAACAGTGCTGCCATCGGGAGCAGGGGAGGCTGAGTCGCGGGGCCAGCATTACCAGGTGACCCGGCAGCTCCGGATGCTGGCCCAGACGAACACATACCTTGGACGGATAGCCAGGGCCTTGGAGGGCACGCAGGCCACACCTGCCAGGAGTGGCCCACCTGGGGATCAGCCACCTCCAGATGGCCCCACCCCACACCCCCCACCCACCTCCATCCAGGCAGCTGGGAGCCAGAGAGGGGCCCCCAGAAGAAGCCCCCGGATCCCCGATGAGGCCTTTTATTTTTTCTGGTTTTATCTTATTGTTTTGACATACTCAGGTCATGAGTTTATTTTTTATTTTTCTCAGGTTATGAGATTTTTTGTCTTTTAATGATCAGGATATGATATTTATAATTTTATTTTTGTACTGCACACCGGTCAGGAGTGCAGGGGACACAGTGTGAATGGTGTGTGAATGTGAGAGGGTGGCACTCCTGAAAGTAAGGGGTGTCACCCTCGGCGTGGTGGTGAAGTTAACCCCACGGCTGTATGAATGACGTGTGAAAGGTGTGTGAATGGACAGTGACATCATTGGGGCCTTGACGCGGCGTTACTGCTCCCAACTCCTACATGCTGGACTTGGGCTAATCCAATGCGATGTGGATGTGGTGTGTGTGATCTAGGGGACATCAGTGGTGTACATGCGTGCACTGTCTGTGTTATTAATGTTTTGGTTTAGTGTCCAAAGATGCCTACGGCGAGGACCCTCCTGACTGCTTTCCATCAGCAGACTGGGGTGTCCTCTGGCAGGTGGGGACTGTGTGGGTCGGGGTCAGGTCATCACGTATGTCAATATGCAGGCCTTTTTTCATAGCAAAGTTATGTAGTATGCAACATGCACGATGATCTGACACGAAGAAGGTAGGGGAATACAATAGGGCCCCCCAGACTTATCCAGGCATCGGAAACGGGACTTTAGGAGCCCAAATGTTTGCTCCACCACTGCACGGGTTTTGATGTGTGCTTCATTGTATTTTCTCTCTCCTCTGGTTCTGGGGGGTTCCGGAAAGGAGTCATTAGATGGGGTCCCAATGCATATGCAGAGTCACCTGTAAGGTAAAAGACAGGAGAATGTTGTCATGCATGTGCGATTTCTGTTGTGCATCACGGGAGGGGATAGTCATGCCTGACTCCCATGTCACTCACCAACCAGCAGCTGTCCCCATACATGTTCTGGTTAAATTAGCTGGGATGGGGCTCTGATTGTATATGAAACTGTCATGGCTGGACCCGGGGTGTTTTGGCACGGACGTGCCATATGAGGCGTTGGGCATCAGCTATCACCTGTACGTTGATGGAATGCCAATGCTTCCGATTGCGGTATATGTGCTCTGTGGCACTGGGGGGCTGTAGGGCCACATGTGTGCAATCAATGGCCCCCACAGTGCGTGGAATCTGGCAATGTTGTAGAAATCTGTCATTGCCTTCTGCCGCAGCTCCTCAGTGGTGGGTCTGATGAACTGGTTGGACATGCGTCTGAGGATTGCAGGGACAACTGGTGCACACATCTGCTTATGGAGGACTGTGACATCCCAGCCACCACTCCACTTGTACGCTGGAATGATCCACTTGCAAGGAAATGGAGTGTTGCCAGGACCTTCACCAGTGGCTGCACTGCTTGTGATCGGTGTGTTGGGCTGGTGATGTCCCCCTGCAGGGTTGTGGTTAGTTCAAGTATTGCATCTGGGCTGAATCTGAATAGGCGATACACCTCCTCATCCCCCATGCAAAGAGGCTCATACGTGTGCGGTATATCCTCTCACGTGCCCGCCTTCTTGGTTCCAGGGGACCCATCAGTAGTTCTAGGACCACGAGTGCCCCTGGCATGTTGGCACACAGAGGTGTTGTCCTTGCAAGTGGGGGTGCTCAGCTAGCTCCTATCGTCGGTAACGCTGCTGTAGCTGCTCTCCTGCTGACCTGTGACCGTCTGGAGTAAAGATAAAGCAGCCTTTTGTAGAGAAATAACTTTGCGCCGGACGGATCAGATACGCGCGGCGCATGTAGCCAGCGTATGGTGCTAATCCGTTCGTGAATTGTGAAAAATCCCTCATTTGCATATTTGCAGGGGAAATCAATGGGCGCGACTGATGCGCCCAGCGAAAATAAACGCTGACGATACTCTGGCGTCGGAACGTTCCGCCGGTCGCAAATGAGCCGTTATTGGGCGCATCTAGTTTGGTGGGTACGGGCACATAGAAACGTCGGCGCATCAGCACAGTTACGCGGCGCATATCCAAATACTCCAGCGCAAGTGTTCGTGAATCTGGCCCTTTGTTGAACACCTTTGGCACCAATTACAGCCTCAAGTCTTTTTGAGTATGATGCTACAAGCTTAGCACACCTATTTTTGGGCAGTTTTTCCCCATTCGTCTTGCCATCAGGCTGGATGGGGAGTGTGGGTGCACAGTCATTTTCAGATCTCTCCAGAGATGTTCAAATCGGGTTCAAGTCTGGGTTCTGACTGGGCCACTCAAGGACACCTTTGTTATCTTGACTGTGTGCTTAGAGTCATTGACCTGTTGCAAGATAAACCTTCATCCCAGTCTGAGGTCCAGAGGGCTCTGGAGCAGGTTTTCATAAAGGATGTCTCTGTACATTGCTGCAATCATCTTTCCCTCGATCCCAGTACCTGCCACTAAAAAACATCCCCATGATGCTGCCACCACCACAGTGCTTTTATGTCTGGATGGTATTGGCCAGGTGATGAGAGGCGTCTGGTCTCCTCTAGACGTGATATTTACGAAAGAGTTACATTTTTAATCAGACCAGAGAATTTTGTTTCTCATGGTCTGAGAGTCCTTCAGGTGCCTTTTGGCAAACTTCAGATGGGCTGTCATATGCCTTTTGCTGAGGAGTGGTTTCCAACTGGCTACTCTACCATACAGGTCTGATTGCTGCAGAGATGTTTGTTCCTCTGGAAGGGTCTCCTCTAGCCACAGAGAAAGGCTGGAGCTCGGTCAGAGTGACCATCGGGTTATTTGTCACCTCCCTGACTAAGGCCCTTCTCCCCTGATCGCTCAGTTTGGCCGGGCGGCCCGCTCTAGAAAGAGTCGTGATGGTTCCAAATTTCATTTATGGATGATGGAGGCCACTGTGCTCATTGGGACCTTGAATGCTGCAGAAATGTTTCTGTACCCTTCCCCAGATCTGTGCCTCGATATAATCCTGTCTCGGAGGTCTACAGACTTGGACTTCATGGCTTGGTTTGTGCTCTGACATGCACTGTTAACTGTAGGACCTTATATAGACAGGTGTGTGCCTTTCCAAATCACATCCAACCAACTGAATTTACCACAAGTGGACTCCAATCAAGTTGTAGAAACATCTCAAGGATCATCAGTGGAAATGCACCTGAGCTCAATTTTCAGTGTCACTCCAAAGGTGTGAATACTTAAGTACATTGGATTTTTTTTTTATAAATTTGAAAAGATTTTAAACAAACTTATTTTACGCTGTCATTAGGGGGTATTGTTTGTGGAATTTTGAGGAAAATAATAAATCTAATCCTTTTAGAATAAGACTGTAACAAAATGTGGAAAAAGTGAAGTGCTGTGAATACTTTTCAGATGCACTGTAGACCAAGGTTGCGGGCATGGCTGTCACACCTAGGGTTGCCACTTTTTCTTCAAGCCAAACCTGAAAACTTTAGTGGCGCACAGCAATTTTTTATTGTAAACAGACCTGTGAAACCTTTGGGCACTTCAAAGAGAATAGGAATGCAACACACATAGTCCCCCCCTTACCCTCAGACCCTGTTCCGAGACACATTTCTGTCTGAATAATGTGTCAGGGTTTCAGGTGAACTGAAACCTGGACACATGATTCAAAACCCGGACTGTCCGGGTGAATCCTAGACAGGTGGCAACCCTAGTCACACCTGAGCAGTGAATCACAGCAAGACAAGGCTGGATATGTTGGCCAGGTGAGTGTGTAACACTAGGACAATGATGCATGACAGCTAAGAGGGGTTAAAAAAAAGGCAAGGGGAGTGAGGTTCCTCTTTAATATACAGTATATATATCTTACAATGTGTGCGTACACAAATATCTTACACAAGTGTGTAGTGAAATGTAGGTTAAGTGTCATTAAAAACAATAAAGAATTCTTTAGCTCCTGTAATTACAGTTCGTGTTTGTTTGCTGTTGAATACCTAGCAATGTACAAGGACAGTATTATGCTGACTGCGGTCAAAAAGCTTCGGGGCATACACCTGAGCCAGAACCAGTCTGGGGAGATGAGAGAAAAGACTGATTAATAGCATCACAATATGCTTTGTCATCACATGGCTTTATTCTTTACAGCAAAATATTACAAAACTAAGTATAAGCAATGATGTCAATTTAACCACTTCGGCCCCGGAAGGATTTTCTCCCCTTTATGATCAGGCCACGGCACTGCGTTACTTTAACCACTTCCTGACCAGCTGCGTCAGAATGACACGGGTGGGAGAAACAACGTTACCTTATGTCGCTTTTTTTTGGCTGATAGGGGGTGCATGCGTCCGGAAGCACTCCTGCCGGAGCCGATGCGAGTGCTGGGCGACCGCAAAGACCATCAGGCAACTGCGATCGCACATGACAGAGCGAAAACCGGAATCTGTGTGTGTAAACACACAGATCCTGGTTCTCCCAGGGGATACCTGAGATACCTGTATATCCCTCCTCCACCACTCCCGCACTTTGAAATCAATGGCACACCGCGGCAATACCGCCGGAAATGCACCTCTGCAGAGACGCTTTGTAGTGGTTTTTAACCCTTTCTCGCCGAATAGTGCAGCAAAATTGGCGGTGATGCTAGCAGCGCTTTACCGCCGACACCGCCCCTGTGTGAAAGGGACCTAAAACAGCTGCACCATTAAATAGTGATCTCACACCAACATCAAATGTAAAAACTCAAAAGAATGGTGCGCTAATTCAGCCTGTGCATAAATCCAAACACAGGCACAGGCTAAATTAGTGCATCATTCTCTTGAGTTTTTACATTTGATCACCTCTGCGGTTTTTATTTTTTGCGATATAAACCAAAAAAGGGTGACAATTTTGAAAAATAAAAATGTATTTTTTATTTTCTGCTATAAAACACATGTACTAAAAAAAAGCAAATTGTTTCATCAATTTAGGCCAATGTGTATTCTGCGACATATTTTTGGTAAAAAAATCCCAATAAGCTTATATTAATTGGGTTGCACAAAAGTTATAGGGCCAGATTCACAGAGCCCTTACTCCGGTCTATCTCGCGTTAGACCGGAGTACTTTCAAATTACGCGCGTCGTTTCATTAGTCTGAATCCTCAAACCATGAAATGACGGCTTCGGGCTTCAATCCAACTGGCTTACGTGTTCGTACGCCTTCGGATCTACGCTGCAATAAATTTGCGGCCGCTGGGTGGAGTTCCCGTCGTTTTCCGCGTCGGGGTATGCAAATGAGCTTTTTCCGACGATCAACGAAGTTACGAGCGTCATTGTAATTGTATCTGAATCTGGCCCATAGCGTCTACAACTATGGGATATTTTTATGGCATTTTTCTTCTCAAGCCCAACTCTGTGTGCATAAGACACTACGTCCGTTTCGTAAAATTTTACTTCTTCCAGGGGCCCCGAAACGGGCAGAGCGGCACGCTATCGTCACCCAAGAGTTCCAAGCGTTCCCCCAGTGGACGGGTGTCTGGAAATTTGTGTACCGGCCGGCACATCAGATTTGAGGCATTTTTTTACTGCATGCTTGTAAGTGCAATACAACTTTTAATAAATGTTTCTACTCATTTAATGCGCTATGTGGAGCTGTTATTGTTTTTTACATGGTGGGCATTGATGCTGGTGAATTTCAATCACTTGTGGATGAGACCCAATGTTAAGGATCATATCTGTCTGCTGGGAGTGACTACCTATTATATGCTGTTCATGATCCCCTGTCATAAGGGATCATGGTTATTTGGTAAGGAGCCAATCTATAGTTTGGTGGAGGATACATCACTTTTCTTTGGACACGTTTTCAACTAATTGTGGAACTTGTGCACAGAGCACGGGTGTTTGGCGTGTTAAACATTTATGGACTTTATTTGCTATAACACATAATTTATTTTAAAAATATTTTTTAAGAAGATTAATTGAAATGCATAATTCTGATTTAGTCTATTTTGATGTTCATTATTAATATCATCACTGTTTCACTGATATTGTGGGGTTTGCGATTGCCACATAGTACCCTCTAGAGCAGGGGTGTCAAACTGGCGGCCCTCCAGCTGTTCCGAAACTACAAGTCCCATCATGCCTCTGCCTGCAGGAGTCATGCTTGTAACTGTTAGCCTTGCAATGCCTCATGGGACTTGTAGTTTTGCAACAGCTGGAGGGCCACCAGTTTGACACCCCTGCCCTCTAGAGGCAATCAACCTCCTTTTTTTTTACCATCATATATCGTTTATGTTTATTTTGAATGTTTTGTGATTCAACACTTGTTTCACATGGTTTAGAGGTAGCGCGATTTATATTTTGTAAAGTAGTGCATGCATTATTTCTGCTGCTGTCTGGTATAATTTCAGCCCAATTCGAATAAAGAGGCTGAAATTGCACTGCACCCTGATCGCATGTGAATTGAACAGGAATGCACAACGCGTTCCGAGGTGTGCATCTGCCCTAAAAAAACTGAGGATATAATATCCTCAGTTTAAATGTAATCACTTTGTAAGGATCTCTTGTGTTTTTACAATAAAGAGTTTATTTGTGTTAATTAGTAGGAAAGTAAATGAATCAACTGCGATTCAGTTTTCTTTGACAGTAAAACATGAACCTTTCACATGAGTGAATACATTTTTCAAGCACTGTAAATAGTCTCCGATTATTTCTTCAGGCACAACTTCTCTGATATGCAATCTCAGCAACATGTGCAGACCAGAAAATCTTGTTCATTGGGAATATCCTCCACTCATGTTACATGGTATTGTCCAGAAATCTTTTACTAGTCGAGTGAAACCCGGAAAGTGAGACACCACCTGGACTTCTGCTGAGAAACTTGTTCTCCAGAACTGAACCTCCATTGCAGCATTGTAAGTAGATGAACATAAGACATTATTGGTCACAGTAAGTAACGTATGGTGCTCCTGGGGGCGGGAGAAGGCTGTTTGTCCTCCAACCTCTGTATATGGCTTACCTATGCAGGTGAAGTATTTGAGGATATTTCTCTTTACTGGTGTATCTTCAGAGATGTGTAAGCATGCTGTTTATTACAAAAGAGACATGCAATAATTATTTTGCAATAAGATGTACCTACCTTCCTATTCTCTGTCTTCTCCAAGGCATAAACTGAGTTGCTCAGGCACAGTTAGCTTACACTGTTGGCCCAGACCCTGTTTGCCAAAGTGACTGACTCCTGTGCATGTGAAAGAGTGGCATCATCCCGTGCTGGTCAATGAAAATGGCTGGGCACATAGGGCACATAGGCCACCACTAAGGGCTTGTTCACACTGGCGGCCAGGGGCCAGTGCAAGCAGGCGGTTGAGTTGTGGTTCTGCCATCACCTCCTTACCGTCCCCCTAAACCAGGGCATGCAGCCACTCAAGGCTCTAAGGTGACCAGATTTTCAAAATTAAATCTGGGGACACCTGGTGTCCATGCCCACTTTTTTTGGGGGTGGCACAGGGCAGGAGGTGGGGATAATAGGGGCACGAGAGGGGCACCATTTTAAACGTTGGGCGTGTCCAAATTGTGCTGACAGTGGGAGGGGCTAAAAAGGTTTACTAACACCTGAGCCTATATTTCTCTGGATCAAGAGCGCAGGCCCATATGTGCACCACAGGTTGTCATCACAAGCAATGGCAAGGAGGCAAATAATCCATATCCTTACTTCCCCAAATAAAGCCAACAGCAGAGGACTGAGAAGACCACATAATAATATGTGACATCATCAATAATCATGGACACTGTCAGGAGGAGACATACCCCTCCCCTCCCTCCTCCTTCTTCAGACCAACAACAGAGTTGTTGATAAAGCCAAAATAAACGTACCTTCACTCCAATGGTTCCATCCCCCTCTGGCGCGCGCCAGCATCTTCTGCTGTGTGCCAGTCTTAAGCCATTTTCATTGGCCAGCATGGGATGGTGCCACTCCTGTGCATGCACCATCCCACGTCACCTTGGCACACAGGGTCTGGGCCAACAGTGTAACTCAGTTTACATCTTGTGGAAGACAGAGAACAGGAAGGTAGGTGTGTGTTATTGCATAAGAGGCATTGCATGTCTCTTCTGCAATAAAGAGCATGCTTACTCACTGTTTGGGACAGTGGCCTTTTAGTTCCGCTTGAAGACGGTTTACTTTGCAGCCACCTGGGCTGGGGACACCATTCTTAAAGCTGGAAATAAATTAGGGACACATTCTTTGAACCAGGAAAAATAACAAGGTGTCCACATTTTTTCATGTGGACAGCCCCCCCAAAATTGGGGACTGTCCCCAGAAACTGGGATGTTTGTACTCTGTACACATACCGTGGTCATGATGCCTTGCCGAACACCAGGAATATTCTTTAGTGGCAAGATACATTGGTCCAACGTGGTATGATCTGTATATTATATTTAATGGGAAAACTGAAAATCACTTTAGTAGCCAACGTTAAATGTGCAACTTCTTCTCTGCAAACCAGGAGTCACTCACTTGGCACTGCCACCATTGAGAGAACATATACTTTTTATTAATATTTATTGAGGATTTATAATACAAAAAGTACAAGGAAAAGAAAGTATTGAAAAAAAACCACAACGTTATAAAAGTGCATAATAACAATATATCACATATTCAGCAGTGGTTGTTCAGGAGGAGTATAGCCCAAAGGGCTTAGTACAATAACATACATCCACAATTTATCAGCATAGATAAGGAATAAATAAAGTGTCAGTTAGACTCTGTTCACACAGGGACGGCACGACTTTGGGGGCAACTCGGCAAGGCGATCTCAAGACGACTTCAGAAGCGACTTGCAAAATGACTTCTGTATTGAAGTCAATGCAAGTCGCCCCGAGTCGCCCCCAAAGTCATACAAGAACCCTTTTCTAAGTCCAAGCGACTTGAGTCACTCCTATTAGAATGGCTCCATTGAACAGAGCGGAGCGCAACTTGTCAGGCGGCTGAGTCACCTGATGAGTCGCCCCTGTGTGAACCGGCTCTTAATGAACAGTATTCATGCAATACAAAACACAAGAAGAGTAACAAAAACAAATGCCACAAAACTAAAGACTATAGAAAATATAGGATACCTAAAAATAAGAAAATAATAGTGGTTTATACCATCCAAGTGATGAACATCCTGTGTCAGAAGACAAGGACACCAAAAGAAAGGACTGGGTCGCTTAATGACAAGACCTAGTAATGCTGTTTGTGGTGGGAAAAGATTCTGTCTACTGTGTATACAGTGGTTCAGGGGAAATAGGATGGACAAGCATTCCAAGTAGGTAGGTGCTCAATCATCTGGGATGTTATAAAGGCCCTTACACACGATTCAATTTTACGACAATAATTGTCTGATGAACATGTTGTGTCGGATAATCCGACCGTGTGTATGCTCTATCAGACAATTGTTGGCTGAATTAACGACAACAAATGTTGGCTGTCCATGCTCACCAACTGTCTGGCAATAAAACTGTTACATCGGATTATCCTATTGTGTGTACACAAGTCCGTCTAACTAAAATCCAAAGTACAAACACGCATGCTGGGAACCAATGCTAAACAACAGACAACAATAGCAAAAGTTGTCCAAAGTGTGGCGGTAAACAGCTGAAAAAACATGTGGTTTGGTGAATGTTGGCTGAAAATGTTCTGCCGTGTGTATGTAGAACAATATCACGGCCAACGCCCTTCGGGACAAAATCCACGGTAAAGTCAGATGGAAGTCTGATCGTGTGTACGAGGCATAAGACAGCCAATCTATGTGTTCCTAAATTTGTTAAGTTGGCTTCTAAAAGTGTGAACCCATTGTACAGCTTCCATATTAGTGTTCACCTCCCATTTTCAATCAGCCACCAAGAGGAAATCAGTTTCCAATATCTCAGAATCTGGCTCTTTGCTGCATTTAATAAGTGAGGGGTGACACAATTTTTATATAACCTGACAGAGGAAAATACATCATGGAACAAAAACTGTAGTGGGGCGCATGTGATTGGCCTGAGGGTCGTTTTCTTAATCCAGGGTGTAATCTCCCTCGGATCAACAAATCAAAATCTCCTCCACATCCCCAAGTCCTGCTACAAATCTAAAGGAGAACGAAGATTTGCAGTACAAGGACCATGGCTATGGAATGCTCTACCCACAAAAATCTGCATGGAAGAAAACCATTAGGCCTCCACGAAAAAACTTAAGACCCACCTCTTCTGAAGGACCTGGAGGAAATGGGACAAAGCGCCTTGAGGCGATTCAGTTCACATTTGTAGTGCTAAACAAGTCACTCACTCACTCACTCACTCACTCACTCACTCACGCACTCACGCACTCATTCACTCAATCTCCCAGACGTCTCTAATCTTGGGACAGGACTACTAAAGATGGAGAAAGGTGACCCTCTTGGCACAGCCCTTCCAACACCAGGAGTCAGAGCCTGGGAACATCTGAGCCAAGCTGGAAAGGGTTCTGTACCACCTTGTGAGAAATTTGTAGGACTCCTGGATACGAGCACTAATGGAGGATACATGAGATAACTTAATTATTTAACCCCAAGTCACTTCTCCCACTCCTTAATATAGCGCGGAGTCATCACCAACTGGAGATGATGTCCCAATCAGAGAACACCTTGTATTCATTGTGCCAAGTATGTGACCCCCTATGTTTATTGTGCAGAGGGAAAGTTGCTTGGCACAGGACACAGAAGATGACATCTATAGCCTCGTACACACGGTCGGACATCAAACAAACTTTCCCTTGGATTTTTGCCCATAGCATACACACGCTCTGACTTTTTCGGCAACAAACACGTACGTAGTTTAAGAGAGGAAGTTCAATTCTCCGGCGTCACCCTTTGGGCTCCTTCTGCTAATCGAGAGTTAGTAGAGGTTTCTTCTGTGTGCATTTGCGATTTTCAGTTTCGTGCAATTTTGGTCGTTTCTGAACGTCCGTTCGTCAAGCAGACATGTTGCGCGATGAGGTTGTGGTAACTTGACCCACAAAAAAATATAGAAATATGTTTGATTCATTTAACCAAAATACACGAATCCAAAGTAAAGACATTTGTTTTGACTCCGTCAGTATCACCAGCAAAGCAGCTTTTAGTATTATGACATTATAAAGGAGAAGAGAATGTGCGCTGCTTTTCTTGCAAATACGAACGCTAGTTTTACCAGACAGAACGCTTCCGGCTGGTCTTTGCTTCTGAGCATGCGTGTTTGTACTTTGTACAAAAGTCCGATTGCTTGCTGTACACATGGTCGGACTAGGCACCATCGGACTCTTGTTGACGTAAAGTTTGTCCGTTTGCAGACCGAACTTTATTGTCCGATGAAACCCAAAAAAGTTTGTCCGATGGAGCGTACACACGATCGGACTAATTTGAAAACTTGCTGATTTTGAAGTTTGTTGGCAAAAAGTCTGACCGTGTGTACGGGCCTTAACACTGTATGTAGATCCAATATTACTGTGATTGTTAGCTTCCCCAGCAGCCCTCTAGATATAAGATATTGCCAGGCGATCTTGGGCATGTAAAGTGTTGTGACATCAGGGAGTTGGGTTCAAGAACCCAGAAGAGATACCTGGCTCTCTGAGGACATCCGTATCTACGATGGTGGCATGGAACCCGACAACACTGGATGTAGGCATGTACATGTTTTGAGGGCAACCAGCATTATAGGTGAGGGGGAATAAAGTTTAATGGCAAAGCATTTCGAGGCAGCAAAAAACAAACAAAAAAAAACATTACTTGAGTGTTCTGAAGAGGAACGTTTGGACTGAAAAAAATATCTTTAAAAATGAATACATTCTAATAGCCAGAATAAATTAATATTCTGACCAATAGAATACATTAACACCAAATGCATGAAAACATGCATAAATGCGCATGCAAAAACGCTGCCTCTAATGAATATTTTTTTGCTGCTTTTCTCTTGTAAGTAGATACGGCATTTTAAGAATACAGTTTGTATTTGGCATTAAAGCAACTAGCAATGATCTCTAGCAGCCTTGTGTGATGTGTCTTCAGTCTATCATTACCTTGAAGCATGTTCTCAGTTTCCAACAACTTCTATGGCATGTTCACAGCCTCTAGCAGCCTCCTGCAGTATGCTTATAGTCTCTGTCCATCTCTTGTATGATGCCCACGGTCTCTGACCATCTCTTGTATGATGCCCACGGTCTCTGACCATCTCTTGTATGATGCCCACGGTCTCTGACCATCTCTTGTATGATGTCCACGGTCTCTGACCATCTCTTTTATGATGCCCCCAGTCTCTGTCCATCTCTTGTATGATGCCCATAGTCTCTGTCCATCTCTTGTATGATACACATAGTCTCTGTCCATCTCTTGTATGATACCCATAGTCTCTGTCCATCTCTTGTATGATGCCCACAGTCTCTGACCATCTCTTGTATGATGCCCACGGTCTCTGACCATCTCTTGTATAATGCCCACGGTCTCTGACCATCTCTTTTATGATGCCCCCAGTCTCTGTCCATCTCTTGTATGATGCCCATAGTCTCTGTCCATCTCTTGTATGATGCCCATAGTCTCTGTCCATCTCTTGTATGATGCCCATAGTCTCTGTCCATCTCTTGTATGATGCCCATAGTCTCTGTCAATCTCTTGTATGATGCCCCCAGTCAATGTCCATTTCTTTTATGATGCCCCCAGTCTCTGTCCATCTCTTGTATGATGCCCATAGTCTCTGTCCATCTCTTGTATGATGCCCATAGTCTCTGTTCATCTCTTGTATGATGCCCTAAGTCTCTGTCCATCTCTTGTATGATGCCCATAGTCTCTATCCATCTCTTGTATGATGCCCATAGTCTCTGTCCATCTCTTGTATGATGCCCAAAGTCTCTGTCCATCTCTTGTATGATGCCCATAGTCTCTGTCCATCTCTTGTATGATGCCCATAGTCTCTGTCCATCTCTTGTATGATGCCCCCAGTCAATGTCCATTTCTTTTATGATGCCCCCAGTCTCTGTCCATCTCTTGTATGATGCCCATAGTCTCTGTCCATATCTTGTATGATGCCCATAGTCTCTGTCCATCTCTTGTATGATGCCCATAGTCTCTGTCCATCTATTGTATGATGCCTATAGTCTCTGTCCATCTCTTGTATGATGCCCACAGTCTCTGACCATCTCTTGTATGATGCCCATAGTCTCTGACCATCTCTTGTATGATGCCCCCAGTCAATGTCCATTTATTTTATGATGCCCCCAGTCTCTGTCCATCTCTTGTATGATGCCCATAGTCTCTGTCCATATCTTGTATGATGCCCATAGTCTCTGTCCATCTCTTGTATGATGCCCATAGTCTCTGTCCATCTCTTGTATGATGCCCACAGTCTCTGACCATATCTTGTATGATGCCCAAAGTCTCTGTCCATCTCTTTTATGATGCCCAAAGTCTCTGTCCATCTCTTGTATGATACCCATAGTCTCTGTCCATCTCTTGTATGATACCATAGTCTCTGTCCATCTCTTGTATGATACCCATAGTCTCTGTCCATCTCTTGTATGATGCCCACAGTCTCTGACCATCTCTTGTATGATGCCCACGGTCTCTGACCATCTCTTGTATAATGCCTACGGTCTCTGACCATCTCTTTTATGATGCCCCCTGTCTCTGTCCATCTCTTGTATGATGCCCATAGTCTCTGTCCATCTCTTGTATGATGCCCATAGTCTCTGTCCATCTCTTGTATGATGCCCATAGTCTCTGTCAATCTCTTGTATGATGCCCCCAGTCAATGTCCATTTCTTTTATGATGCCCCCAGTCTCTGTCCATCTCTTGTATGATGCCCATAGTCTCTGTCCATCTCTTGTATGATGCCCATAGTCTCTGTCCATCTCTTGTTTGATGCCCTAAGTCTCTGTCCATCTCTTGTATGATGCCCATAGTCTCTATCCATCTCTTGTATGATGCCCATAGTCTCTGTCCATCTCTTGTATGATGCCCAAAGTCTCTGTCCATCTCTTGTATGATGCCCATAGTCTCTGTCCATCTCTTGTATGATGCCCATAGTCTCTGTCCATCTCTTGTATGATGCCCCCAGTCAATGTCCATTTCTTTTATGATGCCCCCAGTCTCTGTCCATCTCTTGTATGATGCCCATAGTCTCTGTCCATATCTTGTATGATGCCCATAGTCTCTGTCCATCTCTTGTATGATGCCCATAGTCTCTGTCCATCTATTGTATGATGCCTATAGTCTCTGTCCATCTCTTGTATAATGCCCACAGTCTCTGACCATCTCTTGTATGATGCCCATAGTCTCTGACCATCTCTTGTATGATGCCCACAGTCTCTGACCATATCTTGTATGATGCCCAAAGTCTCTGTCCATCTCTTTTATGATGCCCAAAGTCTCTGTCCATCTCTTGTATGATACCCATAGTCTCTGTCCATCTCTTGTATGATACCCATAGTCTCTGTCCATCTCTTGTATGATACCCATAGTCTCTGTCCATCTCTTGTATGATGCCCACAGTCTCTGACCATCTCTTGTATGATGCCCACGGTCTCTGACCATCTCTTGTATAATGCCCACGGTCTCTGACCATCTCTTTTATGATGCCCCCTGTCTCTGTCCATCTCTTGTATGATGCCCATAGTCTCTGTCCATCTCTTGTATGATGCCCATAGTCTCTGTCCGAGCTTTTTTTCTCAGAAAATAGGTACAGGAACTCAACCACGATCCGTTCAGATTTCACAAACAGTAGAAGGGTCTTAAAGGGGCATTAAATACCAGAATTGCATTACATACAGAGTGCAGAGTTCAGGGGGTTACAAAGCTGTCACTTGTAAACACAGAAACCAGACTTCTGTGTTTACAAGTGATTGTGGTGAGCAGGGACCAAAGGGTCTGAGCCAAAGGTGGTGGAACTGAGTTCCCCCAAGTTCCCCCAGAAAAAAAGCCCTGGTCTCTGTCCATCTCTTGTATGATGCCCATAGTCTCTGTCAATCTCTTGTATGATGCCCATAGTCTCTGTCAATCTCTTGTATGATGCCCCCAGTCAATGTCCATTTCTTTTATGATGCCCCCAGTCTCTGTCCATCTCTTGTATGATGCCCATAGTCTCTGTCCATCTCTTGTATGATGCCCATAGTCTCTGTCCATCTCTTGTATGATGCCCTAAGTCTCTGTCCATCTCTTGTATGATGCCCATAGTCTCTGTCCATCTCTTGTATGATGCCCATAGTCTCTGTCCATCTCTTGTATGATGCCCAAAGTCTCTGTCCATCTCTTGTATGATGCCCATAGTCTCTGTCCATCTCTTGTATGATGCCCCCAGTCAATGTGCATTTTTTTTATGATGCCCCCAGTCTCTGTCCATCTCTTGTATGATGCCCATAGTCTCTGTCCATCTCTTGTATGATGCCCATAGTCTCTGTCCATCTATTGTATGATGCCTATAGTCTCTGTCCATCTCTTGTATGATGCCCATAGTCTCTGTCCATCTCTTGTATGATGCCCACAGTCTCTGACCATCTCTTGTATGATGCCCATAGTCTCTGACCATCTCTTGTATGATGCCCACAGTCTCTGACCATATCTTGTATGATGCCCAAAGTCTCTGTCCATCTCTTTTATGATGCCCAAAGTCTCTGTCCATCTCTTGTATGATGCCCATAGTCTCTGTCAATCTCTTGTATGATGCCCCCAGTCAATGTCCATTTCTTTTATGATGCCCCCAGTCTCTGTCCATCTCTTGTATGATGCCCATAATCTCTGTCCATATCTTGTATGATGCCCATAGTCTGTCCATCTCTTGTATGATGCCCATAGTCTCTGTCCATCTCTTGTATGATGCCCACAGTCTCTGACCATCTCTTGTATGATGCCCACGGTCTCTGACCATCTCTTTTATGATGCCCACGGTCTCTGACCATCTCTTTTATGATGCCCCCAGTCTCTGTCCATCTCTTGTATGATGCCCAAAGTCTCTGTCCATCTCTTGTATGATGCCCATAGTCTCTGTCCATCTCTTGTATGATGCCCATAGTCTCTGTCAATCTCTTGTATGATGCCCCCAGTCAATGTCCATTTCTTTTATGATGCCCCCAGTCTCTGTCCATCTCTTGTATGATGCCCATAGTCTCTGTCCATCTCTTGTATGATGCCCATAGTCTCTGTCCATCTCTTGTATGATGCCCTAAGTCTCTGTCAATCTCTTGTATGATGCCCCCAGTCAATGTCCATTTCTTTTATGATGCCCCCAGTCTCTGTCCATCTCTTTTATGATGCCCCCAGTCTCTGTCCATCTCTTGTATGATGCCCAAAGTCTCTGTCCATCTCTTGTATGATGCCCATAGTCTCTGTCCATCTCTTGTATGATGCCCATAGTCTCTGTCAATCTCTTGTATGATGCCCCCAGTCAATGTCCATTTCTTTTATGATGCCCATAGTCTCTGTCAATCTCTTGTATGATGCCCATAGTCTCTGTCCATCTCTTGTATGATGCCCATAGTCTCTGTCCATCTCTTGTATGATGCCCTAAGTCTCTGTCCATCTCTTGTATGATGCCCATAGTCTCTGTCCATCTCTTGTATGATGCCCATAGTCTCTGTCCATCTCTTGTATGATGCCCAAAGTCTCTGTCCATCTCTTGTATGATGCCCATAGTCTCTGTCCATCTCTTGTATGATGCCCCCAGTCAATGTCCATTTATTTTATGATGCCCCCAGTCTCTGTCCATCTCTTGTATGATGCCCATAGTCTCTGTCCATATCTTGTATGATGCCCATAGTCTCTGTCCATCTCTTGTATGATGCCCATAGTCTCTGTCCATCTCTTGTATGATGCCCACAGTCTCTGACCATATCTTGTATGATGCCCAAAGTCTCTGTCCATCTCTTTTATGATGCCCAAAGTCTCTGTCCATCTCTTGTATGATACCCATAGTCTCTGTCCATCTCTTGTATGATACCCATAGTCTCTGTCCATCTCTTGTATGATACCCATAGTCTCTGTCCATCTCTTGTATGATGCCCACAGTCTCTGACCATCTCTTGTATGATGCCCACGGTCTCTGACCATCTCTTGTATAATGCCCACGGTCTCTGACCATCTCTTTTATGATGCCCCCTGTCTCTGTCCATCTCTTGTATGATGCCCATAGTCTCTGTCCATCTCTTGTATGATGCCCATAGTCTCTGTCCATCTCTTGTATGATGCCCATAGTCTCTGTCAATCTCTTGTATGATGCCCCCAGTCAATGTCCATTTCTTTTATGATGCCCCCAGTCTCTGTCCATCTCTTGTATGATGCCCATAGTCTCTGTCCATCTCTTGTATGATGCCCATAGTCTCTGTCCATCTCTTGTATGATGCCCTAAGTCTCTGTCCATCTCTTGTATGATGTCCATAGTCTCTGTCCATCTCTTGTATGATGCCCATAGTCTCTGTCCATCTCTTGTATGATGCCCAAAGTCTCTGTCCATCTCTTGTATGATGCCCATAGTCTCTGTCCATCTCTTGTATGATGCCCCCAGTCAATGTCCATTTCTTTTATGATGCCCCCAGTCTCTGTCCATCTCTTGTATGATGCCCATAGTCTCTGTCCATATCTTGTATGATGCCCATAGTCTCTGTCCATCTCTTGTATGATGCCCATAGTCTCTGTCCATCTATTGTATGATGCCTATAGTCTCTGTCCATCTCTTGTATGATGCCCATAGTCTCTGTCCATCTCTTGTATGATGCCCACAGTCTCTGGCCATCTCTTGTATGATGCCCATAGTCTCTGACCATCTCTTGTATGATGCCCACAGTCTCTGACCATATCTTGTATTATGCCCAAAGTCTCTGTCCATCTCTTTTATGATGCCCAAAGTCTCTGTCCATCTCTTGTATGATGCCCATAGTCTCTGTCAATCTCTTGTATGATGCCCCCAGTCAATGTCCATTTCTTTTATGATGCCCCCAGTCTCTGTCCATCTCTTGTATGATGCCCATAGTCTCTGTCCATATCTTGTATGATGCCCATAGTCTGTCCATCTCTTGTATGATGCCCATAGTCTCTGTCCATCTCTTGTATGATGCCCACAGTCTCTGACCATCTCTTGTATGATGCCCACGGTCTCTGACCATCTCTTTTATGATGCCCCCAGTCTCTGTCCATCTCTTGTATGATGCCCATAGTCTCTGTCCATCTCTTGTATGATGCCCATAGTCTCTGTCCATCTCTTGTATGATGCCCATAGTCTCTGTCCATCTCTTGTATGATGCCCATAGTCTCTGTCCATCTATTGTATGATGCCTATAGTCTCTGTCCATCTCTTGTATGATGCCCATAGTCTCTGTCCATCTCTGACCATATCTTGTATGATGCCCAAAGTCTCTGTCCATCTCTTTTATGATGCCCATAGTCTCTGTCAATCTCTTGTATGATGCCCCCAGTCAATGTCCATTTCTTTTATGATGCCCCCAGTCTCTGTCCATCTCTTGTATGATGCCCATAGTCTCTGTCCATCTCTTGTATGATGCCCATAGTCTCTGTCCATCTCTTGTATGATGCCCTAAGTCTCTGTCCATCTCTTGTATGATGCCCATAGTCTCTGTCCATCTCTTGTATGATGCCCATAGTCTCTGTCCATCTCTTGTATGATGCCCAAAGTCTCTGTCCATCTCTTCTATGATGCCCATAGTCTCTGTCCATCTTTTGTATGATGCCCCCAGTCAATGTCCATTTATTTTATGATGCCCCCAGTCTCTGTCCATCTCTTGTATGATGCCCATAGTCTCTGTCCATATCTTGTATGATGCCCATAGTCTCTGTCCATCTCTTGTATGATGCCCATAGTCTCTGTCCATCTCTTGTATGATGCCCATAATCTCTGTCGATCTCTTGTATGATGCCCACAGTCTCTGACCATCTCTTGTATGATGCCCATAGTCTCTGACCATCTCTTGTATGATGCCCACAGTCTCTGACCATATCTTGTATGATGCCCAAAGTCTCTGTCCATCTCTTTTATGATGCCCAAAGTCTCTGTCCATCTCTTGTATGATGCCCATAGTCTCTGTCAATCTCTTGTATGATGCCCCCAGTCAATGTCCATTTATTTTATGATGCCCCCAGTCTCTGTCCATCTCTTGTATGATGCCCATAGTCTCTGTCCATATCTTGTATGATGCCCATAGTCTGTCCATCTCTTGTATGATGCCCATAGTCTCTGTCCATCTATTGTATGATGCCCATAGTCTCTGTCAGTGGCGGCTGGTGCTCAAAATTTTTGGGGGGGGCGCAAACGAAAAAAAAAAATATTGCAGCCTCACTGTGCCCATCACATGCAGCCACTGTGCCATGCCACCAAATGCAGCCACTGTGCCATGCCACCAAATGCACCCACTGTGCCATGCCACCAAATGCAGCCACTGTGCCATGCCACCAAATGCACCCACTGTGCCATGCCACCAAATGCAGCCACTGTGCCATCAATTGTCACCACTGTGCCATGCCATCAAACACAGCAACTGTGCCATCAATTGTCACCACTGTGCCATGCCATCAAATGCAGCCACTGTGCCATCAATTGTCACCACTGTGCCATGCAACACAGCAACTGTGCCATCAATTGTCACCACTGTGCCATGCCATCATATGCAGTCACTGTGCCATCAATTGTCACCACTGTGCCATGCCATCAAACGCCACCACTGTGCCATCAATTGTCACCAATGTGCCATGCCATCAAACGCCACCACTGTGCCATCAATTGTCACCAATGTGCCATGCCATCAAACGCAGCTACTGTGCCCATCAATTGTCACCAATGTGCCATGCCATCATATGCAGTCACTGTGCCATCAATTGTCACCACTGTGCCATGCCATCAAATGCAGTCACTGTACCATCAATTGTCACCACTGTGCTATGCCATCATATGCAGTCACTGTGCCATCAATTGTCACCACTGTGCCATGCCATCATATTCAGTCACTGTGCCATCAATTGTCACCACTGTGCCATGCCATCAAATGCAGTCACTGTGATATCAATTGTCACCACTATGCCATGCCATCAAATGCAGTCACTGTGCCATCAATTGTCGCCACTGTGCCATGCCATCAAACGCCACAACTGTGCCATCAATTGTCACCACTGTGCCATGCCATCATATGCAGTCACTGTGCCATCAATTGTCACCACTGTGCCATGCCATTAAATGCAGTCACTGTGCCATCAATTGTCACCACTGTGCTATGCCATCATATGCAGTCACTGTGCCATCAATTGTCACCACTGTGCCATGCCATCAAATGCAGTCACTGTGCCATCAATTGTCACCACTGTGCCATGCCATCAAATGCAGTCACTGTGCCATCAATTGTCACCACTGTGCCATGCCATCAAACGCCACCTCTGTGCCATCAATTGTCACCACTGTGCCATGCCATCATATGCAGTCACTGTGCCATCAATTGTCACCACTGTGCCATGCCATTATATTCAGTCACTGTGCCATCAATTGTCACCACTGTGCCATGCCATCATATTCAGTCACTGTGCCATCAATTGTCACCACTGTGCCCCATGCCACTGTGCTCATTGTCGCCTCTGTGCCCCATGATGCCACTGTGCCCCATGCCACTGTGCCCCATGCTGCCACTGTGCCCCATGATGCCACTGTGCCCCATGATGCCCCTTTCCCTGTAAAAAAAAACACTTACCTGACGCTTCCATGTCCTCCCTCGATGTCTTCTGCCGCCGTGGAAAAGCTTCAGCCAATCAGGTTCCTGATAACCAGAATCCGGGAACCTGATTGGCTGAAACGGCTGTCAGTCTAATGCAAGGACCGCAGATTGCCTGCGCTCCGAGCATAGACTTCCGAGAGCCGGAGGGCGGCACTGGAAAAGCCTATCAGAGCCGCTGGCTTTGATAGGCAGTTCCCCTCAGCCAACCAGCTGCCGCTATTCGGGTAACCGGCGTCCCATGTCCGGTTATACGAATAGACCAGGCAGCTGGCAACAGTAACTCACGTTCAATGCATTACATTGAACGTGTGTTACTTGCGAGAGGGGGTGGCGCTGCAGCGCCCTCTATAGACGGCCGCCAGAACTTCGGCTAAAATGTCAAAATGACATTTTAGCCGAAAAAAAGTTCTTAAAGGGCCCGTTTGTTTTGTTTTTTATTTATTTTTTGTGACTGCGGGAGGGGGGGGTGGCGCCCATGCACCCATATGGGCGGGCCGCCACTGGTCTCTGTCCATCTCTTGTATGATGCCCACAGTCTCTGACCATCTCTTGTATGATGCCCATAGTCTCTGACCATCTCTTGTATGATGCCCACAGTCTCTGACCATATCTTGTATGATGCCCAAAGTCTCTGTCCATCTCTTTTATGATGCCCAAAGTCTCTGTCCATCTCTGTATGATGCCCATAGTCTCTGTCCATCTCTTGTGTGATGCCCACATTCTCTGACCATATCTTTTATGATGCCCCCAGTCTCTGTCCATCTCTTGTATGATGCCCATAATCTCTGTCCATCTCTTGTATGATGCCCATAGTCTCTGCCCATCTCTTGTATGATGCCCAAAGTCTCTGTCCATCTCTTGTATGATGCCCATAGTCTCTGTCCATCTCTTGTATAATGCCCCCAGTCTCTGTCCATCTCTTGTATGATGCCCCCAGTCTCTGTCCATCTCTTGTATGATGCCCCCAGTCTCTGTCCATCTCTTGTATGATGCCCCCAGTCTCTGTCCATCTCTTGTATGATGCCCCCAGTCTCTGTCCATCTCTTGTATGATGCCCATAGTCTCTGTCCATCTCTTGTATGATGCCCATAGTCTCTGTCCATCTCTTGTATGATGCCCATAGTCTCTGTCCATCTCTTGTATGATGCCCATAGTCTCTGTCCATATCTTGTATGATGCCCCCAGTCTCTGTCCATCTCTTGTATGATGCCCATAGTCTCTGACCATCTTTTGTATGATGCCCATAGTATCTGTCCATCTCTTGTATGATGCCCATAGTCTCTGTCCATCTCTTGTATGATGCCCATAGTCTCTGACCATCTTTTGTATGATGCCCACTAGTACTATTTTAACGTTAAGAAATAAAATTAGTTTGACGCATTAATGATATTATCAACTAGGAAATATAGCACATGGATACCATGAAGACCCCATAACTAACAGGGCAAGAGGTACACAGAGCGTTACCTGTTGCATATGCCGTTGCCTCATTACCTTCAGGTAAGAGGCCACCTGCACCAGAGTGTATCCTCACTGAAGTGTGTATGCACAGGAAGAGGACCAGACAGTTCTAGCACACCGCTTCACCCAGGGCCTTCTTAATAGCATCATGGGCCCCTGGGCAAAGTAATGCTCTAGGGCCCCTACAATGATGACAGTGCAGGTAAACAGACATCAAGTAGGTAGGAGGCAGACTGCCTCCCCTGTGTATCTATAACTCTCAGTGCCATCATGGGGCCCACAATTTCAGGGCAGCGTGGGATCAAGGACCAGCTGCTTTGGGGAAAGTGCAGGGGACCCCTGGACAGTGCCCAGATGTGCCCTCTCATTAAGACAGCCCTGGCTTCACCCCCCATTTGCACTCGACACAAGATAGGGAATTAATACTTTATCACTCGCCTACAATATATTTTTTGCATTTTTTACTCTTTGCAGCTGCATTTCTTTGCACGTTGAAACTGGACGAGACGTTTAGAGACTTTCTGCACCTTACACTTTATTTGTAGTGCAATATATATATAAATACTTTATGCAAATTTGCACTGTTTTGCACAAGTTGTTTTGCGCCATTTTACGATAATTCATTTGTGAAGTATATTTTTATTGTGATTTTCAAGATTTTAAAATTTTGCACCATTTTGCACTGAAACATATGTTATCTACTAAGACTGAGTCTACTAGAAGGAGTTACATATCTATTCATACTGTTATATTCTATGCATTGATCCAAACAGCGCAGCATCACTTCTTTTATATTTGAATCCCCCTTTGGGTATGGTCTGATCCTTTCAGTGCTTGCAGCAGTTTACTCGATATTAGTTAGTTTTCTCCATAGTAGCGTGGGAATATATTCCATTTAGTCTTTTGGTAATATAGTGTGTATAAATCAGACCAAAATGAGGAGGAAAGGAGAACAGAGGGATTTTGTTCCAAGTGAGGGACAGTTGGGAGTTATTTTGTTTTGTACTAAGCTATACGGTCCATTGGTGCTCAACCTCTGGCTCTCCAGCTGTTATGGAACTACAACTCCCATCATGCCTCTGCCTTTGCGAGTCATGCTGGTAACTGTCAGCAGCTTGCAATGCCTCATGGGACTTGTAGTTCTGCAACAGCTGGCCACAGGTTAAGCACAGCCTGTAGGCTCGCAGCTTTGCCTGTAGAGGGCGCTCCGGCACTGCGGATTTCCTCCCTCCTACCTAGGTTATATATAGAGGGAGAGAAGACGGCGCTGTGGGTGAGAAGCCGGGGAAGGTGGGAGGAGGGAGGCCGGGCTGTGTATACACAGAGGGGAGGAGGGAGGAGGGAGGAGGGAGGAGTACACAGGAGTACACAGGGAGTGGAGGGATTGGGAAGGGAGGGGGATGACGGAGGGAGATACGAGCTGCTGAACGTCGTCTGGGAGGGAAATTATTAGGAAGAGACAAGAGGGAGGAAAGTGAAGCGAGGAGGACTTGTGGAGGGAAGAGGAACGCTGAGTACACAGTGAGTAGAGCTCAGCCAATCACTGACCACCACACTGCACATGTGTTCTCTACAGAGCCCACAAATCACTTCTGTACAGCTACAGGAGAGGACCGCTGGGACTTCTAGTTCTCCAGTCTTCAGGTTGGTTCTGGTCCTCCTGTAGTTGTTGTCTGGCTGCTGCAGAACTTCACCTGGTGAGCAGATGTTCCCAACATTCCATTCTGGGGACCCTACCGGTCACTTCTTATTGGGCTTTTATGGGGGGGAACATCAGTGCCTAGGGGCCCCACAATATACAGGAGTGGCCCCACAATATAAAGTAGGGGGTGTCTGGGGGCCCCACAATATACAGGAGGGGGTGTCTGCGGGCCCCACAATATACAAGAGGGGGCCCCTCAATATACAGGAGGGGGTGTCTGTGGGCCCCACAATATACAAGAGGGGGCCCCTCAATATACAGGAGGGGGTGTCTGGGGGCCCCACAATATACGGGAGGGGGTGTCTGCAGGCCCCACAATATACAGTCGGGGGGTCTAGGGGGCCCACAATATACAGGAGGGGGTGTCTGCGGGCCCCACAATATACAAGAGGG
The DNA here is from genome assembly GCA_029574335.1 of Rana kukunoris. Classification (NCBI taxonomy): domain Eukaryota; kingdom Metazoa; phylum Chordata; class Amphibia; order Anura; family Ranidae; genus Rana; species Rana kukunoris. Next base: position 93,766,978 of record CM056059.1, read on the forward strand.
GGCCCCACAATATACAGGAGGGGGTGTCTGCGGGCCCCACAATATACAAGAGGGGGCCCCTCAATATACAGGAGGGGGTGTCTGGGGGCCCCACAATATACGGGAGGGGGTGTCTGCAGGCCCCACAATATACAGTCGGGGGGTCTAGGGGGCCCACAATATAAAGGAGGGGGTGTTTGGGGGCCCCACATGTTGTGCTTCTAGTTCCCATCTGCAGGAATGCTTCTGGTTTGTTTGTATACATAGTAACTTATTGTGTTATTATTTGTAATCACATTTGTCACTTTTTTCCCCTTTTGATACATTTTGTGTTTGTTTAGAAACATCTTCCCCATTCACATATGTATGAGACGCCGCATATTTTGTCGTTGTGCGGCAGCATTTATTTGCACCAAAGTCGCTCCTGCACTTTTTTTTTTTGCAATGAACCTCGCATTTTTGCAATTTTTTTATTTTTTTTTGCTTGTTTTGTTACGCAACTGTTACCCAGGTTTGGGGTGACATTAAGGCTCCATTTACACCTGGGCGTAGCACAGCGACACCTTCACTTTTTTATTTTTTGCTTTTTTGTGTTATTTTTTTTTTTTTTGTGGAGCCGCACTATTTATTTGAATGGGCCTTCCTAAGTTCCAAAAATCTTCCAAGAAACTCATTTACCAATTCTTTGCATGGAGCCGGGAGCGTTTGGCGTTGTGATTTTTTTTTTTGCCGTGATCTTGGCTTGTTCTGTCACTCAAACCGCAAAAAAAAATGCACCGCGTTTGAAATATAATTGGGAAATAATGGCATCGCGAACGCGTCCTGCGTTTTGCTGTGATTCTTGAATCGTGGGCAGCATAGGTGTGCGCAGCCTATTGCATTAGGGTGTGCACCCCAAACACGTGTGTGTGTGTGTATAAATATATATATATGCAGTGGGGCAATGGACAGTGTCAGTGGAGCAGTAGTTTATTTTTTATTACTTTTTACAATTACATTTTTTTAAATTTTTTAAATATTTATTTTCAAATCATTTTTTTTCACAGTGCCATTGGGGAGCTTTGGTAAAATATCAAGGGTCTAAACAGACCCCTGATGTCTCACTTTTGGGACAGAGAAAGGGAATAAGGACAGAGATCCCCCAGTCCCTTTCTCTGCAGCCAAGCAGCAGAGGAAATCTGTGCAGCACAGGTTGATTAGGGTGTGCCCAGGCACACCTGGCACACCCTGTGCGCACGCCTATGGTGGGCAGAATTGCGCCCATTCAAATTGTCTAGGTGTGAACGGAGCCCAAGGATTAATGGCACCCCAAGCACGAGACGTGTTTTGGGGCATTTTTAGTGCATTCTCAAAATGCAAAGGTTTAAATGGGACCCCACAGATCTCTGGATCAGAGCCCTTGTTTGTGTCCTGAAAATGTGATCTCCGATTATTGTGTTTTATTATTTGGATTCTGTGGGTTTCAATTGATGCTGCAAAAAGCTGCTGTAAAGAATTGTTTTGCTGCATTTTAGGGTTGTATTGTAGCTTTATATTGTTTTGCTGCATTTTAGCTTTGTATTTTTTGCTGCATTTTAGCTTTGTATTGTTTTGCTGTATTGTTTTGCTTAACTGTTTTGTGTACCTTCACCACCGGCCTGTCAGGGCCCTTTAGAATATAAGTAAAGGCATTCTCCCCCCCCCCCCCCCCCCCCTTTTTTTTTTTTCCTTTTAGTATTGGTTAGAGTTGAAATTGATTAGAACATCTGTCTTTTTTTTTTTTTTTTTTTGTTGTCTGTCTTTCTATCTGTCCTGTTAAGCCCAGGTTCACACTGCCATGACTTGTCATGTGACTTTAGAGTGCATGACAAGTCGCCCCCCATTAGCGGCAATGGAATCATTCTAATAGGAGTGACTTGAGTCGCTCCGACTTAAAAAAAGTTCCATGCGCTACTTTTGGTCCGACTTCAATACGACTTGCATTGACTTGCATGCGAGAAATCGCATGCAAGCCGCAATGAAGTCCTGTCCGATTTCAAGTTGCGGCAGTGTGAATCAAAGTTTGCAGAGAGTGAAAGAAGATTCCACGTTTTAGGTTGTTACCTGAACAGGAATAGAGGGCAAATCTTCCAATGGGGACACTAATTCTGGTGACAACCAGGGATTCCCTCACTTTTGGGGGGATTTTTTCACACTTCCTGTTTGGCTATGAGACAGGAAGTAAAGGGGAAATCTCCCCAATAGGCGAATAAACCGACAGGGGAATAACCCTCCTTTACTGTATCCTAAATCGGCAACAAAAGTTTTGCCGATTAGTTTTACTTTAACTGGATCATAAGACAGAAATACAGTATGGACTTCCTGATCACATGACCGCTGTGCATTACACAGGAACGCATGTGAACATTGGGGGGTGGGTTTAGAAACCTGGGGGGGGGGATATTTACAAAAGGCCCGTGCACTTGAAGTTGCATTGGAACTGAAGTGCACTTGGAAGTGCAGTCGCTGTAACGCTGAGGGACAGATCTGAAATTAGGCGAAGCTCTGCTGATTTTATCATCCAATCCCATGCAAGCCAAAGTGCTGTTTTTTTATTTTCCTTGCATGTCCCCTTCAGATCTACAGCCAGCCACGCACTTCCAAGTGCACTTGTAGTACAAAGCGGATTTGCCTTTTGTAAATAACCCCCCTAATGTCTCACCTGCCCTCCTTTTGAAGTAAATGGAGCACAGATTGCACTTCCTGTCCATAATGAAAGGGTTAAAGACAGTTTATATGTCTGTTTTTTTCATTTTGCATGCAGTACGGAATGATTTAAAGTAGTTTTAAAGCTTCAGTTTATTTCACATTTTTCATGTTTTCCTCCTCCTGGGAGGTTGGGTGGATGGAAGGTGTTCCCGGTGTTCATCTTATGCTGGGGGTGGTGGCGTTGGTTTGCCGCCTTCCTTCCGAATTTTTGAGTACCAGCCCACTGGGTGTTTGCCCAGGTCTACTAAACGCCTTCCTCCTAGTAGGAGAAAAACATCAACAATAAATGAGCTGAAAGAGGAACTGCAGTCTCCTCACATAATATGTAATAAAAAACATCTGTGCCATTCTGAGGGGGGAGCATAGGGGTGCCCAGCCTATTGCATTAGGATGTGCACCCTTAAGCTCAACCAGATATAGATATAGATATAGAGATAACGCACATACAGATCCAACTACTTTTAGCTGCTCTCCTTGCAGGCTGATTCCCAGTGCAGCTAGCAACCACTGGAAAAATAGATAGCAGGATACAAAAAACACACAAAGGCAGCGCTCGATGGGAATAGCATTAAAACTTTTATAGTCTTCAAGTAGGTAACCAAATAAATATTGCACTTGAGATAAAATAGATTGTAGCTACATAAACTGTAAAACTGGTGCGAGTAATACCAAGCGGTACCAGAACCAGTCATAAAAACATGTAGCTAAGTATGATACTGGTATAAAAATGTGTACAATGATACCACTGCTGAATCCAGATGAGGAGATGTTGTTAACATCAGTCTGTCGGCATGTAGATGTCCTGTGAAGGGAACTATCACAACTCCCAGTGGATGGTTGTAGAATTCCAGGTTGATGGAGGGAAATGATAGAGGGAAGTGTAACAGCCCTGGCGTGTGGCAGATAGTAAGGTCCCGCCGGCATGCAAATATGAAGGCACAGCAAAGGAGCCCTTCAGATGGACACGGCAAGCCCCACCGGTGTCCGTGACGTTACCGGATCTCCAATGGAACTCCCTAACGGCCTGGAAGCCGATGGGGAGGTGAATACCAATCAAAAGAATTTTAATCGATTAATTAAAAGTTAATTTGCACGGCCCTAATATATAGCCCCGGGACATTGATCTCCCTGCCGGCACAGTGAAAGAGAAGAGCGTAAACACTTCTCTTATGGGAAAGCCGGTAAGAGAGAGAGAGAGATCTTTTATGTTCTTGCTGCTATACAGAGCGATAACACTAATGTGCATGGGGTGATTAGGGTGTGCCTGGGCACACCTGGCACACACTGTTCGCACGCCTATGGGGGGGGGAGGCAGACAAGTGGAGCTCTGCTTTAGAGCCGGTTCACACTACCGTGACCTGGGAGGCGACTAGTGTCGCCCCAAATCGGATGACATCTCAATTTATTTGCAATGTGTGAGACGGAACAGTAAAAGAAAAAATGTTTTCCTTTTTTATAAGCACTTTTTTTTTAAAAAAACCTTTGGGTTAGGAATTTAGTAAAGAAGCAAGGGTATGGAGGAAAGCCCCCGGGCCCATTCACACAGTTCAGCTGAACTCGCACGGCTTCACTCCCGCAGCCCAGTGTGAACCAGGGCTTAAAAGCAAAATGGAAGGATTAGGTAAGTGAAGGAGGACTGCACTAAGGTAAAGGAAGCTATTTGGGAAAATTTTTTTTACCTTTACAACCCCTTTAACTGCTGTATGTAGTGCAAGAGCCTGTCTGATTGCATACAGATTGCAATTGCTTAGGTTTAACCTCCTTATTATATAGTTTTGGAAAATTGAACAAGAAAATTGTATAATGTATGGCCAGCTTTAGCAAGTCCCTGACCAAAACTAATATGCAGATAGAGTGCAGAATTCACTTGCTTACCTGGGGCTCCAACCTTCAGATACAACCAGAAGTGACAGCTTACATTCCCACCCTGACAGGTTCCCTGTAGTAGGGTAAGCCCAGGGCTACACTGGAGATGAAAGCTTTTTGCTACAGATGATCTAACTACTTAACAGGCCTCTGTTTACCTGAACGCTGATTCCAATTTACTGCAAATTATATGACTGCCAAAATCTCTTGGCAAATGTAATCGCCTGTGTAGCCCTAGGATTAGTCCATGCTAAAAAAGCAACTAGGCAACATATCTTTTATATCAGAAGAAACTCGTTTGGGTGGAGAACCCCTTAACCTTTTCTTATAACGCCAAAAGATTTGACCGTTGACCTTTTCCATTTAACATCTATGCATTTTGTTATCACAATGCATGTTATATCTATCAGTGTATTGCAAGGCCATTCTTTTTTTATTGTTTTTAAATTCTTTATTGATTTTCTTTCTAGCAAATATATATCAAAAGATAAAAAACACTTTTCAAACACCATCACAGTTTGCAGTTATTATACCCCCCCTCTCTCTTTCCTCTCTCTTCCCGCCCTTTATTACTTAACGTCTGCCGCGTCTCCCAGCCTCTCCCCTTCATCTGCTCTTATTATTTCTACGTATCTCCTTGTCTGCTTAAAGGGGTTGTAAAGTTATGTATTTATTTTTTTAAGTAACAAACATGTTATACTTGCCTCTACTGTGCAGCTCATTTTTGCACGGAGTGGCCCCGAACCTGGTCTTCTGGGGTCCCTCGGTGGCTGTCTCGGCTCCCCCACGTAAGGACTCAACACCTTAATGCAAGCAAGCTCGCATGGTGTCGCGTTCCTGCGGGCACGCTCCCGTGATACAGCCGGCGGCTATTGCCGTTCACTGTATCACTCTGCCGCTCCCCCGGCGCGCCATATCATTGGATGTGATTGACAGCAGCGTGAGCCTATGGCTGCGCTGCTTTCAATCCATCCAGTGTAGCCAATCAACGGGCAGGCTGAGCGGCGAAGAGGATGTCGGGGGCGAGTGAGGGACTTTTGAGGGGTCAGATAAGTATAACGGGGGCTCAGGGGGCGGTATTGTCGGATGTTTTTTTCCCTTAATGCATAGGATGCAAATAAGCGGAAGCTCCACTATTCGTCCTGTTTACTCCACCTTCATGGAAACAAAAAAAAGCAAATTGTAAAAAAATTATTACGCCATATACAATTACGAAACGAGTAATATTGTTATTAATTTTCCTTTTCAATCTGCGGCTCTGTAATTTTCTGTAAGATGCAATGCTATATGGCTACCCGAGTTTTGTATGTATTCTTTCATTTCTGAGCATGCGTAGTCTTGTGCTTATGATTTTCTTTTGAACGAAAACCGTACTAATTAAACGAAAATCTGAAGTTGAGTTCACACATGACAAACATTTTATACTCTGCACATCCAGCTTTTGTCAGACGAAAAATCGTAATCGGCTGTCAAAAGCACCATATTAAGGATCTGAAAATCATCGGCTCAATCATTCGGATGAAATTTTTGTATTGTGTGTGTGTACGGGCCTTTAGTTCGTAGGGTTTAATATTGAGCTGGCCCACCCTTTGCAGCTATAATGGCTTCAACTCTTCTGGGAAGGCTGTCCACAAGGTTTAAGAGTGTCTATAGGCATGTTCGACCATTATTCCAGAAGCGCATTTGTGAGGTCAGGCACTGATGTTGACGAGAAGGCCTGACTCTGTCTCTGCTCTAAATCATCCCAAAGGTGTTCTATCAGGTTGAGGTCAGGACTCTGTGCAGGCCAGTCAAGTTCCACCACCCCAAACTCCCTCATCCATGTCTTTATGGACCTTGCTGGGTTGGACGGAAAAAAAACGGACAGCTCCCCCACTGAACTTTTGTCTACTGACAGGGGATGACATGACACACACACCAGAGCACTCTGATCAGCGCTCTCTGCCATTGGGTGAGAGCGCTGATCGGGAGCTGGTTGGCTTATGGTTTTAAAGCATGCACGGCAGACCGATACACACGGCCATTTCCTTTTTCTTAACCGGCAGTTGTCTCCTGACATTCGGCCTGTGTGTACGGGGCTTTAGTGCTGGTTCACACTGTAGCAATGTCAGACATCGCATGTGATTCGCACCGCACTGCTGTACAGATCGCATGCGATGTCTGTGTGATATTGTATGACTGAATTCACATCACATTCGGACCAAAATCGTGCAGGACCCCCCATTTTTTTTTTGTCCGCACCAAAATCGAAACACCCATGCGATCCGATTCCTGTCCCAATTCACAGTTCACACTGCGATATGCAAATCGATCTGTGGGTGTCATTAATTGTGAGCAGGTGTGGATCAGCACTAAAGCTAGGTTCACACTGACGTGTGTTTAAGCAGTCCATTCATATGAATTAACTTTCTAGAACTCCAAAAAAGTGCTTATAGCATTTTCATCAATGCATCGGACATGAATGGCATCACATCACATCAAAGCATGAACTGGGCATTAATGTGAGTTACTGCAGCACAACAGTGTGAATGGGACATCAAGTTTTATGAAAGGACGTCTTTACATTATGAAGCTTTGCTTTCAGGGCTAGTGGCCCTTTATGGTAGAGAGTGTTGACATAGTTGGGTAAATACTGAACTGGAACTGATAAGAGATTAAACATCCTAAGTGAAGGGTTACTGTTTGTTGCAGCACTGGAGTGACAGTAGGGGGTCAGTGGCTGTAATTCTTACACAACATGACAACTGGACAATTTAAGTGTTTCCCCAAACTATTTTTTTTTTAACACTGTGTTGCGTAAGTGACCAATGACAGACTGTAAATTAGATTGGTATGCCATGTTTCCATTTCCACCATAGTCAATATGGGATGTGTAGTAAACGTCCCTAAATACTGTACCAGGGCCAAAATATTGTGTTAATTTGAACATCTCCATGCGTACATGTTGAGCACTTTACTTTAGGCCAGCCATACACAGTTCGAATCTCAACTGGTTCAGCCGAGATTCGGCCCATTAATGAGCAGACTGAATGTACCAAGTTGATCGATCAACTTGGGTACAACCATCCTGCCGGATTCACTTGCGGTTATCACAAGCGGCTGCTATAGCCACTAGCGATAATCACTGTCTTCAGAAGACAATTGCTTGGCAGGAGGGATTCCCCTGTCAACATTGTCTGTGTTGATGGGGAAATCGTGTGAATTTATTTTCTGCAACCTGTGGTCTGCCCATAACTTATTCAGTTTTTGGTGGATGCTGAATTGTTAAACACACTCTTCCTGCTGGTCTTATTTATTTTATATTAAGTGCTTTTTTGCAGTAGGGGCCATGGTAGGCTATAGTCGCACATCAGTTTAGCTGTGGATAATTTCCCATGTTCATAAATGCCACCTCTGGATGCAGCACACTGTGCTATGGCCATATGCAAGCTGAGTGATTTCTTGCGGCCAGTTCGTGTGTCGCCAAACCTGCGCAGAAATGCTGACCCTGGATGCACACAGACTGTGTCCAAGATTGGTATTTGCATGAAACCGCTGACCTATGGTGTGAATGGGGCCTTACAGGCGGAAATGTAACAAGTAAGGGCCCTTCCTGACAAGCAGTAATGCTTGCTGTCCCCTGAAAAGCAATCGTAAGGCAGTACAGCAGCAAATGGCAGGTGTTCAGGAGGTGTTATGGCTGCCTCCTGATGCCTGTGTGTGTGTGTGTGTGTGTGTTTTTTTTGGCTTACAGTTTAGCCCCATTTACCTCATTGGGTGAGTTTGATAAAAATACACAAACGGTCACTGGCGCTAGGAGGGATATAGGCTGGTCAATGAAGCAAAAACAAACCCTATGGTGATTGCTGTAGAGGGTATCATATAGACAGTTCAGTGCAGCGGGAATGACGGTACCCGGAAGTACCCAACACAAGTAATATACACAAAACAAGTCCGCGCTCGTAAATGTCTGTAAAATATATAAGCTCAATGTTGTTGGGATAAAAGAAAATAATCATATAAATATAGAGAAAAAATAATCCATTTATTGCAGATCCACTTCTAAAAACAAGGGAGAAAACAGTCCATATAGGATAATATACAGGGCTGTAGAGTAGTAAGCAATGTGCACAAACGGTTCCACCAGCAGACACCAGCAATTCATGGGGTTAAACCTCAACGGTTCCACGGTTTAACCCCATGAATTGCTGGTGTCTGCTGGTGGAACTGTTTGTGCACATTGCTTACTACTCTACAGCCCTGTATATTATCCTATATGGACTTTTTTCCCCCTCAGTGGACAGGAAAATTCAAAACTATACAGTGGACAGGAACACAGTTGAAAACTATGGCGGGAAAATTTCACTGTTGGAGTATCCAAAAGTATAATGTCCTGTACACACGATTGGACCTTTGTCCGACCAAATTCACATCGGAACTCCATCGGAGGAAAAGAGAAATGTTCTCTATGTAATCTCTGATGGAATTCATCGGAATTTCTGATGGAATTCCTCCGATGGGGCATACACACCTTTTCCATCGGAAATTCTGATCGCGTGTATGGCTGCCAGTAGAAACGCTGGAAGATCTTCTTTCAGAAGCCTTTATCAGGCTGCCTGTCTCCTATCCTACTATATACAGTGTGGAATCCCCAGCAAAATCAGCAGCAATGAAGGAGATGGCCATTTGCTTTGCCTAACAGAAAGTATTTTGAAGAGGTTACGTCATGTCAGTCTTGGCAGAGCTCATGGCCAGATGTTCTTAGTCTGGGTACATGGCTGACTTCAGTGAATGGAAATACACCGTGTTTACAGACCTCTCACCTATTTAAGTGTTTCATAATTATTTGCTTCTTGTCTGTTACTAGTGCAACAATTGCAAGTATTTCCTCTGTAGTATTATCAAATGGCAATGTGTACCATGCAAGCGCTTGTATGTCTATAACAGTGGGGGACTCAACTGTGGCCCACATATCACCAATGGGCCATACATAATGTTCAGTATAGATAATGCTCACAGTAGGGATGAGCTCAGACCTGTTCGAATCCGATATAAACCCATGTTATATGGGACTTGTAGAGGTGACTGCTATTAACTCTTTGCAATTTAATGTTACCACTCCTACTACAGAATGCTGGAGTCCAAGGGCCATACAAGTACTGTCAGGGGGTCTATACAATGCCTTGAAAAAGTATACATAACCCTTGAAATTTTTCAAATTTTGTCATGTTACGACCAAAAACATAAATGTATTTTATGTGATACAACACAAACACAAAGTGGAGGGAAAATAATAAATGGTTTTCTAAATTTGTTAGAAATATCTGAAAAGTGGGTAAGCATTTGTATTCAGCCCCCTTTACTCTGATACTCCTAACTAAAATCTAATGGAACCAATTGCCTTCAGAAGTCACCTAATTAGTAAATGGACATGGCCGTCCACCTAAACTGACAGGCCAGGCAAGGAGAGCATTTAATCATTGAAGCAGCCAAGAGACCCATGATAGCTCAGGAGGTGCTGCATAGGTCCACAGCTCAGGTGGGAGAATCTGTCCACAGGACAACTATTAGTCGTGCACTGAAAAAAATCTGGCCTTTATGGAAGAATGACAAAAGGAAAGTCATTGTTGAAAGAAAGCTTGCAGTTTGCGAGAACATGTGATGTGCACCACTAACACTGCACATCACCCTGAACACACCATCCCCACCGTGAAACATGGTGGTGTCAGCATCATGTTGTGGGGATGGTTTTCTTCAGCAGGGACAGGGAAGCTGGTCAGAGTTGATGGGAAGATCGATGGAGCCAAATACAGGGCAATCTTAAAAAAAAAAAAAAAAACTTTTATGCCGCGTACACACGGTTGTTTTTTGCGATGAAAAAAAACGAAGTTTTTTAAAACGTCATTTAAATTGATCGTGTGTGGGCAAAACGTCGTTTTTTGTCTTAAAAAAAATGACCAAAAAAAAATTCCAACATGCTTGAATTTTTTGTGTCGTTTTTCAAAACGTTGTTTTTTGTTTCACAAAAAGTCACCGTGTGTAGCAAAAACATCGTTCAAAACGACGTTTTTCAACCCGCGCATGCCCAGAAGCTAGTTATGAAGCGAGCTTCAATGGAAAAGAGTGGTGAACGTAACCTTGCTTTTTGTGAAAAAACGATGGTGTGTAGGCAAAATTGTCTTTAAAAAGTGACGTTTCAAAAACGTCGTTTTTTACTTCACAGAAAACGTCGTTTTTTTTCATCGCAAAAAACGACCGCGTGTACGCGGCATTAGAGTCTGCAAAAGACTTGAGACTGGGGCGGAGGTTCACCTTCCAGCAGGACAATGACCCTAAACACACAGCCAGAGCTACAATGGAATGGTTTAGATCAAAGCATATTCATGTATTAGAATGGCCCAGTCAAAGTCCAGACCTAAATCAAATCAAGAATCTGTGGCAAGACTTGAAAATTGCTGTTCAGACGCTCTCCATCCAATCTGACAGAGCTTGAGTTATTTTGCAAAGATGATTGGGCAAAAAGTCACTCTCTATATATACAAAGCTGGCGGAGACATCCCCAAAAAGACTTATTGTGGCAGTTAAAGGTGGTTATACAAAGTATTGACTGAATACAAATACACACCACACTTTTCAGAAATATATTTGTAAAAAAATTGGAAAACCATTTATAATTTTTTCTTCCACTTCACAATGGTGTGCCATTATGTGACAGACCAACACAAAAAATCCCAATAAAATACATTCATGTTTTTGGTTGTAACAAGACAAAATGTGGGAAATTTCACAGGTTATGAATACTTTTTCAAGGCACTGTATACTTTGGAAAATGTCCTCTTATTTTTTACCGTGGCTCTGAGACAGGAAGTAAATGGTAATTTCCCCAGCAAGCAGTAAAATAAGCTGATTGGAGTTTCCAATCCTTCTCTGCTCTAAAATGTATCGAGCAGTTTGCGGGTACGGAAGGTCAAACTCACATAATATATCGTTTTTCCTAACACAGGAGTTATAATTTAGGGTTTCCATGGTCATTGGTTCTGACCTTTGCACCATTCTATTGGTTAGAAGGGATGTCCATCAAGAATATGGGAGGCGGGGAGCCAGAGCCAATGAATGACAGCAGAAGCTAGTTGCTTGTGTTATACTGGGGGATATCCTTTGGGGATAAGGCTAGGGTTAAAGCTAGCGTGCAAGCTCCAGGGGTGGGTGGGAGAGTCCCTGTTTTGGAGTAAATATTTACGTTTTCAGCCATTTTATAGGCCTGCAGGTTTGCATCATGTTTGACATTTCAGGCAGTTCTACTGTATCATTTTGCTACCTGATAGGTAATCTGGTCTGTTGCATTAGTGATAGAGGAGTAATTGCACTCATTACTCATGGTATTTTGTGCTGGGAAAGAACTGTGTTCTTTGTTTACATTGGAAATTCAAGGACCTTCACTTCTAGCTAGGTGACCTGAGATTTATTCTAGGACAAATTATCTCTCATGGAACCTACTTGTTCTGCAGAGAATTTCCAGATATTTTGTACAATGATAAACCTAATTATGTAAAAATGGACCATGAGCTAGGGCAGTGTTTCTCAATTCCAGTCCTCACGCCCCACCAACAGGTCAGGTTTTCAGGATTTCCATTATTTTGCACAAGTGATTTGATCAGTTTCACTGCCTTAGTAATTCCCACAGCCTTTTCATCTGAGTGAAATCCTGAAAACATGACCTGTTGGGGGGGCGTGAGGACTGGAGTTGAGAAACACTGGGCTAGGGGAAGAGTCTGACTATGCTCTGCAGGCTTGAATGCAAAAAAAATTAAATGAATTCAATGGCCAGAATTATTATTGTTATACAGGATTTATATAGCGCCAACAGTTTGCGCAACGCTTTACAACAAAAAGGGAGACAATAAAGAAACAATACAATTCAATACAAGAGGGTTAGGAGGGCCCTGCTCCTGGGAGCTTAGTCTAATAGGGAGGGAATACATACATTTTCTGACCAATGAAATGCACTTAAACCCATTTGCAAAAACTTTCATTAGATGGGTTTTTTAAGCTGCTTTTTTCTGTAACTTAAGCCTTGTACACACGCATGGTTTTCTCGGCAAGAACCAGCAAGAAAATTGTAGTGCGTATGTCAAGAAAACTGCCCAGAATCTTGACATAAAATTGGGAACCAGCTCTCTATTTTCCTCGTCGTGATTCTCGGCCTTTGCCGAGAAACCTGAGCGTCTGTATACTTACCTGTCGCCGCGGAAACCCGCGCATGTGCGGTAGCTTCCAAGGGCAGTGTAGGGTGCAGCAAGATGGCGGTGACGGCATCGAATGTGACGACCGCATCCTCGTCGTACTCGATGACGTCACCACATTCTTGCCATTCAAAAGAACATCTGTACACTCGGCCGGCAAGTGATTCTTGCCAAAAAATCTCGTCAGGAAAGTTTTTTTTTCCTGACTAGATTCTGGCCCATGTGTACAGGGCTTAAGTCTTCCCATTCACAGATCCCTGTGAATGGATGACATCGGCCGTGCTAAATTCAAATAACAGCAGGACTCTCCAAGGAGACGCACCCAGTGATGCAGGTGAGTAGTGGGACAGTTTGAGGGTGCTGGTTAGAATTTGACCACCCATTGTTATGGTGGGGTATACCTTTAAAATAGCATTCAGGACACAAACATTTTATTTTAAATGCATTCCCCAAAAGCCACAAGGGATATAAATCCTCTGTGTGCACTAAATGCTATTAAAAATGCATGTATTACCTTGTAAAAGTAGGTAGAGCCCATCAGACCCTCCCATTACAGGTTACTGACAGAAAACTGCAGGAAGTGGCGGAGACCAGACCAGTCACCCAGCACATGGAGAGAGAGCTGCAGTGACTGTTTTTTTATTACAGGAGGCTCCTGCACAGAGGTAACTTTCACACTGAATTTCGCATGGATCTAAAAGAATATACACAAAGCTCACCAAAATTTAAAGAGGAATATACATCCCAGAGTTGAGATTTAAAGCTGAACTCCAGCAAAATAAAAGACGCGCCAATTCATTTAGTTAGTTATTAAAGTGATCCTGCTACTACAGAATTGCTTATAAAAAAAGAACCCCAAAAAACCTAACCTATATATTGGTCCATGTCTTCAAACTCTAGTTTATAATCCACATACAGTATTTACTGTCATTGGCTTGTAAGCAATCCTATTATAACAGACCGCAATAAAATCATTAGAGGTTCTACCCCTTCCCTGTGGTAACCAAAGCTAAACGTTTGGGTTTAATTTATACTTTTTTGTTGGAGAAGCTTTTTGATTACAATATTGTTGTGTGATTTCAAATTGTTTTTTTGTATTGGAATAGTGTCATTTTACAGTGGAAGCTTTACTACTGTGTGCCAGAGGATGGCAGGTGTAAGCCTCATTGTTCTCATCGGGGGGTATGAACTTGTTTTAACATATAATTAAACCGGTCGGTTAATTGGACATTTGTACTATACTAGACCAAATTCTTTGTGTACCTTCATGGCTTGGAGAAACCCTTAACTAGTCATTGCATAGAGATGTAATTAAAGGAGGCTTTTATTTGTGTTTGGATCATTGTTCAGTGTTTTTTAAGCCAGGCTATGATCTAAGCCATGGGTCTAGCAGTTAGGGTCAGTGGTGTGCAGATCAAGGATATAGGTCAGAAGAGACTGCCTATGGTGCCTGCTTTGACTTGACTTAAAGGGGTTGTGAAGGTAACAAAAAATCCCCCTAAATAGCTTATTTTACCTTAGTGCAGTCCTCCTTCACTTACCTCATCCTTCCATTTTGCTTTTAAATGTCCTTATTTCTTCTGAGAAATCCTCACTTCCTTTTCCTCTGTAACTCACCACAGTACTGCAAGGCTTTCTCTCTGGTGTGGAGTGTCGCACTCGCCCCCTCCCTTGAGGGGGCGAGCAGGAGAGTCAGGACACCCACTAACACACAGCTCCTTGATCCATCTGCAACGTAGAGAACGTCCTGACCCTCTTGCTTGCCCCCTCCCCCTCAAGGGAGGGGCGAGCATGACACTCCACACCAGGGAGAAAGCCTTGCATTACTGTGTGGAGTTAGACAGAATAACAGGAAGTGAGGATTTCTCAGAAGAAATAAGGACATTTAAAAGCAAAATCAAAGGGCGAGGTAAGTGAAGGAGGACTGCACTAAGGTAAAGGAAGCTATTAAGGGGAAACATATTTTACCTTTACAAGCCCTTTAAGGAAGACTCTGATGGAAGGTGGGACTCTGATGGGGGGGACCCTTTTGTAATGCCGGTCATAGGTGGTGCAAATTTCAATCCTGCAACCACAGGTTGGAGGAAATAAATTTACAAGACTCCCCCATTAACACAGACAGCGCTAACAGGGGAATCCCCCCTGCTGAGCAATTGTCTCGGCGGTGGCAAGCAGGGATAGTCATCCCAGCCAGCGAAGACTATGATTATTGCTAGTAATAATCGCAACTGAATCCAGCAGGCTGATTGTACACAAGTTGATCGAGATTTGATCTTTAAAATATACCTCATACTAAAAAAACGTTTGGAGACCCCCTGATCTAAGAAATTATAGTCTGCCCATGTAGCCAGACATGTTCCACAAAGACACACTACACTCACCATTTTACCATAGCAGTATTGGGCTGAGGTAGATTGATGAATCCTCCCACTGGGATATTGTATCCTGACAGCGGGACCACTGTTTTCCAGCAAGACCTTTCATCTAAAGACTATTAAACGATTGACTTCTGTCAAGCAGGGACAGGCACATGCTGATAAAAGTTTGGAAGGTCCCTGCTGAATCGGAGGCTAATATTGCTGATCAAAATTAACTGGTATACAATATATATGTTTTTTTTATCCAAAAATGATATAATATGCAGATAGATTTGCAGCAACAACTAACTCTGGAAGGCACACAGCAACAATCAATAATCAAAACATAGTTGCGCTAAAAGGACTCCATCAGATGATATGTAAACATGTATGAATAAGCCGGCCAGCTCAAATGTGGCAGCCCGTCCTTCTGGGGCCTGTGCAAACGCAGTGATGTCAGGGAGAAGCGACTTGCTGACGTCACTGCGTTTGCACATGTCACAGAATGGTGGGCTGCCAATTTTGAGCTGGCCAGCTTATTCATACATGGTTAATTTTTTCTTCTTATCTCTTTCTTGGAAATATCATCTGATTGAGTCCTTCCACGAGTGGCAGGCGATCAACAACTTGATCTTATTTGAGGATTGAAGGCCTTGGCTGGGAAAATGGCCACAAGCGTGATAGACCTTCTATAATATATAATAGGAGGTCTAATGGGGTCATAGGCATCATGTTACTGTAGGAAACAAACATGCATAGAGGAATAGACACAACCAAAAACACCAGATTGATTCATCAAGTAGCTTTATTTTATGCTTCAAATTAACATCCCAAAAAGTCAATCAATTTGTTTGGATGTTATTGGCCACGGCCTGGTTCATTGGTTTTAAATCATAAAATTATCATATCAACTTATTTAATGTATATTAACCAATTCATACCAAATTTCTCAACAAAATACCACATTCAAACCCAGCCACTTAGACTCGAGCTGATACCGTATTTTAAACAATTTTAACTTAAACCTCCCCTTCGGATACTCCCGAAGGGAGCCACCACATGAACAGGCCGCGACAATAAAAAAAGGGGAGGTAGGGTGGGGATTCCTCCTGCAATCTTCAGGGTAGAATGGTACTGACCCAGATTCTGGTGACCCTTAAATGGGCTGGTTCCTGCTTTTGGAAAATTCTGCCAGAACCACCTGATCCCATTAGCCAATCCCTGCTGACCCAAAAATCCTCCAGAACCTTCCCAAGACACCTGACCCAAACGACCAATCCTGACAGCTCACCTGCAGCTCACCTTTCTGCGTATCTGATATTAGTACAGCGATCTGCCCGCTGAGCTATTGTGTTCTGACAGGGAGGCTACCCGCCCTGCCCATATTTGGCCCATGTGTAGGGACTATAGTTTTGTCAATTCTATCAAACGTATTCTTCTCTGCAGACATCTGAAGAAGCCCACTAAAGCATGGAGTTACCCTTTTACAGGTACACTTTACACAAGCAGATATAATAGGCTTCAGAATTTAAAGCCGTAGCGGGATTTCGAAACAAGATCGAAATATAAGACACCCCTCCGAAAATAAGACGTAGCGATGTAGTGTCGAATCTCCGAAAATAAGACGTGGCGAATCTCCGATAATAAGACGTAGTGTCGTATGCGTAACGGCGCGGAGCGGGAAACACGTGATAGGCGTACAGTACTGTACTTGAACTGAAGTGAGGAGAACGCTGTGTAAAGCTGTAAAGCTTCTCCCAGCACTGACCAGCAAACCCCTCTCACCCCACACAAACACCAGGGGATAGGGGGAAAAGCTGCTACTGAGCCCAAAGAGATCACCCCAGCTCCACTTTGCTCCACATCAGCTTTGCTGGCCTATCTTTCTGTACAGCCAGACAAGATGAGTGCAAAGAGAAGAAGTTGGATATCCGAATGGTCCAAAAATGGCGTGCAGAATACAATAATCTCAGTCTACAGGTGGACAGAGGAAATGCTAAGAAGCGCAAGTGTGGTTCAGGTAGGCAACCTTTATTTTCTGTAATAAAAATAAGACACCCCCCGAAAATAAGCCATAGTGTGATTTCCTGAGGAAAAAAAAATATAAGACGGTGTCTTATTTTCGGGGAAACACGGTACTGTATACTTACCCTGTGTATTCATGTTGATTGTAGGATAAATAATAATAAAACATAATATGATCACAAGTTGACCACAGACACCCTCAGGATGCTGCAATTACACTTCAGTCTGCTCAGCTAAGATCTGGATTCTTCCTTGAGAATATGCCAAAGTAAGTTGAGTTGGCGGATGGAAAGTACAACTTTCATAAATAGTATAGTCCCACCCACTAGTATCCAGTACTGCGACCTATTGCTTCATTTCGAACATAAAAAGAAAATCCCAAGAGTGTCTGAGTGCCAAAGTCACATTTAACCCAGTTGATGCTTCTACACAGTCAATTGTACTGAATGTGCAACACATGTTGTGATGCTAAAATATTAATTATATATGAATATTTGTGTGTATTTATGTATATGTATGTATATATAATTACACACTATATTGCCAAAAGTATTGGGACATCCCTCAAGCATGGTACAGTGATAGGTTGCCTCCTGTGCAAGAAGTTAATGTGTGAAATTTCCTTGCTACTAAATATTCCACAATCTATTGTAACAAAGTGGAAGCAAATGGGAACAGCCGCCACAGAAGATTATAGAGCGGGGTCAGCGCATGCTGAAGCGCACAGTGCACACAAGTTGTGCATGTAAAAGCAGGCGTCCCAATATAGTGTGTGTCCTGAAAAAGTGTTCCTACACCTTGAAAATTTCCCCCAAATTTTACATGTTAAAACCAAAACTCTTCCATTTATTTTATGTAATGGACCAACACAAAGTGGCACATAATTCTGAAGTGGAAGGAAAATGATAAATGGGTTTTCTACATTTTTTTACGAATAAATATCTGAAAACTGTGGTGTGTGTATATTTGTACTCGGCTCCCGTGAGCCAATACTTTGTAGAACCACCTTTCGCTGCAGTTACAGCTGCAAGTCTTTTTGGCGGTGTCTCTACCAGCTTTGCACATCTAGAGAGTGACATATTTGCCCATTCATCTTTGCAAAATAGCACAAGCTCTGTCAGAATGGATGGAGAGCATCTGAACCGCAATTTTCAAGTCTTGCCACAGATTCTTAATTGGATTCAGCTCTGGACTTTGACTGGGCCATTCTAACACATGAATATGCTTTGATCTAAACCAGGGATCCTCAAACTACAGCCCTCCAGCTGTTGCAGAACTACACATCCCATGAGGCATTGTAAAACACTGACATTCACAGACATGACTAGGCATGATGGGAATTGTAGTTCCTGAACAACTGGAGGGCCGTAGTTTGAAGACCCCTGATCTAAACCATTGTAGCTTTGGCTGTTTTGTGTTGTTCTGTTGGAAGGTCAACCTCCGCCCCGATCTCAAGTCTTTTGCAGGTTTTCTTCTAAGCTTGTCTTGTATTTGACACCATCCATCTTCTATCAACTCTGACCAGCTTTTCTGTTTCTGCTGAAGAAAACCACCCTGACAACATGATGATGCTGCCACCACCATGTTAAATGGTAGGGATGGTGTGGTCAGGGTGATGTGTAGTGTTAGTTTTCCACCACTCATAGCATATTTTTTTTTTTTTTTGTTAGGCCAAAAAGTTTACTCTTGCTCTCATCTGTCCAGAGCACCCTTTTGCATGTTTGCTGTGTCCTTACATGGCTTCTGACAAACTGCAAGCAGGCCTTTTTATGGCTTAGGCACCTTTCACATGGGGCAGTGGAGGTGCGCTGGCGGTATAGTGCCGCTAAAAATAGCGGCGATATACTGCCGGAATTGCTGCGAGTTGCGGCTGCTAGCGCTGCGGTACTAACCCCCGCTAGCGGTCGTGAAAGGGTTAATACCGCCCGCAATGCGCCCCTATAGAGGCGCATTGCGGGCGGTGTTGCCGCGGTCTCCCATTGTTTTCAATGGGAAGGAGCGGTATACATGCCGCTCCTCTCTCCGCTCCAAAGATGCTGCTGACAGGAGAATTTTTTTATCTCCCACCAGCGCATCGCCTCAGTGTAAAAGCCCTGTCTTTTTGCCACTCTACCATAAAGGCCAGATTTGTGGAGAGCACAACTATTAGTTGTCCTGTGGACAGATTCTCCCACCTGAGCTCTGGATCCCTGTAGCTCCTCCAGAGTTACCATGGGCCTCTTGGCTGCTTCTCTGATGAATGATCTCCTTGCCCGGCCTGTCAGTTTAGGTGGGCGTTTGTGTCTTGGTAGGTTTACAGTTGTGTCATACTGTTTTTAATTTTTCGATGATGGATTGAACAGTGCTCCGTGAGATGTTCAGAGCTTGGGATATTTTTTTTTATTACCTAATCCTGCTTTAAACTTCTCCACAACTTTATCCCTGACCTGTTTGGTGTGTTTCTTGGCCTTCATGATGCTGTTTGCTCACTAAGGTTCTCTTCACAGAACAGCTGTATTTATATTGATATTGAATTACACACAGGTGGACTCTACTTATCATGTGACTTCTGAAGGCAATTGGTTCCACTAGATTTCAGTTATGCGTAACGGAGTAGGAGGGGCTGAATACAAATGCACACCACACTTTTCAGATATTTATTTGTAAAACATTTTGAAAACCATTTATAATTTCTTTCTCGTACATCACGGGACACAGAGCGGCATATTCATTACTATGTGGGTTATATGGAGTACCTTCAGGTGTGGACACTGGCAATCTCAAACAGGAAGTCCCCTCCCTATATAACCCCCTCCCCTAGAGGGAGTCCCTCAGTTTTTTCGCCAGTGTCTTAGGTGTTGGTCACGGAGTAGCTTTGCTCCACATCCTTGGGATTAAGGGCGGGCTAACCGGATCTGTCCAAGGAGCCTCAGTGCCAAAGTGGACAGTACCCGGGCCCCAAGCCGTGGGGTTTTGCCTATAATGCTCCTCTTTGGAGGGCTGGACCCTGGGCCCAGGACTTGGAGTTTGTAAAAACCATAAGTTCCTGTTTGCCAGGGTGCTATATAGGTCCAGGACAGTGGGTACCTTCATAGGACCCCAGGGCCTGAAGGTCTACTACGCTACCCACGGAGATGGGAGAAGATTGGATCAGTTTGCTGGACAAACATCCTGCAGCATGGAGCAGGTAAGGGGGAGCCTGCGGGACTTGGTTCGACAGCAGGCTCTCCGGGGTAACCTAAAAGGGGGATAGCCTAAGTATGCTCTGCATGGGCAACCTTGTTCACTATGTCTAAGAGAGACAGGATGACACCCCTTTTCTCCCCCATCACTAGGTTCCCCTGTCTAAGAATGTGTTGCTAGCTAAACCTGCTGTTTCTTCCTAGGGCTAGTAAGGATCCCTAGGGGC
The DNA here is from genome assembly GCA_029574335.1 of Rana kukunoris. Lineage (NCBI taxonomy): Eukaryota > Metazoa > Chordata > Amphibia > Anura > Ranidae > Rana > Rana kukunoris. The sequence goes on from CM056059.1 coordinate 93,787,542, forward strand.
CTTTGGAGAGTCCTACCTGGCCGGGGGTTTGAATCTGCCGCCTGTTTCTGCGTTCCTGGATCTCCAGCAGCGCGGCTCCTCCATGTTCCTCCTGTTTCCGGCATACGCGCGCGCGCGTGCGCGCGTCTTATAGACGTTTTTTGCGCCGTTCAGACAGGAGGGCGGGGGGGGGGGGCGTGCCTGCGGCGTCATACAGGGGCGCGCCTTTGTGCTGTTATAGACAGCAGGCATTGTCAGTGCTCAGTTTGAGGCTGATTTTCAGAAGGAGAGGACGCAGAGCGGCAGAACAGTGACTCCCGGTGGCGGAAGAGGGGTAGTACATGCTGGACTTTGTTCCAATGCCTTTTTTGTTAAGCCAGGAAATTCCCCTTTTTGCAGCAGGTTGGAGGCTGGCAAACTTAGTTTGGGGTCACTGTATGTTGTAAAAAGAAAATATATAATATATATTTAAAAAAAAAAAAAAAAAAACATACGGGATCCCATCAGTTTTTGGGCATTAGTGATCTATTGTCCCCTAAACTCTGGTTTTGTACTCCTGCCCACTACAGTTGTGTGGGCGGAGTCCCTCGATTTTGTATTATGGCTTCCAAAGGTTCGGGGTCAAAGGGTACAAAAAAGACCAAAAAACAAAAGGGTTCCCTTTCTGATTCTGATGATATGCCGATACTTTCCCCGCAACTTATTAACATAAAAAGCGCCTTGGATGAGCCATTAGGGGGATCTGGTGCGGAGGCTGGCCCAGATCAGCCCAGCCCTGTGTTTATCACAGAGGAGATGCTAGCCGTATCCCTAGGGGGGCTAGAAGAGAGAATAGCAGCATTGATCGCTAGAGCTATTCCTGGTAAGAAACGGGTTAGATCCCCATCACCAAAAGGTGTATCCTCAGATGCTGAGATTCTCTCTCTGGAGGAATTGGAATCACAGGAGGATCAACTAGACCTGAACCAAGAGGGTTCAGGGATTGAGGGGTCTGCCTCGGAGGAACCATTTTCAGACTCCCAGACAGAAAGACTGTGGGTACAGTCTTTGACGGACATGGTCCGCTCGGCATTTAGTTTACCATTGCCAGAGCCTCAGGTTCCTCCGGTATCCTCTCTGGGCTCTTTGAAAGCTCCGTTAAGCAACGCAGTTTTTCCAGTCCATCCTCTTTTGGAGGAATTGATCTTTCGGGATTGGGTACGGCCGGACAGGTTTTTTCTGCCACCGAAAAGATTTGCGGTCATTTACCCCATGGAGGAAAAATTCTCCAAGAGGTGGAGGCTCCCAGTAGTGGATGCAGCCATCTCATGTGTGAATAAATCACTAACTTGCCCGGTGGAAAACATACATATGTTTAAAGATCCGGTTGATAAAATGTTAGAGACACTTTTAAAAGCATCCTTTGCTACGGCAGGAGCAGTGGTGCAGCCAGCGGTGGCTGCGATTGGTGTTTGTCAGGCGTTAAAAGACCAGACAAAGGAAATGTTAAAGGACATGCCTACCCAACAAGCAGAAGAGTTTTCTGACATTCCCAGAGCTCTGTGTTTTGCTGTAGATGCTATAAAAGATTCCATCCAGCAGGCCTCTCGTTTATCACTATTTTTGGTGCACATGAGAAGGCTCTTATGGTTGAAGAACTGGGCGGCGGAGCCCCCATGCAAAAAGCTTCTGGCAGGGTTTCCCTTCCATGGAGGACGACTCTTCGGAGAGGATCTGGATAAATATATTCAGACTATTTCAAATGGCAAGAGTACCCTTTTACCGGTCAAAAAGACATTCCGGGCTCCTACATTTAAAAGGCAGCTCTTTCCTGTCTCGGGGCCCTCAAATTCCAGGCAGTATCGACGGCCGCCTGCACGATCCAACGTTAACAGTAGATCGCAGGGACAGGCCCCTGGGGGTAAGAGGCCGTGGTATCGCAAGCCGTCAAAGACAGCCCCTAAGTCGGCCTTATGAAGGGGCGCCCCCACTCTCGCGGGTGGGGGGAAGGCTTCGTTTCTTCTCAGAAGTTTGGGAAGCCAAGATCCCTGACAAATGGGTCCGGGCATCTGTAACCACAGGTTACAGACTGGAGTTTCTAAGGTATCCTCCGCCTCATTTTCAAGAATCAAGGCTACCAAGAGATCCAGCGAGGAAGGCCTCAATGCTGGCAGCTTTGGATCACCTGCTTTGCCAGGACGTAATTATAGAAGTGCCAGCCCAAGAGCAAGGGCTAGGTTTCTATTCCAATCTCTTTGTCATACCAAAGCCCAACGGCGATGTCAGGCCAATCTTGGACCTAAAGAGGTTAAACGGTTACCTAAGGGTTCGTTCCTTCCGGATGGAATCCATCCGGTCAGCAGCCGCCGCGCTTCAGAAGGACGATTTTCTGGCCTCCATAGACATAAAGGATGCTTACCTTCATGTACCAATCTTTCAGTTGCATCAAAGATTTTTACGCTTCGCGGTGGGGCAGCGACACTTCCAATTCAGGGCGCTCCCCTTCGGGCTGGCCACGGCCCCCCGGGTATTCACGAAGATCCTAGCCCCAGTTCTGGCCAATTTAAGGATCCAGGGGGTCACAGTCCTAGCATACTTGGACGACCTTTTAATCATAGATCACTCACGGTCGGGTCTGCAAAAGGCAGTAAACCTCACGGTTCGGTACCTCGAAGAATTCGGCTGGGTCCTAAACCGGGGAAAGTCAGCGTTCCAGCCTACAAAGCAGTTGGAATACCTCGGCATGAGGTTAGACACAGAACAACAAAGGGTGTTCCTGCCCCTGGTAAAGATCGAAGCTATCAAGGGGTTGGTTCAGTTGGTTCTAAACAAGAAAAAACCAACTATTCGTCTGTGTATGCGAGTACTAGGCAAGCTAGTAGCCACGTTCGAGGCAGTACCATACGCTCAGATCCACACTCGCGTCCTACAGGCAGCCATTCTAGCAGCCTGGGGCAAGAGGGCACATGCCTTAGAATCCCCTTTGACGCTATCTTCAAGGGTCCGACAAAGCCTGGCCTGGTGGTTGAACCCTCAGAACCTTCTAAAGGGAAAATCCTTCAGCCCTATTGTCTGGAAGGTAGTTACCACGGACGCCAGCCTGGCAGGCTGGGGGGCGGTCTTCGAGGGGTTCTCTCGCCAGGGAACTTGGGTGAAAGCGGAGAGGCAGCTCCCCATCAATATCTTGGAGATCAGAGCTGCTCGCCTAGCCCTTCTGGCATGGACCTCCAGATTAAAGGGGTTCCCGGTGAGAATCCAGTCAGACAATGCCACGGCGGTGGCATACATAAACCACCAAGGGGGAACCAGGAGTCAGGCCGCTCAGAGGGAGGTGAGCTTGATTTTTCAGTGGGCAGAGGTTCATGTACCCTGCATTTCGGCGATATTCATTCCCGGAGTGGACAACCTGCAGGCAGACTTCTTAAGTCGCCAGAGTCTGTTGCCAGGGGAGTGGTCTCTGCATCCCCAGGTCTTTCAGACAATCTGCCAGAGGTGGGGAATGCCGGACGTAGATATAATGGCATCCAGGTTCAACAAGAAACTAGACAGGTTCGTGTCTCGAGCGAGGGATCCGATGGCCTGCGGAACCGATGCGTTGGTTTGCCCTTGGCATCAATTCAAACTTCTATATGCATTCCCTCCACTACAGTTACTCCCTCGCCTGTTGCGCAAGATCAGAGTGGAGCACAAGCCAGTCATTCTAGTAGCTCCGGCTTGGCCCCGGAGGACTTGGTACTCACTAGTCCTGAAGATGGCAGTGGGAGACCCTTGGACTCTTCCTCTACAACCAGACCTACTCTCACAAGGCCCGATCCTCCACCCTACATTACAGCGTCTAAATTTGACGGCCTGGAGGCTGAATCCCTGATTCTCAGGGGTAGAGGTCTGTCTAGGCAGGTAATCCCTACCCTGATTAGGGCTAGAAAGCCGGTCTCCAGGGTGATTTTATTACAGGGTGTGGAGGAACTACGTAGGCTGGTGTGAATCCAAAAGATGGAATTCCCGCAAATATACTATTGATAGGGTGTTAAGTTTTCTCCAGCTAGGAGTGGATAAAGGCCTGGCACTAAGCACAATCAAGGGACAGATTTCAGCTCTGTCAGTGTGGTTTCAGAGGCCGCTGGCCACCCACTCGCTGGTAAAGACCTTCTTACAGGGGGTCTTGCGTATTAATCCTCCTGTCAAGTCACCAATTTGTCCATGGGACTTAAATCTTGTCCTGTCCACTCTACAGAAACAACCCTTTGAGCCGTTGGCTGAGATTCCTTTAGTCTTACTGACAAGAAAGTTGGTTTTCTTGGTCGCCATAGTTTCGGCCAGGAGAGTGTCAGAATTAGCAGCCTTATCGTGTAAGGAACCATATGTCGTTCTACATAAGGACAGGGCAGTTCTCCGGCCCAATCCTTCCTTTCTACCAAAGGTTATATCCAAATTTCACTTGAACCAGGATTTGGTACTTCCATCCTTCTTTCCAAAACCTACATCTAGAAAGGAGGGGTTGATGCATACCTTGGATATTGTCCGGGCCTTGAAGGCCTATCTTAAAGCTACAGAAAAGATCCGGAAGACAGACGTATTATTCGTTCTACCAGATGGCCCCAAGAAGGGGCAGGCAGCGGCAAAATCCACCATCTCGAGATGGATTAGACAATTAATCATTCAAGCCTACGGTTTGAAGAGGTTACCTCCTCCGTTGTCGGTAAAGGCCCATTCTACCAGGGCCATGGGCGCCTCTTGGGCAGCACACCATCAGATCTCTATGGCTCAGATATGCAAGGCGGCAACGTGGTCATCAGTCCACACGTTTACAAGGTTTTATCAACTAGACGTGAGAAGGAATGCGGATTCTGCCTTTGGACAGGCAGTACTACAGGCTGCAGTTTGAAATCCTCGGGATCAGAAGCACCCTGGGTTAAAAAAAATAAAATAAAAAAAAAATAAAAAAGTTTTTTTCTTGACTAAGTTGGATTTATTATTATTGTTTGCGTTTACCTCTAAATTGAATCCTTCTTTGGAAGATGTCTCCCTCCCCTCATTAAAGCATTGCTTTCGGACATCCCACATAGTAATGAATATGCCGCTCTGTGTCCCGTGATGTACGAGAAAGAAAAAGGGATTTTTAAATACAGCTTACCTGTAAAATCCTTTTCTTGGAGTACATCACGGGACACAGAGCTCCCACCCCTCTTTTGGGTGACCATTTTGGGAGGCATACTGCTTGCTACAAAACTGAGGGACTCCCTCTAGGGGAGGGGATTATATAGGGAGGGGACTTCCTGTTTGAGATTGCCAGTGTCCACACCTGAAGGTACTCCATATAACCCACATAGTAATGAATATGCCGCTCTGTGTCCCGTGATGTACTCCAAGAAAAGGATTTTACAGGTAAGCTGTATTTAAAAATCCCTTTTTTCCTTCCACTTGACAATTATGTGCCACTTTGTGTTGGTCTATCGCATAAAATCCCAATAAAATACATAATTTTTATTATACTTTTATTTAATCCTGGGGAAGAGCCAAGTAAAGACAACAACAATATAGAAAACAGTGAAAATTGCAATAAAGTAAGGTACAGCTAAGCTGACATATAATTGAGGTAAACAGATTTCTGGTAGGTCCCAATAAGGAAAGCCCCAGAGAGAATTCCACATTGTATAACAGTTGTAGCTTTAACAAAAACAAAATAATAATCTGTGACATGTAAGGTTGCCCAATCTCCTTTTCTGTTTTCTAGATACGGAAATCGAAAAATGTATATAGTTCAAAAAGGAGAGGGAGGGAGGGAGGGAGGGGAGTGAATATAATGTTTACGTTTTTGGTTGTAACATGACAAAATGTTGAAAACTTCAAGGGGTATGAATACTTTTTCAAGTGTGTGTAAAAAAAATTTTTTTTTGTTTATATATACTCTCTCTATATATCATTATTTGATTTAGAACTATCATTGTAGCAGTTAGCGAATATGTTAAGTATGAGTGTAGGTGTTCTTACTTAAATGCAGACGTATAGTAATAATTTAGTGCATATTCTTAGGGTCAGTTCTTATAAATTACTGTAAAAAAGCCCAGATTTATTTATTTGCAATGACATTTGAAGCACCTTAAAGTGATTCTAAATACATTTTTTGTCAATCCAGAGCTTCTTTCAGTTTACAGTACAGGATTTCCTAATTCTGGCTTCTGTCTTGTGTACATTAAATATATAGAAAATCTGAATGTAATTACCCTGGCTGAACTGTAAAAATTATTTCATGCAGTTTGAAGGAATGCATTAGGTAACTAATGAGCTTTTTTCTCTTTGTTCGGACTTGTTCAGTTGCCTCGATCATGGCTGCGGAGCAGCTGTCGGTGTGTTGATGGACAGCTCTGATGCCGAAGTACTGGTATAAGAATCCAATCTTATCCACGCTCCGTGCTTTTTGTGTGTGGGAAGAAAAATGTCGCTTGTGTACAATGTAGCTGTTTCTGTACTAACTTGTGACTAATAGGGTCAGTTTGGCATCCAAATACCATCGCAGCTGCCTGCGAACCAAACCCATTGCAGCTGCCTAGCCATTCCCTGGCACAGTCTAAAATAAAGCTGGGAGGTGCCAAAATTCACTGTGTCCTCCTACATGTAATGCGGCCAGGGCTGGAGGAACATTGCTTGAAATAAATAAAACGAACAGCCGAAAAAATGTACAAATACAGCGAAAGATACCGTACTATCATAAGAGGGACATAAGGGTTTCTGATCTTTGTAGGGCAGTGGAATATATTAGTAAATAGTCATATATTTTTTGAGTTTTACTATAATTCAATTTAATGTAAGCTGATTTTTGATTGGCTATGGGGGCTTTGTGACCTGTATCATATTAATTTAGTAATTTCAGTGTTTTTTTTTTTTGGATGTACATGGTAAAGTATTTAGCTTGATGTAATCAGTTTGTGTCAATGTTCTAAAAATAATCATTTGTCTCTATAATACACTGCTGATGCCCGACCTGTGTCCCTTTGGCACTTATTGGTCCTTAGACAGTGTGGATCATTTTAATCTAAAGTAGGAGCATTGATTTATAAAGGGGCTGCAGCACACTCTTGCAATCTCCTGTTGTATGTCTGCAGTCCGACTGTCTCCTGTAGCACACCTTATCCCGAGTCTTCAAAAAACTCTATAGCAGTGGTCTCCAAACTGCGGCCCGGGGGCAGATGTGACCCTTTGCTTGCCTTTATCCACCCTTGGGATGCTATTCCTGCCACTGGTTCCTGTACCACCTAAGTATTGCTCCATATTCCTGTACCCCTACCCCAACACATAGTAAACCCCTGCAGTGTAAGGGGGCCAACGCATAGGTATTTTTTTTTCTTGCGCACAGAGTTGGACTTAAACAATACCAAAAAATATAGAAGAGTATATATGCTATGAAAGCCACATTCCAATCTTTATGCCGCGTACACACAATCACTTTTTGTGATAGAAAAAAACGACGTTTTATGTGACGAAATAAAACGACGTATTTCAAACTTCATTTTCCAAAACGACGTTGCATACACACCATCGTTTTTCCAAAATGCTCTAGCAAAGCGTGGTGACGTACACCACGTTCGACGGCACTCTGTTCTATTGAAGCTCTGTCTCATAACTTGCTTCTGAGCATGCGTGGGTTTAAAAACGTTGTTTTGCCCACACACCATCACTTTTTATGACACTAAAAATTACACTTTGAAAAACGACACTTTGAAAAACGACACAAAAAATTCAAGCATATTCAAATTTTTTTTTTGGTTGTTTTTCTGAAGACCTAAAACATCGTTTTGCCCACACACGGTCAATTTAAATGACGTTTTTGAAAACGTTGTTTTTTTTCATCACAAAAAGTGATCGTGTGTACGCGCCATTAGTCAGCCAGAATAATGTAGGAGGATGGGATGACCACAAATAAAAATTTGTAAAAGTTTTTGCCTACATAAAAATTTGTAATTCTTAGGCACTGTTAACATTTACATACCACTGCTTGTCAGAAACCATAAACCAGATGGAGACAGTGCAGTTAAAATCGCACCCAAAAATAACAGTTTAGAAACGTATTTAAAAAAAACGGAAGCTAGGGCTTGGATGCCAGAGTGGGTAATCAGATGAGCTGGGATCAGGAAACCAGAAGTCAGCGTAGTCAGGAGCAAAAATCAGGAATCGTAAGGAAGTCAGCCAGGTCAAGTCATACATGGGCGCACAGGAAGGACCGCACTTAGAGATCATAGACCAAGGAGGAAATGAGCTAAGCTGCTTAAAGTGGAAGTAAACCCTTCTATCATTTTCAGCCAAGGAAGCTGCCATCTTGGCCTCTGTTTAATCTTCAACTGCCGTGGTGCTGCACATGTGATCAGTTATGACACCAGCCATTGGATGGTTTGACAGTTTGGTTGAGAGCACAACCAATGTGACAGTTGGCAATCCCGGCATGCCTGAAATTTAACTGCTTTTTGAAACTGTTAAATCGATGGGTTTACTTCCGCTTTAAATAGCATAAAGGGGTTGGCTGTAGGCTGGGCTAACGAGGCAGGTTAATAGTAACCAGGTGAGTCACTGTGGTAACGAGTAGCTGGTAATTGTCTGACAGCTGAGCAGCTCCTGAGCACTGAAAGAAAAGAGCTGCTCATTAAGTAGTGACACTACCACAGTGCATATCTACCATCTGGGGCCACCTCTGTGTTTTGTCCTCTCCTCTATTGATTGGGTTTTGAAAGGACATTTTCACCTGGAGGTGTTTCCTGAGCTCTTACCCTTCTGAACACCTCAATAAACACTTACCAATCTAAACTTCCAAAAACAAACTGGAAGAGAGTTTACAGAGGAGGTCAAGTCTGGGTGAAAAAAAAAATTAATCGGCAGCTACAAATACTGTAGATGCTGACTTAATATTGGGGCACTTACCTGTTCAGGGAGCCTGTGATATTGGCACCCCTTCTACGGATCGACTCCAGGGTGGTGCCACCGCTACTCCTGGTAAGGGAACCAGGCAGTGAAGCCTTTCGACTTCACTGCTGGTTCTCTACTGCGCATAAAGGAAGTTTGCCCATCGGTGGGGGAAGGAGGAGGGGAAGGGGACCTGTCAAATGGGTCCCTGTTCCCCCTCCCCTGAAAGGTGAAAAATGTGAGGGGGGAGAGGAAGCATATAAGCGGAAGTTCTGCTTTAATGTAAATCGGTGACGTCTGATTGGCTTACAGTGCTAGCCTTCCCACTTTAAGCCTGATTTCAGGTGTGTCCTGATCCACATACTTTTTCCAGGTCTCTGACTCCATTGAAGCAAGGCCAAGCTGACAGCCAGGCAACTGGTATTTTCATAGAGGTCAGCAATGGCACCTTTTGTGTTTCTCATAATAGGGTTCCTTTAAATTAATTGTGGGTGTTGCATTCATTGGTTTTATTTAGAAATGTCCTCAGCATTTCATTTTATAGTAATATGCTGCTTTTAGCATCGGGTTGCAGTTTATAAATTAACATACATGAAAAGGGTATTTTATTTAATTCCAGTGATTCATCAGGACGGAGGAATCTTGTCGGCTATGGGACGTGCTTCCAGACAGTGTTTCTTCTAGAGGAATATAATTCAATCCATGTATTTGTGTTATTTGGGTGTGACCAGCTCCAATTTAGCAAATGTCTGTATTGGGACAGTTGAAGCCTATTCAAATTATTAGCGCGCCAAGCAGGCACAACAAACACTTCCTTTCAGGCGAGGCCAGCTGTCCTACATATCATGAATCATACCCTTCACATGCTAGATCAGGCTCCCATTGTCTTCACTGTGACACTGATGAAAGCTACAGAGAGCTGAGATTCATGGCTTCCTACCTTAAGATTCGCAGATTGTATGCTACACAACTGTATTTTTGATTTGTATCTATTATGCCAGGAAATAAGAATCCTAAAAAAGGATCCAAGGCATCCCAAAAGCTTGTATCTTCAATAACCCAAATCTGCAAATAAACTCCATACAATAAATTAATAAATCCTTGCACACACGTCTAGAAAAAACAAGGAATTAAGCAGACGGGTAGGTGTTATAATCCCCATAAGGGATAAAATCCTATTAATCCCCAACATAGTTACCAGAACAAAAGTATATGGCTAGCCTACTATGTCGTTTTGATGCACATTTAATAAAAAAAAAAGTGTAAAAGCAAATTTCATTACAATATTGCTTTTAATAAATAGTCAAGTCAAAGCTACCTGCAGTACAACTTTAATTCCTGAAAAGTCGCTGTGTAAAATCTACATAAAAACAGAATGCAATGATTTGCAAACCTAATATACCCGTATTTTATTCACAGCTGGAAATTGCAAACCCAATAGCAAGACCCAAAATATATATATATTTTTTTTAAATTGATGGCAGCAACACATCTCAACAAAGTTGGGACAAGGCTATGTTTACCATGGTGTAGCATCTTGTCTTTAACACTGTAAATGTGGGAAATGGGGTGACCAGTGGCTGGAGTTTTAGGAGCGCGATGTTGTCCCATTCCAGCTTGATATTCAATTAGAACTACTCAACAGTCTTGGGTCTTTTTTGTTGTATTTTTCCTTTCAACATGTGATATTCGGTGAAAGTTCTGGACTGCAGGCAGGCCAGTTAAGCACCTGTACTGTTGTCATAGATGTGGTATATGGTTAAAGCATTGTCCTACTGAAATATGCAAGGCCTTCCCTGAAAAGACATTGTCTGGATGGGAGCATCTCCTCTTCTAAAACCAAGTCTTTGCAATTTTATGTTGAGGAATTTTCTGAAATTATTCGATCAGCTTTTCGCAGGTTGGTGAACCTCTGTCCATCGATACTTCTGAGACACTCTAATGCCGCATACACATGCTTGGAATTTCCAACAACAAATGTTCGATGGGAGCTTTTGGTCGGAAATTCTGACCGTGTGTATGCCCCATCAGACATTTTCTGTCAACAAAAATTTGAGAGCTGGTTCTTAAATTTTCCCTCAAGAAAATCTATTCTCTTAAATTCCGATCGTGTGTAGTCAATTCCAAAACACTAAATTCCACTCATGCTCTGAATCAAGCACGAGACGGAAGTGCTCCGTCTGGTAAAATTTGCGTTCGTAATGGAGATATCACATTTGTCACGCTGTAACAGACTGAAAAGCGCGAATTGTCTCTCACCAAACTTCTAACACGACTGGTATTGAACTTCCCTTTCAATAGTGCCGTTGTACGTGACCGCGTTCTTGGCGATTGGAATTTCCAACATTTGTGCGACCGTGTGTATGCAAGATAAGTTTGAGCCAACATCTGTTGGAAAAAAATCCACGGTTTTGTTGTCGGAATGTCCGATCGTCTGTACGTGGCATAACTCTCTAAGATGCCCTTTTTATACCTAATCATGTTACCAACCAGGTGCCAATTTACCCAATTACTTGCAAAAAAAAATTTCAGCTCTTCCTTGTTAGCAACACTTTGCCAGCTTTTGTTGTACTGTCCTAACTTTTTTGAGATGTGTTGCTGCCATCAATTTCAAAATTGCCTTTTTTCTTTACTTAAAATGAGAAATTTTCTCAGTTTGCTATGTTTTCTATAGTTTGTGAATAAAATTCCTGTATAGGTTCATGAGATTTGAAAATCCATTGCATTCTGTTTTAAGTAGATTTTACACAATATCCCAATTTTCTTTTTACCATTGTTGAAATTGAAAAAAATCAATGGTATCAACAAAGTACATATATAATAAGTGAGTGGATCACTCTTAAGAAGGCACCCAGACACAGGGAAGGAAGGGGTGAGGTCTCGGAGTGACATTTTGGGGTATAACCTTCTTTCAAAGCAGCCAATGAAGTAGCCCTTTCTGCATTCTTTAAAAAATAAACATATTGAAGAAAAAATGCAACACAACGTGTGATATGTGTGCATGTATGTACAGTATGTGTAATACATAGCAGCTTTTTTAAACCTTTTTACCATAAAGAAACCCTAAAAATGTTCAGGTCTCAGGTAATCCCTACTAAAAACGATTATATCTGCAGCTAAACCGTATTGTTGGTAAACAAGAAAAGGGCTTGTGCACCGTCGGTGGAAAGAATGTTCACTAGCGGTGGCCAGTATGTTGTCCCAATTCATTGGTTGACATTGGGAAGAATTCTCCTTACAATGGTGGTCAGTGGGAAGAATGCCTCCCCTTCCGCCCCAATACAGATTTCTAATATTATCATTGGTGTCCGAAATAAGAGAGAGAAGCTCCACTGGTCTATTTGCAATAGCCCTGCTTAGTTACCTTGGTACAGATCTCTACAGGCACTTTTAGGCAGGAGGTCAATCCACCATTGCACATAGAACCCCTTGCAACCGCCTGGAGGAATGATAGGTTCCTCAGAACCCTGTATGAGAGAGGCCGATGTAGAGGAAAGCTGTGAGGTAATTCAGAAGGGGCATTCTAGAACTTTGAACCTACTTTTCCTTGGCGATCTTTATTGCTTTTGGCCACTCGCAGGTGAGGAATTCTCTTTCTGGCTGCTAAGACTTTGCTACCTTTTTGGTTAAAACATTTCAGATCCTTGCTCACCAATGCGGGAGTATGGGAGCAGTAACAGGACAGCATCTCACTGGTTGGTTTGGCTATTGAGAAAGCTGCTCTATATGACTGTTATGCCGCGTACACACGATTAGGCTTTGGCCTGGCCAAATCACATCGAAATTTCGACAGAATTCCATCGTAAAAATATAGAACATGTTCTATATCTAAACACCGATGGAATTCATCGGAATTTCCGATGAAATAACTCAGATGGGGCTACACACGATCGGAAGATCAGATGGAAAAAGTCCATTCGAAATAACGATAGTGTGTACGGGGCATTGGTGTTCTCTGTGCTCCCTTGGAGATCCTGTCATTGGGGAGTTGCTACCAACAACAGGATAGCAATTGTGACATGGGCTTTAATTTCCTTGGTCCAGAGCTTCCAGGACTGCTCGCTTTTGTATTTCTTGTGTTCGTTTTGGAGCTTAGTAACCGCTTTGCCTTTCAGTTGGCACAATTTTAATACCATTATGTTTTCTACTTGCACTCTTGGGTCTGCATCAAGAGTTTGGAATGGCCTCTGCCTGTTCCTGCTTGGTCTTCCTGATTATTCCACAGCATCAATTCAATATCTTTACTGTAAAGCTTGGGTAACCTGGACATGTTTCAACAGGAAGCATCACTTTCACACTACAAAATGAGCTGGAAGGATTTTGACTGCCAGGTGTAGCGATCAGCTATAAATAAAACTATATGAATACTCGTATGTATTAGTCTTTGGAGTCTGTAGAGACAGTACTGACCTGTCTGTTTTTCAAAGCCCAACTCTAGTGTACAATTTGTGTCAAAAGTTTGGAAGCCAGTGGTGGTGGGAGTCAAGTGTTTAGTTCCATCTATATCCATATGAGGGAGATTTCCATTTACTTCCTGTTTCAGTGACCAGGTATTGTATTTATCCAGAAAGTAAGACATTTGTACGTGCCACAGAGAAGTGTTCACTAAAGAGGAACTGAACTCTCAAAGCTGTAAACAAGACAAGGCTGGCAGACAAATAACTAGTCACAAGTATTGCCTGTGTCTTTCTGCAGCTGCTCTTTCCTTCGTTACTTGCCATGTTTTGTTTAGAACTGTATGTCTCTATATAAATGCCATCTTGGTAGAAGCAGGGTTTTGTTTCCTCTTGTCAGCCTCCAGCACATTGGTGTCACCACCAAATCTGTTAAAACTAGCAGTCAGAGGCAGCAGTGCCTTAGATCTCTCACTGCAGATATATAGTACATCTGTAAGTCTTTAGGCACAAGACTGCCCAGGCCAGAGTTTTTCAACTGTCAACTGGGGTGCTGCGGCACCCTGTACAATCCAACCATGAAAGGTTTGCCTTTCTCCAGGCTCTATAGTGCTATCTGGATTTTTCCGGCAAAAGTAAAAGCTGTGTAAGCTGCATGCCCGCATCCTACTAACTGATGACATCATTGGTTGCTAAGGGAAGGTCGGGTGGCATACACAGCTTTCCCCTTTGCCGAGCAAACTACAGATAACCGCATAGAGGGGGAGATAGCCGGAGGAACAGCATGTGCTCTCCATCCTCTCTACACGGAACTTAAAGTGGAGGTCCGCTCACCCCTGCAAAAATTAAAAGCCAGCAGCTACACATACTGCAGCTGCTGACTTTTAATAATAGGACACATGCATGTCCTGGAGTCCAGCGATGTTGGCACTGCAGCTGATTTTTCCATCAGCTGACAGGCGCTGCTGCCGCCATTGCGGGAGAGGGAACCCGGCAGTGTAGCATTACAGCTTCATGCCAAGTCCAGCACCAATGCGCTCTCCTACTGGCCCAGCGGTGGGGGAAGAAGGAGGGAGCTGAGCTGTGATTTGCCACAGCCAAGACTTCTGGAAGTGGGGACAGGATACCTGTCAAAGACAGGTATCTGCCCCCCTCTCCCCCGAAAGGTGCCAAATGTGGCACCGGAGGGGGAGGAGCCAATTGAGCCAAAGTTCCACTTTTGGATGTGTAGCATCCTGATGTTTAGGCAGGGTTACTATTAAATTTAGTTGTCAGGCGATAGTTGCCTTGGCCAATTGTTAGGAGATCAATTGATTGGGGAAGCTGTCGCCACTGAGGGACCATCCACCCAGATACCGTATTTTTTTCCCCTTGCCTTTTTAGGAAGAATGCATTAACTTCCGTTCTAACCCAGTCGTGGCGCAGTAGGAAGCCGGCTGTGAAGCCTGATGGCTCCACTGCTGGTTTCCCTTAGTTGGCATAGTGGTGCCTGCACTCAAGCCAGTGGAACAGATGGGCCTGGGGGGGGGAGGGTGCGACATTGCGGCCTCCCTGGACAGGTAAGTGTATAGGGCCATACTGATGCACACAATTGTAATGTGGTGGTGCAAGCTTTTCTGGGATAAAACAGGCAGTGATGAGACGTCATGTCACCTCCTATATAAGCCCTGGAGAAAGTGTTCCTGCACTTTGGTTCCATTGATAACTCCAAGCATTTGTAGTTTATTCATTCACAGGTTTCTGTGCATGAATGACGCAGCTGTGCACAGACTGTCAAAAGCCTGTGTGTGGGGGATTGGCTTGGCACCATGTTACACCCTAAATGAATGCAGCATGCTCTAAAATGAGAACTCTGATCTTAACCTTGTTTTCTATTTTGATGCACTTTTGTCACTATATTTTCATGATACGTGACTAGTGCTTCTGAGTTTTAAGCCCTATTTTGTTTTTTTATGGTGTTTTGTAACTACAATAAAAAAACAACTTCCCCTATAATTCAATGGCATAATGTGATAGTATGCAATGTATATTAGCACATTATGAGAAACTTCCCATAAAACGAAGCCCTCCAGCACTGTGCTGTCACCGCTGACTTGTTCTTCCTTTTGGGGTGGCGGCCTTCGGCTATATGAGAGGCCGAGGGCATGATGACGTCACTCCTGCACGCAGGCCGTGTACGGCACAGGTCAGACTTTTTTAGAGCATGTGCGGCGGTGATGTCAATGGCTGTATGATGTGAATATCTCCTAAACAGTGCAAGTTTAGGAGATATTCAATGTACCTATAGGTAAGTCTTTATTGAGTTTACTACCACTTTAAGCACATTTCCAATTTTTGGTGTTTCCTATAATATAACAAATATCCACTTTTTGAGTTCAGTTCCACTTCAAAGTTTTGTTGCATGTGCGAAAACCAGAGAATTAGCCACACAGGAAACAATGTCACTATCGTGCTGGGAGTGGGGGTCACTAGTCAGTTGAGGTTGTATGTTTGCTTGCAGTTCGTTAGCATGGGCGATCTAAGGGAGACACATAGGACAGAAGAATATGTTACCAGTAAAATGTTACTGATGGTATATAAGCAATGGAAACATTTACCATGACACATCAAACATTGATGTCTGTAACATCTAAGTCCTAAGAGAACCTCCCAGGTGACTCACTCCAGTAAAGTTAAAAAGTAACAGTGAAAAGAGGTGTTAACCATGCAGCAAAAATGAACAATAAAACCTAAAAGAAACAGCAAATTGAAAGTAAATGAAACCATTAGACTTATTAGTAAGCTGAATTTGTTTCAAATGCTGCAAATAAAAACATGAATATATAAGTAAACTCTGAAAGCTCTGCTATATCACCAGATGTACTTCTAGGAGACAAAAAACTAGGTGGTACCAAGCTTTGGCACTTTCCAGGTTCAGTTGGTTTAGTTTTCCTGTTTCTTGCTTTAGTGCATGTGTGTCTAACACAAGGCCCATATGCCAAACCCAGCCCACCAGGCCATTTCATATGGCCCTATTACCTCTACTGCAGCTGCGGAACCCCCTTTTCTCCTCCCCTAGCTTATCTCAAAAGATGGCAGTAGAGTGGACAGAACTCCTCCATCACATCCTGAGCTTCTCTGTGCAGCCTTGGAGAAGCTTGTCTCTGCCCCCCCCCCTAATCTCAGCAGTTGGCAGAAGAGAGATCAGTTCCTGCATCTCTCTGTGCAGCCGCAGAATCCCCCAACTCCACATCCCCTGGTCTCGGCATTCAGCAGACTACAGCAGCGGACTCCTCTGGTCCTCCTTCAGACCCTGTACTTTCTGCTTTGCAATGCCGTCCCCAGCTTCTTCCTGGCAGCAGCACAGAATAAGGGGGTACCCTGTGATGTAAGGGAGGGTAGAGAGGCTCTTGACATCTGATGTAAGAGGGAGTGGGGTGCTTTGGACATCTAGTCTTGATTACATATGGGCCATTTGAGGGCAATCATAATGCTGATGCAGCCTGCAATGAAATTGAGTTTGGCACCCTTACTGGATCATAGCGAAAGTTGTCAATACTTGATCAGTGTGCTTTTTACAGTTTTCTACAACTTGGAGGATCTAGCTTGTAAAAATGTGTAGGAAAGCGCATGCTACCTTGCTCCAACATCTCTTCATTGCTACTCATTGCCTTACTTGAGGTATTGACAAAGAAAAGGAGATGGACAGCCGCACTCCAACACGATACCAAAAATGTAAAAAATGGTGCCTTTAATACCAGTAAAAAAATGACACTCCACAGCAATAAAAAAGCAAACAGTGGGGTAACAAATCTGACGCGTTTCATATCAATAACTGATGCTTAGTCGTAGCTATGACTAAGCATCAGTTATTGATGTGAAACGCGTGTCATTTTTTTTACTGGTATTAAAGGCACCATTTTTTACATTTTTGGTATCGTGTTGGAGTGCGGCTGTCCATCTCCTTCATTTCTTTGTTATTGCCTTGTGCATTGCCCGCACCCACTGGGTTATTGGATCGTAACTACCACTGGGGAGCTCCTGTCTTGAACAGCGTCTTTCTTCTTACTTGAGGTATTGGTCTCCAAGCAAAAGGCAACCAAGAAAATATGAAAGCTGGTGGTTTTAGTAAGGTTTTTGTTAGTATTGATTGAAATGCATGTGTAGCAAGATCCCAGGCCTCTTAGTCTAATGAGAACCACCAGAGCCAAGAGCTGCTGACATGCTTATGTATAGAGTGGGTTATAAGGCATAGTGTGTGTAATGCAAGATAGATTCATGGGCGCCAGAAACTTCTTGAATGCAAAGAGATTTTATTTTTCTTGAACAGAGCTTTGGGAGAGAGGGCTAGGGCCAGGATATGTCTGGCGGAAATCCAATACGGCTCGCCATCCAAACACCACCATTCTTACAGTAAAGGATGGAGGTGGTAATATCCTGTTATGGGGGTAATTCTTTGCAGCAGGGACTGGAGCACTTGTCAGGATAGAAGGAAAATGAATGGGGCAAAATACCTTAAAATGCTCGCGGAAAACTGCTGCCCTCTGCCAGAAAGTTGTCAATGGGAAGGTTTACCTCCCAACATTACAATGACCCAAAGCACACAGCAAAAATGACCACACAGTGGTTGAAGGAGAAAGGTGAATGCCCTTGCATGGCCTAATCGGAGCCCAGACTTAAACCACATTGAAAATCCGTGGAATGACTTGAAGACTGCAGTCCACAAACAGTCACCAACAAATTCAACTAAACTGAAAAGAAGAGTGGGCAAACATTGCAAAGTCTAGATGTGCAAAGTTAATAGAGACATATCCCAACAGAATAAAGACTGTAATTTAAAGCAAAAGGTGGTTAAAGAAAATACTGATACAAGGGGCGTGATCCTTCCAACTTTTTTCTGACGCTTTGGTGTTATATCTTTTACTTGAATGTTGTAAGTTACACTGAGTAAATACAGCAGGAGAAAACAATGTTATGTTATTTTAAATGGGGGAGGGAAATTAATTTCTATACCCACTTTACGTTATCCAGCGCACAGTGGCCGCCCTGCCACAATAGATGTATGTGGGGTGGTCCGAGAGCGAAAAAACAATGTCAGTGGTTAAAAAGGGTAAACAAATATTAAACCAATCTCTATACCAGAGCCAAGAAGAGAGATTTTCAAAGAACAATAAGGGACAGGAATGATTTGATTCTAGGAGGGACACCCCCCTTCAAATGAGGGACATGGGAAGCCAGGTATTTGACCTACAGTTAATGGGAGCCCTATCTCTGCAAGGTTTGGTGAAAAATATGCCACTATTACCTTAAAGTGGAGGTCCACACAAAAAGTGAACCTCCACTTTCCGGGACACTACCCCCCCTCCGCTGTCACATTTGGCACCTTTCGGGGGAGGGGGGTGCAGATACCTGTATTTGCACCCACTTCTGGGAATAGACTCATGCACCTTCCCGCCTTCCCCCCCCCCCCCCCCTGATCTGTCTTCTGGGAAACACACTAGTCCCAGGAGACAGCCGGGACCAGTGAGGACGGGCCGCGCCGCTCGCACATGCTCAGTAGGGAACCAGACAGTGAAGCCGCAACACTCACCGAGGATGGAGAGATGAGCGATTGCTCGGCTTCAACAGCCAACATTGCGGGTGCGTTGGACAGGTAAGTGTACATTTATTAAAAGTCAGCAGTTGCAGAATTTGTAGCTGCTGGCTTTTTACATTTTTTTTTTTTTTTTTTTTTATTCTGAGACCTCCGCTTTAAGCCAACCAAATACACTTATCTACAAATTTTGGGAATTTTTCGACCTCTAAGAACACGTACACACGAAGAGACGTGTCCGCTGAAACTGGTCCGCAGACCAGTTTCAGCGGACATGTTAGATCGTGTGTACGGCCTAGCAGACAGGTTTCCAGCGGACAAACATTTCTAAACATGCTTAGAAACTTGTCCACTGGAAACCTGTCCGTCGGACATGTCCGATGGTTAGTACGCCCAACCATCAGACTGAAATCCCGCGCATGCGTCGAATTGATTCGACGTATGCGTGGAAGCATTGAACTTCCTTGTTTGAGCACGTTGGTGTGTTATACGTCTCTGTCCGCGGGGATTTTGGTCTTATGGTGTGTACACACATCAGACCAAAAGATCCCTTTAGACATGTCCGATGAAAACGGTCCGTCATACCTGTCTCATCGGACATGTCTCCTCGTGTGTACGCGGCCTAAGATGAAATGTGCTTCTTACATATTTTGATTAGATGAATTAGAAAACAGGTGATAAAGGTTGCTGGTTGGCTAAAGTTTTAAAGATATTTCACAATAAACATTTATTCACACTGGCGAATATATTTGCCTACAAGAAAGGGAGATGTCTCGACAGAGTACGGTAAGATAAATGCATTTGTAGGTTGTGCACGCATTTGTAAACGTTGTTTGCACCACACGTGAGATATCGCCACTATCATCCTAGCGAGAGCTATCATTTTGGCTGTAGACCTCCTTTTGTAACGCTAAACTGGTAACCTGTAAAAAATGTTTACAGCATCGCCTATGGAAATTTGTAAGTATTGTAGTTTGTCACCATCCCATCTATTTTGTCGTAACATCTTTTATATTTTTACCAGAAAAAAATTGGGCTATATATAGTAGTTTTTTTTTGCATTAAAAATCAGTGTAATTTTTCCGAAAACGGTGCATTTAAAAAAAACACTGCACAAATACCATGTCACATAAATTGCAATGGCCATTATTTTATTCTCTAGGGCTTCTGCTAAAAAAATATGTAATGTTTGGGGGTTCTAAGTAATTTTTTTAGCAAAAAATACTGAAATCTTGTAAATGAAAAGTTTAAGAAAAGGCCTTTGAGTCCTGCTGTGTTCACATATGGTTAATTTCCTTGGTCTTGCTAGAAGGACGAGTAAAGAAAGGAACAGTAGCGAATAAAGTAATAGCGTGTATGATATTGTTATGAAGGTGTCAGGTCATGGACAATTCTAAGTTCAGAAGAATCGAGCAGGAAGCCTGGAGGTTTGGGAGTGGCTTTAGTGACGGTGGAAAAAAAATGCAACCGGCTTTGTTATGAATTACAAAAAGCGGTTACCTAGAGGCAATGCAAAGCATATAAAAATAGTTAGAAATAGGCTAATGTTATGTGTGGGACATGTATATGATTACATATGTGCGTTGCAGCACAATCACGTTTAGGAGCAGTTGGGTGTTTTTTTTTTCAGCTGCCCCTGAACTTTCCTCTTTTATCCTATCAGGACATGTACACAGGGTCGTTTAAAGTAATTTCTAGGCAGTTGGGCTTATGCCGCGTACACACGACCATTTTTCGGGTTGTAATTTATTTTTATTTTTAATGGTCTAGAAAAAACAATGTTTTTTCCCCCCTCGTCTTCCAGGACAGCCCTGAGATATATGGCTCCTCCCTCCGGGACAGGAAACACATTCCCCCAAAACATAAAAGGAGGTCCTCCAGGCCCTCTCCTCAGTTTTTTGTGTTTCCTGCCGGACGGGAAGGAGCACATTAGGGAACGTAGCTATTCTTTTTTTTTTTTCCCCAGGTTCTCCCTTGATGGGAGTGAGAGCTGAACTTACCCTACAGCACGCATCTGGCCCAGGGGTAGAGAGCGTCGCTAATGGTCACCGCTGCCCTGGCTCGGCGAGAGTGGGACCCCTGGTTGACGGCGGTGTGCTCAGGCCCCAGGCTCCGGAAGCAGCGGTGAAAGGCGAGAGACGCCATGGACCGCGCTGTGGATACAGCACTTCCGGGTTCGACGCTGAAGGGGCGGAGCCACTGCGCTCCAAGGAAGGGAAGTGAGGTTCCCGGGCGGAAGCGCGTCATCAGGGGGCGCCGGAAACATCGTTCCCATGTTACACCACGGCTCCGGCTCCTACATAGCCACCGCCGCGCCTTTTTGAATCTCGGAGCGCCGAGGCAAAGACACCAGAACCATGGAAGCTGCAGCGGCACATCCAGACCCTGGTTCGGTTGGCACCGGTCCCTCCCAGGTAAGCTTGGTGAGAGCACATGGTTTACTCTGGGGGGGGAGATTGGGGGGGGAGATGGGTCTATTTGGCCAAAGATACCCCCCATGGGTGGCGAACCTGATTGGTGGTGGGTACGGCACTTCTAGGAGCTAGGCACAGTGGTGTTCAGGCATAGGCTGTTTTTTAATGGAGTTTTTTGCTTTCTGTTTGTGTTTGTTGCAGATTAAAACTCTACAGCCGCCTAGAAGAAAGTGTGCCGTCTGTGGGACAAAGCTAGGTTCCAGTTGGGACAAGCCGTTATGCCCAGAATGTGTTAGCAGTCTGATAAAAGATGACTCAGTTACTGCTTGCCGTCAGTTATTATCCTCTGTTAAGGAGGAAATGGCGTCCACATTTCAGTCTTTTAAAGGACTGATAGACAGGATGCAGGGTCCCGCCTCGTCCCTACCTAGAGCAGCTAGTATGCCTACCCTGTCCCAGACTCAAGAGGAGGAGGAGTACAGGGAGCAAACGCCTAGGTCTATTGCTTCCTCTCAGGCAGGATCAGCATCAGATTCTGAGGCAGAAGAAGATTCCTCCAGGGCTACTAGGTACAAATTGTCCTTGGAAGATGTAGGAGACCTACTAAAGGCTATTTATGATACCTTGGAGATCCGTGAGGAACAGGTTTAGCTCTCCAAGCACGACCTCATGTATCAGGGGTCTAGTGCGAATAGATCTAGGGTTTTTCCTGTACACAAATCCCTGATTGACACAATTCTGCGGGAGTGGGAACAACCTGAAAAAAGACCATTCTTTTCAGGCTCCCTTAAACGGAGATTCCCCTTTGATTCGGATGGGTCTCAGCCATGGAACAAGGTTCCAAAATTAGATGCCCCTTTGGCTAGGGTATCAAGAAAGACGGATCTGGCTTTCGATGATCTGGGGCCCTGAAGGACCCGATGGATAAGAGAGGGGACTTGTTGTTGAAGAGAGCTTGGGATACCTCTTCAATAAGTCTGAAGCCCGCACTAGCAGCAACCTGTGTAGCTAGAAATCTAGAATGTTGGCTTACTCAGTTGCAAACCCACATCCAGGCGGGTACATCCAGACAGGAAATATTAAAATCTTTCCCTCTTCTTTTTAAAGCGGTAGGTTTTCTGGCGGATGCCTCTGAAGAATCAGTTAAGTTGGCAGCCAGATCAGCAGCCTTGGTAAACGCAGCCCGAAGATCAGTGTGGCTGAAAACTTGGACAGGTGATGCTGCCTCCAAGTTAAAACTCTGTGGGTTATCCTTTTCAGGTGACCACCTGTTTGGGTCAGGACTACAGGAAGCGCTAGAAAGGACCCAGGACAGAAAAAAGGCTTTTCCAGAGAGAAAGAAAAAAGCAGAGGGAAGACGTTTTTTTCGAGGTTTCAAACAAAACCTGCAAAAGGAAGGCCAACCAAAGAAACACTGGGCAGGCCATAAAGGTAGGGGGAGAGGAGGAATATTGTTTAATCCTCCTCAAACCACCCCCAAGCCACAGTGACTCTTGCGTCCCGGTGGGAGGAAGATTGGGGCAGTTTCTCCCACAATGGACCAGGGCAACTTCAAGTCCGTTCATTTTAAACATAATCAGGAACGGATACAAGTTGGAGTTCACGATGACACCCCCTCCAAGTTTTCTGATTACCCAGCTTCCAAGGGACAGAGAGAAGGCAGAGGCCTTGGGCCTATCTCTAGGGGAATTAGTAGACCAAAGAGTTCTAATTCAGGTCCCACAAAAGGAACAGGGTCTAGGGACGTATTCCCATGTATTTGTAGTAAAAAAGCCATCGGGAAAATTCAGAATGATCCTGAATCTTCGTCCCCTGAACAAATTTGTAAAATACAAAAGGTTCAAGATGGAGTCAATTTTCACAGTGGCAAGGTCTCTATTTCCAGGGTGTTACATGGCCACCCTGGACCTCAGGGATGCCTACTTGCACGTCCCAATTCATGGGGACTTCCAAAAGTTCCTCAGGGTAGCGGTGAAGGTGAACTCGGAGATCAAACATTTCCAGTTCCAAGCCCTTCCCTTTGGTCTGTCCTCATCGCCAAGAATTTTCACAAAGATCCTGGCAGAGGCTCTAGCACCGCTGAGAAACAAGGCGATAATTGTAATCCCTTATCTGGACGATCTCCTGTTCGTGGCAGGGTCAGCCCAACAGCTGGAAGAGGATTTGCAGGAAGCTCAGAACTTTCTCTCCTCTCTCGGCTGGATAATCAACCGAGACAAGTCTCAATTGACCCCATCTCAGGAGGTTCTGTACCTGGGTTACAGGATTTCTTCTGTAGAGAGAAAATTTTATCTTCCAGAAGAAAAGATGGTAAAGGTAGAACAAGCAGCAGCCCAGTTACAGTCCAACCGAGAAGCTTCGGTCAGACAAGTTATGAGAGTACTGGGGTTTATGACGGCATGTTTTCCAGCGGTACCCTGGGCGAGGTTCCATCAACGTCCGTTGCAGCAACTAATGCTTCGGTTTTGGAGTGGCCAAAGGCAAGATTTGGAGGTCCAGATTCCAATCTCATCCCGAGTCAAAAGGACTCTATGGTGGTGGCGAACGCGCAACAATCTAGACAAGGGTCTAACCTGGACCCTGCCGGTAGAAACAGTAGTAACTACAGATGCCAGTGCCTGGGGGTGGGGAGCCCACCTGGGGGAGGCAGTGGCCCAGGGAACATGGTCTCCAAGAGAGGCAGGACGTTCCTCAAACCAGAGAGAACTCCTGGCAGTGAAAACAATCCTGAAAACAATCAAAGTGTTTCAGACAACCCTGAGAGGGCGACATCTGCAGGTTCGCACAGACAATGCAACTACTGTGGCATATGTGAACAAGCAGGGGGGCACGAGAAGTCCTGCTCTTCAGGCTATAGCCAACGAAATTTTTTCCTGGGCAGAAACAAATCTGGCTTCACTGACAGCGGTCCACCTAAAGGGCACCCAGAACTCCCTAGCGGATTATCTGAGCCGTCAACAGGTGAGTCAGGACGAGTGGGCACTACACGAGGAGGTTTTCGCTCAAATAGTGCAGAAGTGGGGTCAACCGGAGGTGGACCTTTTCGCCTCCGAAAAGAACAATAAGGTAATACAGTTCTTCTCGATCCATCCAGGGGACAGGGCTACAGGGATAGATGCTTTTTCCAAGACATGGAAGTTCAACAGCTGCTACGCTTTCCCTCCAATAAGGATGATAGCAGCAGTCCTTCAGAAATTTCGGACGGAAGGAACCGATCTAATTTTGGTTGCTCCTTTTTGGCCGAAAAGACCTTGGTTTGCCATTCTGAAAAGGCTGGCCATTCTCTCCCCATTTCATCTTCCCAGCAGGAGGGATCTAATATCACAGGGTCCCATTCTTCATCCGCAGGTAGACAGACTAAACCTAACTGCGTGGTATCTGAGGAACAGTTGCTGAGAACACAGGGCTTCTCGGAGAAAGTAATCAAAACCCTGATTCAGTGCAGAAAACCGGTTACTAGAAAAATTTATGCCAAATTCTGGAAAAAATTTTGTTCCTGGTTAGAACGAAAAATTGATCAACCAAAGGTCCCAGCCATTCTAGATTTTCTGCAGGCAGGAGTAGACATGGGTCTATCCCCAAGTACCTTAAAAGTACAGGTTGCGGCCCTTAGTGTCTTTCTTCAATGTTCCCTTCAGCAGAATGCTTTTATTAAGAATTTTTTCAAAGCCTTGTCTAGATCTAGGCCGGTGAAGATCTCACCCTGTCCTCCTTGGGATCTCTCTTTGGTACTTAAAGCATTGTCAGCTAGTCCATTTGAGCCTCTGGAGGAATCTATCTTAAAATGGATAACCCTTAAGACAGTTCTGTTGGTAGCAGTCACTTCCGCCAGGCGGGTAAGTGACCTTCAGGCGCTTTCTATCAGAGAGCCTTTTTTGTTAATTTATGAGGATAGAGTTGTGTTGAAGACAGACCCCAGTTTTCTCCCTAAAGTAGCGTCCTCATTTCACAGGACTCAAGACATTGTCCTTCCGACTTTTTTGTCTCTCTCGAGCTCAGAGGGGACATCTCTAGATGTTAAGAGATGTATTTTAATTTATTTAAAGGTAACCAAGGAACTCAGGAAGTCTGATTCTCTTTTTGTTAATTTTTCGGGGATTAAGAAAGGGCAAAAAGCATCTAAGTCTTCTATTGCCAGGTGGATCAGGTTAGCGATAGCTAAATCTTATGAGTTAGAGGGTAAGCAAGCCCCATTTGTCAAAGCACACTCTACTAGAGCGGTTTCGAGTTCCTGGGCGGAAAAGGCCGGAGCCTCTCCGGAAGAAATCTGTAAGGCGGCAACGTGGTCAAACTATACGACCTTCGCCAAGCACTATCGCCTGGACTTGATGTCTGAGAAGGATCAGTCATTTGGCCGAAGGGTCCTCCAGGCGGCTACCCCACCCTGACAAGTAAGTTTCTTGTTTATCATCTCAGGGCTGTCCTGGAAGACGAGGGGGGAAAACCGGAGTTAGTCTTACCGGTAACTCTCTTTCCAGGAGTCTTCCAGGACAGCCCGGTTTCCCACCCAGAGTTTATAGTTTGTAAACAGGAGTTGGATATGTGTACTGACGATGTGTTAGTATGTTATGTTTTTCAGAGCCTTCAGGAATTCTTGGATGAACTGAGGAGAGGGCCTGGAGGACCTCCTTTTATGTTTTGGGGGAATGTGTTTCCTGTCCCGGAGGGAGGAGCCATATATCTCAGGGCTGTCCTGGAAGACTCCTGGAAAGAGAGTTACCGGTAAGACTAACTCCGGTTTTTTAACTCAATCGTTAAAACGGCCTTGCCTACACACGATCGTGAAAAAAAAAATGCGCTAGCAAAGCGCGGTGACGTACAACGCCACTATAAAGGGGAAGTTCCATTCGGATGGCGCCACCCTTGGGGCTGCTTTTGCCGATTTTGTGTAGGTAAAAGACGATTCGCGCTTTTCAGTCTGTTACAGCGTAATGAATGTGCTTACTCCATTACGAACGCTAGTTTTACCAGAACGAGCGCTCCTGTCTCATAACTTGCTTCTGAGCATGTGTGTTTTTTTTCACATCGTTCAAGCCCACAAACGTCCATTTTTTACGATGATAAAAACGTAGTGAAAAATTAGAGCATGTTCTAAATTTTCAATGGGCATTTTTTACATCGTGAAAAATGCTCTGGAGCCCACACACGATAGTTTTTAATGACATTAAAAAAACTAAATTTTTTACAATCCAAAAAATGGTCGTGTGTACACGGCATTAGAAGCATTTTTTGGAAAGCAAAAAAATGCATTCAGGACGGATGTTCAGAGGCATTTGAAATGCCAAACACCTGCAACAGCTTGTAAACTCGGTAACTCGTGTTTAGCCGTGTTTAGTTTACAGGCATTTTCCATTTTTGACTATTGGGGAAAAAAATAAAGTCTAAACGCAAACGTGGCATTTTAGAGCTGGTTCACACAGGGGTGACTCGTCAGACGACTCAGGTGCCTGACCAGTCGCGATCCGCTCTTTTTTCAATGGAACCGTTCTAATAGGAGCGACTCAAGTCGCTCCGACTTAGAAAAAGGTTCTTGCACGGCTTTGGGGGCGACTCGGGGCGACTTAAGATCGCCTTGCCGAGTCGCCCCCAAAGTTGTGCCGCCCCTGTGTGAAATGGGTCTAAATGCGGCAAAACAGATGTTTTTAAACGTCGGTTACTATCTGTCAAGTTAACTCTTTCAGGGGATGTTGTAAAACATTCCATGTTCATTAAGCCTATGCGGTGCTGTTCCTGTGCGTTTTTTAATTTGCGGTTCATAGTGTGAACCGAGGCCAAGTGGAAACACCAGTTTTAAAACCATGAAAACAAAGGCATGAAAGACTTCAAATAAAAAGCACAAAGCAAACAATGTAAGTGATCATGTCTGCTGTAATATATGGTTTCTGACATGGAGGGCTTAATAACAATTTTTATGGATACCTTCAGGTCTCCTTGCATCAGAATTAACCACTTAAATACAGGGCACTTGTACCTCCCTTCCTGCCCAGACCAATTTTTAGCTCTCAGCGCTCACACTTTGAATGCCAATTACTCAGTCATGCAACACTGTACCAATATTTTTTTCACACAAATAGAGCTTTCTTCTGGTGGTATTTAATCACCACTGGGATTTTTGGGGCTTTTTTTTTTTTTTTTGCAACATAAGTGAGAAAAGAGCAAATATTCTGAAAAAAAAACAATTCTTCTTTTTTTTTTTTTTTTTTTTTTTAGTTTCTATAACTTTTTGCAAATAAGTCATTTTGTGCATAACTTTGGGGGCAAAATTTATTCTGCTACATATCTTTAGTAAATATAACCCAAATAATGCTGGCCATACACAGGTCGAATTTCGAAAGATCTTTCTTTCGAATATCTTATTTAAGAATTTTCGTTCGTATTTCGCACTGTTAGTGGGCTGCAGCAACAGCTGATTTTCGTGTGGTCATCGAATTTTTAAAATCCAACATGTTGGATATTTTTTGAAAAAACAAACGATTTTCTAGGAAATGATAGGAAAATTGTGCGAGAAATGTAATCAAAAAATAAATGCGCATGTGCAAGAAAAGAAAATTCCCGGAAAAAAACAAAGGTTCCCGGAAAGAAAAAAAGATTCCCAGACACAAACATTCTTTTCTGTAGGAACATGAGGTGAAATTGAAGGTTTGGTCAGTTGCACTTTGAAATCAATGGTGGCACCATCGATTCACAAAAAGCAAATTTTTCAGATTTTTAAAAGAAAGTTCTTTCGAAATTTGACTCGTGTATGGCCAGCATAAGTCTATTTGGTCTGTGTGGAAGTAAAGGCCCATACACACTATTAGATTTTCTGCAGATTTTTGTCTTTTAGATTTCCCAAAACCATATAATATGAGGTCAAACCTTTTAAAGTTTAAATTTTGTATGCAATCAGACAGGCCCTTGCACTACATGGTTTTGGTAAATCCAAAGCCCCATACACACTATCAGATTTTCTGCAGATTTTTGTCTTCAGAGTCTACAAGCTATGGTGCCAGTCACTGAAAATTGATCACACCTGATGTACTGACGGCCTATCATTTGAGACCCTTACAAGCCAGCAAAGTAAAAATACCTCTCCCCCTCCAAAATGACACCTTTTTTGGAAAGTAGACAGTCCAAGGTAATTAGTAAGAGGCATGGTGAGTTTGTTTGAAGTTGTGATTTTTTTTTTCTCCCACAATTGTTGGAAAACCAAAAATTCTTATTTTTAATTTTTTACACAATTGTCACAAGTTATTTCTTTCACGCAGCATATGCATACTTCCAATTACACCGCAAAATACATTGTGCTACCGTGTTTCCCCGAAAATAAGCCTGGGTCTTACATTCATTTTGGCAACAAAAGACACATTAGTGCTTATTTTCGGGGTAGGTCTTACCATGCAATGTGCTGTCTTCTCTCCTCTCTCTCTCTCTCTCTCCCTGCCTGCCAGTAATCCAACCAGGAGTTAAAACGCTTGTAAAATCCTATAATTCTCTCTATTACAGTAGTATATAATGTACAATGTTTGTGTTTCTATATTATAATTGTACCAAATACCTTTGTTATAGTGTCGCTCTTCATTTCTGTGACCCGCCGGAGCTCTCTTCCCTACAATTATATTACAGAAAAACACACATTGTACATTTATATAGTACTGTAATAGAGTAGAACATAGGATTTTACAAGCATTTTAAACTAGGTCTTATTTTCGGGGTAGGTCTTATTTTCGGGGAAACACGGTACTTGTCTCGAGTATGGATACCACGTGTGATACTTTTACACAGCCTGGCCACATAAAGAGGTCAAACATTGAAGTAGTACCTTCAGGCATTCTAGGAGTATAAATTACACATCTAATTTCATTCCTAGCTTTCGCATATTTTGAAGGTCCTGGAGCACCAGGACAGTGGAATTGCCCACAAAATTACCCCATTTTGGGAAGCAAACAACCCAACGTCTATTCTCTGAGGCTCGTGACAGGTACTCGGGTACTCTGATGGGCTGGTGACAGGTACTTGGGTACTCTGATGGGCTAGTGACAGGTACTTGGGTACTCTGATGGGCTGGTGACAGGTACTTGGGTACTCTGATGGGCTGGTGACAGGTACTTGGGTTCTCTGATGGGCTGGTGACAGGTACTCGGGTACTCTGATGGGCTGGTGACAGGTACTCGGGTACTCTGATGGGCTGGGCACGGGTACTCGGGTACTCTGATGGGCTGGTGACGGGTACTTTGGTACTCTGGTGGGCTGGTGACGGGTACATGCGTACTCTGATGGGCTGGTGACAGGTGCATGGGTACTATGATGGGCTGGTGACGGGTACTTTGGTACTCTGATGGGCTGGTGACGGGTACTTTGGTACTCTGATGGGCTGGTGACGGGTACTTTGGTACTCTGATGGGCTGGTGACGGGTACTTTGGTACTCTGATGGGCTGGTGACGGGTACTTTGGTACTCTGATGGGCTGGTGACGGGTACTTTGGTACTCTGATGGGCTGGTGATGGGTACTTTGGTACTCTGATGGGCTGGTGACAGGTGCATGGGTACTATGATGGGCTGGTGACGGGTGCATGGGTACTATGATGGGCTGGTGACGGGTGCATGGGTACTCTGATGGGCTGGTGACGGGTACTTTGGTACTCTGATGGGCTGGTGACGGGTACTTTGGTACTCTGATGGGCTGGTGACGGGTACTTTGGTACTCTGATGGGCTGGTGACGGGTACTTTGGTACTCTGATGGGCTGGTGACGGGTACTTTGGTACTCTGATGGGCTGGTGACGGGTACTTTGGTACTCTGATGGGCTGGTGACGGGTACTTTGGTACTCTGATGGGCTGGTGACGGGTACTTTGGTACTCTGATGGGCTGGTGACGGGTACTTTGGTACTCTGATGGGCTGGTGACGGGTACTTTGGTACTCTGATGGGCTGGTGACGGGTACTTTGGTACTCTGATGGGCTGGTGACCGGTACTTGGGTATTCTGATGGGCTGGTGACCGGTACTTGGGTACTCTGATGGGCTGGTGACCGGTACTTGGGTACTCTGATGGGCTGGTGACCGGTACTTGGGTATTCTGATGGGCTGGTGACCGGTACATGCGTACTCTGATGGGCTGGTGACCGGTACTTGGGTATTCTGATGGGCTGGTGACAGGTACTCTGATGGGATGGTGATAAGTACTTTAATGGGATGGTGACAGGTCCTCTTTATTACTGGACGGGCAATCAGTGCGTGTTGGTGTGCACTGTAATTACCGCAATCTCCTCCTTTATACATGATCGGTGTGTGAGGAGGAGGACCCGGTTACAGCTCATTACCGCAGTTTGTTTACATTCTGTGACTGGCTGTGATTGGACACAGCCAGTCACATGGTGGAGTCAATTTCATGGGCTCTTTACGATCGGGGATGGGCTGTGTCTGGGTGACAGGCCTTGTGCATGTGACCGGCTGTGATTGGACACATGTTTATTGGCTCTTTACACTGATCTGGGATGGATTGTGTCCCAAGGGACACCTATTATCTTTGATCGCTATGCTGCGGGCCTCTGGGTACCCGAAGGAGTGGTGAGAACGGGAGGACATCATGACGCCAGCCCAGGATGGGAACGTTTTCCTGCAGGCGTCATATGACTATGGCCTCGTATGGAAGTGGTTAAAAGCTAAATTCTGCAAGTGGCACTGACATTTTTCAACGTGTAGACGAATGTTCTCCCAGATTTAAAGGGTTAGCTCATTTTTACCAGAACTGCCTTTGCAAGTAATGGGTTCTTGTTAAAAGCAAACTGCAGCTTTGACTGAAGTTGAATGGCTTTCCTATAGGTGTAGGCCATTTACACATCTCCCGAAGCCTGACTGAAAATTTTCCGGATACGACATCATTTTGTCCTGCCTTGTTGCTAGGACGTTGCTATGACACTCCCAACTGTTAGTGCTCAATCCCCATCACAGGAGTGAGTTCTCAATCCCCCTGTACATGTATAGCCCACTACCTTTCATTGCAGAATTGGTAGTGAGACATGGGAAAGGGCACATGTGAAGTAGTTTGAATCGGCTGGGGGTGTCTTGACAACATCCTAGCAACAGGGCAGGACAGGATGATGCCATCTTTGATTGGTTTTCAGTCAGGCTTCAAAGGTAGGTAAATGGCCTTCATCGTTACCAAGGGCATTATTCAACTTTGGTCATATCTGCACAGTTTGTTTTTTTCTACAGACGTCCCTTACCTGCATAGGCATTTCTTTGATAAAGGTGAACTAACCCTTTAATGGGGGCTCTTGAGGTAACTTCATTGGGCATAAATATGCATCTGTTAGGATACAACATTAGAGGTATAGTAGATTAAACTGCATGTAGCATAAGCCAATGGCCGGCCATACATAGTGCGAATTTACAATTCACACGATTCCCGCAGATAGTGCTGACAGGGGATCCAGCAATTGTCTTCTCCAGGTGGGGGTGGGTGGGGGAAGCCGCTCCTGCCAGGAGAAGACAGTGATTATCGCTAGCGGCTAAACCAGCTGCTTGCCATAATCGCAAGCAAATCTGGCAAGCTGGTTGATCAACTTGGTATTTTCAGCCTGCCCATTAACGGTTCGAATCTTGACTGATTCCTGCTGAACTGCCTGAGATTCGAACCATGTATGTATGGCTGGCCGTACATTATAAAATGTTAGTTTGTTTTACCATCAGCTATGTAGTGTAAGAGCCTGCCTGGTTGCATTCAAATTGAAAGTGTTTAGGTTTGACCTCATATTGTATGCTTTTGTTAAATCTAAAACAAAATTGTATAATTTCATGGCCAGCCTTAAGCCCCGTACACACTATAAGAAAATCGGGTGAACGATCGGCTGTTTTTACTCCAATGTTTCACAGCAAGTCTGAACCGAGGATAGAATTAATGTATGAAAATTCTCGCACGACAAATACTTTTTTTTTTTTTTTCTAAAACTGTGCAATCTTTTGTATCTAATATTTCTTGTACGAAAACAGTAAACATTAAACAAACCTTGTTTGTTTGTTCTGTTCTGCATAAGAGCACATTTTTCGAGTTTGTCCCTTCGGAAATTTGTGTTTTGCGAAGTTGGAGTCAGATGTTGAACGTTGTGTACACATGCGAAAATCGAATGATTGCGCTTCGTACGTAATTTTTCTTCCGAATTTTTTCAGTGTGTACAGGGTATTACACTGAGCTTTGATTTACAAATTTGCATTGGTGCAAAACCGACATTTCCCAGTGCAATACCGCACTCATCAGTTCCACCTAGCAGTGTTGTCTATCGGTGTCACCTACCAGTGCCGAGCAGTGCCCATCACTGCCACCTATTAGTGCCACTTCTCAGTGCCCACCACTGCCGCCTATCAATGCTGTCTTATCGGTGCCATCAATACAGCCTCATCAGCGTACATCAATGAAGGAGAAAAATTACCAGTTTGCAAAATTTTATAACAAAATCTAAAACTTTTTTTTTTTCAGATACCACCAAAAGAAAGCTCTATTTGTGGGGAAAAAAATGATAAAAAAAATTTGGTTACAGTGTTGTATGACCGCGCAATTGTCGTCCAAAGAGTGAAAGATTGGTCCGGGCAGGAGGGGGGGTTTAAGTGCCCAGTAAGCAAGTGGTTAATAAGACAGTACAGCACGCCCCCCCCCCGTTTTAACTGATGGGGCCTGGGCCCAGTACAGGAGAGCTGGCTGTACTGCCTGATCATCGCACCACAATGTGAACCTGGCTTCATTCATTAATTGGGTTCTTTATGAAAGATACATGATTTCCTCAGTTTAGAGGTTCAAAACGGCATCTTTATCTGATCACAAAGGTGTTCTGGGAACCTGTGCGGGCACAATTGTGGACAATGGGAAGCATTGCTCAGCCCTGTAACAAGCAGTTGGCAAATCCCTCCATGGCTAGCGTGTCATTTGTCTGGTCTCAGAGCTGCAGTAGCTGTGGTGTGTTTATCAGCTAATAAGCCACCCCGAGCTCCTGATTTGTAGGTGCGAGTGTTTCCTAGCACGGTGACCATGGGCTGTGCTTTTACAAAGACTTGCTAAAATCCTTTAAGCTGATGAGATTAAAATGACAATGCCAGAAGAGATCAGATTTAAGCAAATCCATAATGAAATGTCAATTTAACTACTTGGGAACCAGAATGTCTTTTGTTTCAATGTTTTCATGTTAATAAGGTGAAACCGGCTCCTTTTATCTTGTGGGACGCTATAATAGTTTTCTTTTTGAAACACAATTATGTCACCTGTTAACTGGAGCGCTGATTGTGGTAGATTTTTATTGCCCACAATCAGGTTTTTTTTTTTTATTATTATTTGCAAACAGATATCAAGTGCAAGGGCCAGTTTGATTAGATGTAAACTGAATGTACACGGACGTTTATTGGCTCTAGATTCCTTGGGCGTAAAAATCCCCGGCATGTTCCCACTCCTGGTTAGATGCTTGTGCCTTGTACTGCTGCCAATACAAGTAAATTGGTGTATATGGCTGTTCTTGTATAAAACCCAATCACTTCTGCATCAGCATTAAAGTGGTTGTTAACCCACAAAAACTATTTAAAATAAACCTGCAAGGCAAAGGCATAATAAGCTAGCTCATTATGAAATGCTAGCTTTAGCTCGAAGCCCCCGCTGCAGTCCCCGTACACTGTTTTGGCCAGCGACATCGCTCCCGGAGTTATTTCCGGGCATCACAGGGTTTGGCGCTGTGATTGGCCAGAGCCTCGATGATGCTGGTAACGGTATGTCAGCTGAAGCAACGGCGCGAAAAAGCCGGTGCTTCAGTGCGCATGTGCCGATGACGTCAGCAAATGCTGATACAGGAGATATCTGGGGTAGCTACAGGTAAGCCTTATTATAGGCTTACCTGTAGTAATAAGTGGATTGTAAGGGTTTTCAACCACTTTTAAAGTGGTTGTAAACCTCAGACGTTTAATGTGAACAAATCATATCCTTCTGAATCAACTTGCAACAACTTGGATACCCCCGCCCATTCTGGGCCAAATCATCACCCCTAGCGCCAAAGTCAAAAGTCTCAGGGTCATCTTCAACACCTACATGACAATGGATGCACAAATAGGGTCAGTAGTCAGCGGATCGCACCATCTGCTGTGCCTACTACGTAGACTGATTCCATTCATTCCTAAAGAAATCCTAGCAGTCGTGGTGGGAACAATTGTGAACTCCAGACTGGACTATGCAAATGCTCTTTACTTCGGACTCCCCAAGTACCAAATCTCTCGTCTGCAAGTCGTTCAAAATACGGCCGTCAGACTTGTGACTGGGAAAAAAACATGGGAATCTATCTTGGCTTCGTTAAGAACCCTTCATTGGTTGCCAGTAAAAGACAGAATTGCTTTTAAAGCACTCTGTCTGACACATAAGTGCTTTCATTGGAAGGCACCCCAATATCTATGCGAAAAATAAAAGCTCACAACTCCAATCGCATTCTGCGATCCACCAATCAAAATCTGCTTCAGATACCCAAAGCCAGATACAAGTCCAAAGGAGAGGTTAGATTTGCACTGCAAGGTCCCAGACTATGGAACGCTTTACCAACCAGCATTCGGTTGGAGGAGAACTACTTGGCCTTCAGAAGGAAGATCAAAACCCATCTCTTTTGATGACAAAGGAGACAGGAACAAGCGAGCGCCCAGAGGCGATTTAGTTTGCATGTGTTGCGCTATATAAGTTCTTCACTCACTCCTATACTGTGTACTTGTCTCAATGCAGAGCACTATGTGTCATATCTGTCTGCTGCTTCCTTCCTCTGCAATCAGTATGCGTCATTTCTGACAAGTTTTCCTGGCACCAAAAGAAAAAAGAGGTGTCGCACAGTAATGTGGGCTTTTGGGGTCAAAAAAGGCTTTGAGGAGGCGGCATATCGTCTGCTCATGACCTGTCCAACACCCTCTGAAAAAGAGATCCATCGCGATCACTCTTCAGAGGGCAACCCTTTGGTTAAATTCTACATATTGTTACATCATTATAGTGTATCCAGGTAGATTATACACTATATTACCCAAAGTATTGGGATGCCTGTCTTTACACACACACATGAACTTTAATTCCGTCTTAGTCCGTAGGGTTCAGTATTGAGTTGGTCCACTATAACAGCTTCAACTCTTGTGGAAGGCTGGCCACAAGGTTTAGGAGGTTGTCTATGGGAATGTTTGACCATTCTTCCAGAAGCGTATTTGTGAGGCCAGGCACTGGTGTTGGACAAGAAGGCCTGGCTCACAGTCTCCACTCTGATTTCATTCCAAAGGTGTTTTATCGGGTTGAGGGCAGAACTGTGCAGGCCAGTCAAGTTTCTCCACCCCAAACTCACTCATCCATCTCTTTATTGAGCTTTCTTTGTGTACTGGTCCTAATCATTTGGTGGAGGGGAGATTATGGTGCAGAGTTGTTTTTCAGGGGTTGGGCTTGGCTCCTTAGTTTCAGTGAAGGGAACCCTTAAGGCATCAGCATACCAAGACTTTTTGGACAATTTTATGCTCCCAATTTTGTGGGAACAGTTTGGGGATGGCCCCGTCCTGTTTCAAAATGACTGCGCACCAGTGCACAAAGCAAGGTCTATAAAGACATGGATGAGTGATTTTGAGGTCGAGAAACATGACTGGTCTGCACAGTCCTGCCCTCGACCCGATAAAACACCTTTGCAATGAATTGGTGTGGAGACTGCAAGCCACACCTTCTTATCCACATCGGTGCCTGACCTCACAAATGCGCTTTTGGAAGAATGGTCAAACATTCCCATAGACACTCCTTAGCCTTGTGGACAGCCTTCCCAGAAGAGATGAAGCTGTTATAGTGGGCCAACTCAATATGAACCCTATGGACTAAGACTGGGATGCCAATAAACGTCAGTGGCAAATATGTAATCAAAAGCAAATTGGGCCCAAAATTAAAGTCTTACACTTTAAGCTGTATTTTTCTTGCATTACTATGAACCGCCCCCAAAACAAATATGGGAGCTGCCATTACTGATAAGAAAATACTGGCCGCCTGTTTTTTTTTTTTTTTAGACACACAAAGTCTGCATGCTTGTTCCTGGGCATTGGCTCAGAAAGTATTGAAGTCATTGGATTAGCATGAATGCCAGGCAGCTATTATTTTCAGAAGGATGCATCATTAATGACTACCTACATATATTCCTTTTAGTACGGGTAAAGTTGATCAGTCTGGTTATAATTGGTATGGCTGGCAATGAAGCTTGAGTTTTTGCAAGCGACTCAACCCAATTCAGCTTCTTTAATCTGGCTTCAGGCCGGGTTCACACTGGTACGACACGACAGTCATACAACTTTCATTCTACTTTACTCTGCGACATCAGTCCTACATTGGTCCTACATTGGTCCGACGTCCATCCGACTTTCATGAACAGGATACTACTTTGATCCGACTTTGTGATAGTCTGACTTGTCCTTTGACCAATCAAAACAATCCCAGAGTGAGATAAATTCCTTTTACTGCTGCTGTAATGACATGTCAGATGTCAAATGTCGGATGGTTAGGGCAAGGATCCTACTTTGGTCCGACTTCAATGATATTTAATGGGCTGAAGTAGGATCAAAATCGGACCAAAGTAGTACAGGGAGCATTTTCAAAGGCGGACCGACTTGTGTCGGACCAGTTAAGACGGCTCCTATAGGGAAACATTGATTTTCACACATCATGCGACATGAGCTCCCAATGTCGGAACGTTTGTCGGACCAGTGTGAACCCAGGCTCATAGGTGACACAGAGTGACCAGTCTAAGGGCAGCATAATTTGAAAGCAATTTCCAGCATCCAGCTAATTTTGTACAAGTCGAGTATGATTGCTGCTGGGGTACCCTATTCTGGTTGCAGAGAGCAGTCTGGTTGGGGCTGATCCTGCTCGGAGTCCATCATGGAACTTAAAGGGGTTGTAAAGTTTTTTTTTTTATAAAGGGTTCCTTTAAGCTAGTTGGTTTACTTACCCTTTCCTTCGATTTCCCTTTTAAATGTATTTTTTCTTTGTCTGAATTTCTCACTTCCTGTTTCTTCTCAGTAAGCTTCCCCTCATCATCCGAACCGTTCTGGTCGGGGGTTAGTCGGCTGCACGCTCGCCCCTTTCCTTGGGACTACATCCCTGCGGGGAGATGCTGTGTTGACAGCGTCTCCCCACAGAGATGTAGTCCCAAGGGAGGGGCAAGCACGCTGACTAACCCCCAGCCAAAATGACTCAGATGATGGGTGCAAGCTTACTGAGAAGAAACAGGAAGTGAGAAATTCAGACAAGGAAAAAAAAAACATTTAGAAGGGAAATCGAAGCAAAAGGTAAGTGAACCAACAATGCACTTTCTTACAGGAACCTATTTAGAAAATAAAAACGAACCTTTAAACACAATCTGATTTAAAAAAATAAAATAAAGTATCTATATGAACATTAGAAATAGCCACAGGGTAGACTGGGTGGAGATTCCTGCTGCTCAGAATGCTGATCATGCACTTTTTTTATGTTACCTTCTGCATTCATTCTGAAGCTTAGCTATGCATTTCTTATTACAGACCCAGGAAGATTTATCACCTATGAGGTCTACAACATGTCTTCCGACAGTGGATCCTCCATATCTGCTGGAGAGGATCAGCAACTCGCCATAGATCAGCGTCAACAAGTGCTACAAGGTTAGTCACCTTTTTTTTTTCACTTTTGATATTTATTTTCAGAAAACAATCAGAACATGGAAAACACATAGACCTAAAGATCACTAAATGTTTTAACCTGAACTAAAATCATATCTGGTGATCCTGCCAACTAAGGTCCTTCATGCGTCTCTTGTTATGGGGTGACAACACTGTCCTTGTCTCTCTTTTGTCCTTCTGTGTTGTCACATGCAACATAGACTTTTACATGCTTGCAGGGAAACTGGAAGCGTCCATGCCAACACATGTTCTGCCAGTGTCGGCGTCAGAAAACCCACCCTCCCTAATGCCATGTAGCCACTGGTGGAGCAAGTGAAGGAAGTCGGAAGCGCTAAGATATAAAAATAATTTTAAAAAGATACATTTTTTGGTGATCCCCTGATACACGATGCTTTAGCAAAACAAATCCTAGTAGATAATAGTCGATCCCCATTTGTGGCAATGGACCTGTTCAAATTCCTGCGACTCAAAGGTTCCTGAACTATTTCTGTGTGATTTTAGCACTACTTGCATTTACATCTGTTACATGAAGTTGCACAGGTATCAGCAAGCTGCACATGAAGTGGTACTGCTATGAACCAGTGCTAAATATCAATAAGCTGGGCCTCCTTTATATGATTATCCCTGATTTTTGCATCAGGAATCCGGTGTATGCATGTAATCGCCTGTGTGAAGGAAGCCTAATGACCCGTATACACAATCTGAAAATCGGATGAAAAATACCGCTTTTGACGCGATCATATGATAATCGGATCGTTGGTACAGAGCTTTCAGGAGCCGATCACGACAATTTACCCGGTTTTTATTTTATCGGACAAGCACGAAAATTTTCCTCGTACAGTACCAGCTCGTACTATTTTCATTCGTCAGTATAGTTGTTGTCCGAAAATAAAATACAAATACATTACATGACATCACTTCGGATTTTTTTTTACAGATGCACAAAGTCTGCATGCTTGTTCCTGGTCATTGGCTCAGAAAGTATTCAAGTCATTGGATTAGCATGAATGCCAGGCAGCTATCATTTTCAGAAGGATGCATCATTAATGACTACCTACATATATTCCTTTAGTACGGGTAAAGTTGATCAGTCTGGTTATAATTGGTAAGGCTGACAATGAAGCTTGAGTTTTTGCTAGCGACTCAACCCAATTCAGCTTCTTTAATCTGGCTTCAGGCCGGGTTCACACTGGTACGAGACGACAGTCATACAACTTTGGGACAGCCTGTTACCTCTATAGCTTCGATGTCTAGGGTAGTTGAAGAGTCGCAATGATGGAATGTCCAAACAATGGATGTCTTTTCTTGTGCTTTATTTTACCCAACACGGTAAAACAATAAACTTGAGGTAAATAAGAAAAGATGGATGAGGAGAAGAGTAACAGATTCAGGCTTACAAATAACAGAAGCAGTCCTGCTCCACACGACACTTTGCTTTCGTCGCCACTCCAGCCAGAGTGGGTGTAGTGTACCTGGACAGGCCTCTCGCACTGACCTGGCAGCCAGGGTATCGCTCAGAATCTTGTGGGAAGCAGCCTCTGCCACAGACCCTTTCCTAGAACGTAGGTCATGAAGTAAATCTTCCTTGGTGAATTTAGTGCCTGAATCAGACCTTAGGTAGTTCTTAGTTGGTCACCTACTGACAGGTTGCGAACATCCAACCTCTGTGTCCGGTCACCTCGATCCCCGATGGTTCGCTCCAGTGCTGTTGGATCACCAGTCTCTCATTAGTGCTCCTCAACTGGACTCCCCACCGAAACAGCTAAACTCGCTTGGAATCTTCAAGTTAGGACCCCAATCGATCACTGGGGTCCCGCCACAACTTCAGTTGTTCCGCGCCGACATGGTCCCGGAACCAGGATCTCCACGTAGCACCCACGCCCCGGCCAGGTAGGCCATAACGCTCAGGGCACGGTGATGTATGGTCACCTTAAAGGTGGGTGCCGCACCAAGAACCAGAAGACCGCACAAAATAGCGTCTGCTCCAGAAGTACTCTCTCCCAGCATGCTCCGCGAGGGAAAACCCCCTCCTG
This sequence comes from Rana kukunoris, assembly GCA_029574335.1. NCBI lineage: Eukaryota > Metazoa > Chordata > Amphibia > Anura > Ranidae > Rana > Rana kukunoris. Next base: position 93,827,461 of record CM056059.1, read on the forward strand.
ATTGGGTGCTGGCAAGAGACACCCCAGCCTAGACTCCACTGCTGCCACCTATCGCCCTGGGGTGTAACAACACCCCAGGGACAACAGAATGAGCCCACACCAAAGCCCAGCTGAAACAGAGACCCAATTTAGTCAAATTACTGGATGAGAGCCAAATAACTCTCTCATCCCCCTTAAATTTAGGAATAGCACCTGTACTGAAAGTACACAGGCGCTACACAATCCAATTGAGCTTCTGTGTGATGTGCTGGAAAAACGAGGCTAATTCAAGAAGGCCTCACCCTGCAACTTACTGGACTTAAAGGGTTGTAAAGGTAGTCCTCAACTTACCTCATCCTTCGATTTTGCTTTTAAATGTCCTTATTTCTTCTGAGAAATCCTCACTTCCTGTTCTTCTGTCTGTAACTCCACACAGTAATGCAAGGCTTTCTCTCCGTTGTGGAGTGTCGTGCTCACCCCCTCCCTTGAGGGGGCGAACAGGAGAGTCAGGACGCCCACTAACACACAGCTCCTTTCTCTATATGCAACATAGAGAGCGTCCTGACCAGTGGCGGCTGGTGCTCAAAATTTTTGGGGGGGCGCAAACAAAAAAAAAAATATTGCAGCCTCACTGTTCCCATCACATGCAGCCACTGTGCCATGCCACCAAATGCAGCCACTGTGCCATGCCACCAAATGCAGCCACTGTGCCATGCCACCAAATGCAGCCACTGTGCCATCAATTGTCACCACTGTGCCATGCCATCAAATGCAGCCACTGTGCCATGCCATCAAATGCAGCCACTGTGCCATCAATTGTCACCACTGTGCCATGCCAACAAATGCAGTCACTGTGCCATCAATTGTCACCACTGTGCAATGCCATCAAACGTCACCACTGTGCCATCAATTGTCACCACTGTGCCATGCCATCAAATGCAGCCGCTGTGCCATCAATTGTCACCACTGTGTGTGCCATGCAACACAGCAACTGTGCCATCAAACGCCACCACTGTGCCATGCCATCAAACGCCACCACTGTGCCATGCCATCAAACGCCACCACTGTGCCATGCCATCAAACGCCACCACTGTGCCATCAATTGTCAACATTGTGCCATTCCATCAAACGCCACCACTGTGCCATCAATTGTCATCACTGTGCCATGCCACCAAATGCAGCCACTGTGCCATCAATTGTCACCACTGTGCCATGCCATCAAACACAGAAACTGTGCCATCAATTGTCACCACTGTGCCATGCCATCAAATGCAGCCGCTGTGCCATCAATTGTCACCACTGTGCCATGCCATCAAACGCCACCACTGTGCCATCAATTGTCACCACTGTGCCATGCCATCAAACTCCACCACTGTGCCATCAATTGTCACCACTGTGCCATGCCATCAAACACAGCTACTGTGCCCATCAATTGTCACCACTGTGCCATGCCATCAAATGCAGTCACTGTGCCATCAATTGTCACCACTGTGCCATGCCATCAAACGCCACCACTGTGCCATCAATTGTCACCACTGTGCAATGCCATCAAATGCAGTCACTGTGCCATCAATTGTCACCACTGTGTGTGCCATGCAACACAGCAACTGTGCCATCAATTGTCACCACTGTGCCATGCCATCAAATGCAGTCACTGTGCCATCAATTTTCACCACTGTGCAATGCCATCAAACGCCACCACTGTGCCATCAATTGTCACCACTGTGCCATGCCATCAAATGCAGTCACTGTGCCATCAATTTTCACCACTGTGCAATGCCATCAAACGCCACCACTGTGCCATCAATTGTCACCACTGTGCCATGCCATCAAACGCCTTCACTGTGCCATCAATTGTCACCACTGTGCCATGCCATCAAACGCCACCACTGTGCCATCAATTGTCACCACTGTGCCATGCCATCAAACTCCACCACTGTGCCATCAATTGTCACCACTGTGCCATGCCATCAAACACGGCTACTGTGCCCATCAATTGTCACCACTGTGCCATGCCATCAAATGCAGTCACTGTGCCATCAATTGTCACCACTGTGCCATGCCATCAAACGCCACCACTGTGCCATCAATTGTCACCACTGTGCCATGCCATCAAACGCCACCACTGTGCCATCAATTGTCACCACTGTGCCATGCCATCATATGCAGTCACTGTGCCATGCCATCAAACACCACCACTGTGCCATCAATTGTCACCACTGTGCCATGCCATCAAACGCCACCACTGTGCCATCAATTGCCACCAACTGCCATGCCATCAAATGCAGCCGCTGTGCCATCAATTGTCACCACTGTGTGTGCCATGCAACACAGCAACTGTGCCATCAATTGTCACCACTGTGCCATGCCATCAAATGCAGTCACTGTGCCATCAATTGTCACCACTGTGCCATGCCATCAAACGCCACCACTGTGCCATCAATTGTTACCACTGTGCCATGCCATCAAACAGAGACTGTGCCATCAATTGTCACCACTGTGCCATGCCATCAAATGCAGCCGCTGTGCCATCAATTGTCACCACTGTGTGTGCCATGCAACACAGCAACTGTGCCATCAATTGTCACCACTGTGCCATGCCATCAAATGCAGTCGCTGTGCCATCAATTTTCACCGCTGTGCAATGCCATCAAACGCCACCACTGTGCCATGCCATCATATGCAGTCACTGTGCCATGCCATCATATTCAGTCACTGTGCCATCAATTGTCACCACTGTGCCCCATGCCACTGTGCTCATTGTCGCCTCTGTGCCCCATGATGCCACTGTGCCCCATGCCACTGTGCTCATTGTCGCCTCTGTGCCCCATGCTGCCACTGTGCCCCATGCTGCCACTGTGCCCCACGATGCCCCTTTCCCTGTAAAAAAAACACTTACCTGACGCTTCCATGTCCTCCCTCGATGTCTTCTGCCGCCGTGGAGAAGCTTCAGCCAATCAGGTTCCTGATAACCAGAATCCGTGAACCTGATTGGCTGAAACGGCTGTCAGTCTCATGCAAGGAACGCAGATTGCCTGCGCTCCGAGCATAGACTTCCGAGAGCCGGAGGGCGGTACTGGAAAAGCCTATCAGAGCCGCTGGCTTTGATAGGCAGTTCCCCTCAGCCAACCAGCTGCCGCTATTAGGGTAACCGGCGCCCAATGTCCGGTTATATGAATAGACCAGGCAGCTGGCAACAATAACACACGTTCAATGCATTGCATTGAATGTGAGTTATTTGTGAGAGAGGGTGGCACTGCAGCGCCCTCTATAGACGGCCGCCAGAACTTCTGCTAAAATGTCAAAATGACAAGTAAAAGTTCTTAAAGGGCCCTTTTTTTTTTTTTTTGTGATTGTGGGAGGGGGGGCGGCGCCCGTGCGCCCATATGGGCGGGCCGCCACTGGTCCTGACTCTCCTGTAGTCCAAGGGAGGGGACAAGCACGACACTCCACACCAGGGAGAAAGCCTCCCATTACCGTGTGGAGTTAGACAGAAGAACAGGAAGTGAGGATTTCTTAGAAGAAATAAGGACATTTAAAAGCAAAATCGAAGGATGAGGTAAGTGAAGGAGGACTGCACTAGGGTAAAGGAAGCTATTTAGGTTTTTTTTTTAACTTTTACAACCCCTTTAGAGAGGGACTGCAGTCTGCTCACATAATTTGTAATAATAATAATGTTTGCCATTCTAAAGCTTCCCTCCAACCACTTTGCAGATTGTTTTATATATACTGTGAGTCTGTACTTACCAAATATGCTTCAGAAATCTCCCTCCACTGTGTCTGGCTGCAACCATTTTATCTGTGGGCAGCTGAAGCTGCTACGTGTTTACTTCATGTATTTACACATAGGTACACTCTCATTGGCCCTCTTATGACTCACCCCCCTCCCATCCTGGCAAACTCGTGTGAGAGTAAGAGCTGTGCATTATGTCAAGGCTTTTTATCAGACAAGAAACAGGTATAAGGTAATTAATGGCAGAAAAAAAGTTTTACTTTCCAAAGTTAAAACAATAAGGGCAGAAGATTTTATGGTTGGAAAGTTGAAAAAATGACTAAAGGTCCACTTTAAAGGATCTGCTACTAATGGCTTGGTGCCACATACCACAGCGTACCTTCAGAGGTCTAGTGGCGTCCATGCCTCGACAGATCAGGGCTGTTTTGACATGACAGCCAGGCAGCTATCATTTGCAGAAGGATAAAGCCCCGTACACACGGCCGGTTTTCCAATCGGAAAAACTCCAATGGGAGCTTTTCGTCGGGAATCCAGACCGTGTGTATGCTCCGTTGGACTTTTTCCAACAGGAAAACTGCCAGAAAAAATAGAGCAGGATCTCCTTTTCCCCGTCAGGAAAAAATCCTTGCGGGAAAACCATTCACCTGTATGCAATTTCAAAGCGTAATGCATGGTCAGAATCAAGTCGACGCATGCTTGGAAGCATTGAACTTAATTTTTCTCGGCTCGTCGTAGTGTTGTACGTCACCGCGTTTTTGACTGTCGGAATTTGGTGTGACCGTGTGTATGCAAGACGAGCTTGAGAGGAATCCCGTCGGGAAAACCATTGTTTTTTTTTTCTATGGGAAAACCGCTTGTGTGTACGGGGCATTAGTCAGCATGTTCTTTTTAGTATAGGTAAAGTTGATGAGTATAGTTATAATTGATAAGGCTCAGTAAGGTGGGTGGGTATAAAGTTATGGTTGATCCGTGTATGATCATAAATATGCATGACTTCCATCCACAGACCTTAAAATCTTCACCCAATTCAGTCAACATCAGCCTCGGCAGACCACATCTCACGTCTGTTTTAACATTTTACACATTTATTGCATTATAGCTGTATGTACTTTGAACTCGTACCCTATAATCAGTTTGTAAGTAGTGAGATGTTTTTACAAGACCATTAGCACTGTTGTATTGACAGATCAATAGATGGTAATAATGTTGAACTGCTGCCTTTTATTTACACATACCAGAAATTACTTTAGGGGATCAGGCAATCCTACAACATTATTGCCCCTCCCTGTTTATTTAGGAAACACCTAGAGATAAAACAGGACCAGAGGTACAAACATTGACTGCACTTTTCTTTTGACCCTGCCTGATGATGTTGTGTGTGTGATTCACATCTCACCACCCTGTGCTCTACCCTCAGCGAAAATATTGTCTTTGAGATACGAATAGTGTATATACCCGATACAGTATATTGTGTGTGTGTGTGTGTGTGTGTGTGTGTGTGTGTATAGATGGATAGAAATATATAAAAAATAAATTGTGTGTGTGTGTGTGTGTGTGTGTGTGTGTGTATTTATATATATAAATTATTTATATATATTTTTTTATATCATATATACAGTGCAGAAAATAAGTATTTGAACACCCTGCTATTTTGCAAGTTCTCCCACTTGGAAATCATGGAGGGGTCTGAAATTGTCATCGTAGGTGCATGTCCACTGTGAGAGACATAATCAAAAAAAAAATTCCAGAAATCACAATTTATGATTTTTCAACTATTTATTTGTATGATACAGCTGCAAATAAGTATTTGAACACCTGTCTATCAGCTAGAATTCTGACCCTCAAAGACCTGTTAGTCTGCCTTTAAAAAGTCCACCTCCACTCCATTTATTATCCTAAATTAGATGCACCTGTTTGAGGTCATTAGCTGCATAAAGACACCTGTCCACCCCATACAATCAGTAAGAATCCAACTACTAACATGGCCAAGACCAAAGAGCTGTCCAAAGACACTAGAGACAAAATTGTACACCTCCACAAGGCTGGAAAGGGCTACGGGGAAATTGCCAAGCAGCTTGGTGAAAAAAGTTCCACTGTTGGAGCAATCATTAGAAAATGGAAGAAGCTAAACATGACTGTCAATCTCCCTCGGACTGGGGCTCCATGCAAAATCTCACCTCGTGGGGTCTCAATGATCCTATGAAAGGTGAGAAATCAGCCCAGGACTACACGGGAGGAGCTGGTCAATGACCTGAAAAGAGCTGGGACCACCGTTTTCAAGGTTACTGTTGGTAATACACTAAGACGTCATGGTTTGAAATCATGCATGGCACGGAAGGTTCCCCTGCTTAAACCAGCACATGTCAAGGCCCGTCTTAAGTTTGCCAATGACCATTTGGATGATCCAGAGGAGTCATGGGAAAAAGTCATGTGGTCAGATGAGACCAAAATAGAACTTTTTGGTCATAATTCCACTAACCGTGTTTGGAGGAAGAAGAATGATGAGTACCATCCCAAGAACACCATCCCTACTGTGAAGCATGGGGGTGGTAGCATCATGCTTTGGGGGTGTTTTTCTGCACATGGGACAGGCCGACTGCACTGTATTAAGGAGAGGATGACCGGGGCCATGTATTGCGAGATTTTGGGCAACAACCTCCTTCCCTCAATTAGAGCTTTGAAGATGGGTCGAGGCTGGGTCTTCCAACATGACAATGACCCGAAGCACACAGCCAGGATAACCAAGGAGTGGCTCTGTAAGAAGCATATCAAGGTTCTGGCGTGGCCTAGCCAGTCTTCAGACCTAAACCCAATAGAGAATCTTTGGAGGGAGCTCAAACTCTGTGTTTCTCAGTGACAGCCTAGAAACCTGACTGATCTAGAGAAGATCTGTGTGGAGGAGTGGGCCAAAATCCCTCCTCCAGTGTGTGCAAACCTGGTGAAAAACTACAAGAAACGTTTGACCTCTGTAATTGCAAACAAAGGCTACTGTACCAAATATTAACATTGATTTTCTCAGGTGTTCAAATACTTCTTTGCAGCTGTATCATACAAATAAATAGTTAAAAAAATCATACATTGTGATTTCTGGAATTTTTTTTTGATTATGTCTCTCACAGTGGACATGCACCTACGATAACAATTTCAGACCCCTCCATGATTTCCAAGTGGGAGAACTTGCAAAATAGCAGGGTGTTCAAATACTTATTTTCTGCACTGTATATATGTGTGTTAGGTAATGAGTGTGGTCCTTTTTATTATTATTATTTATATATATTATATTTTTTAATATCATATATGTGTATGTTAGGTAATGAGTGTGGACAGGGGTATGTGCGTGTGTTCTGGCTCTGAACTGCTCCAGGAATAATTTGAGAATTATTATTGAAAAAAAAAAAATTGAGGTTTTATTGAATTTTGCTCACAGGCTGCAGGACATAGAACCTGTTCTAACACATTATGTAAGAGCGCTGTGAACGTGCTTTCTGATTGCACTTTTGACATGCTTTGGAATGAGGGATATTAATCTGGAAGTGTAAGCGAACTGGAACTCACTAACTAGTAAATCAAGGAAAAGTAAGACATCCCCGGAGCCTTTAGCTTTAAAGTGACACTATACAGTACAATATCCTTATTTTTCAAAAATAATCAATATACATCCACTAATGGCCTTATCTGTTCTTCATTAAACCCTTTCTTCCTGTGTTTTTCTGCCTCATTGTAGTGTTCTCTGTGAGCTCTTGAACCTCTCCTCCTCCCCTCACTTCCTGTTTGAAATGAGCAATGCACATTAGTTGCAGTCATGTGCACTGCTTTATTCACAATACACATCCCGTAGTACATAGTCCATTTTGGGAGAAAACGTTAGAGAGTGGCCACATTATGCAAAGTGGTAGAGGGAAGCTTCAGAATGGCAATGATGTTGTTAAAAATTACGTGAGCAGACTGCAGTTCCTCTAACTGAAAAGACTACCTTCTATCGCTCAGTCCTCTCCAAATTCCTTTTTTTCTGCTGTGACACAACTTCCTGTTAGAGGGCGACTACGTTCATTCTCCATGAATGATCCCACATTGTCAGCATGCTCGCCCCCTCCCCCCAAGGGAGGGGGTGAGCACGCTGACTAACCCCCAGCCCGAACGGCTCGGATGATGGGGGCAAGCTTACTGAGGAGAAACAGAAAGTGAGATTTTCAGACAGAAAAAAACATTTAAAGGTGAAATTGACGGAAAATGTAAGTAAACCAATAATGCACTAGCTTAACCACTTAACCTGGACCATTATGCAGGTAAAGGACCTGGCCCCTTTTTGCGATTCGGCACTGCGTTGCTTTAACTGACAAATGTGACGTGGCTCCCAAACAAAATTGGCATCCTTTTTTCCCCACAAATAGAGCTTTCTTTTAGTGGTGTTTGATCACCTCTGTGGTTTTTTATTTTTTGCGCTATAAACAAAAAGAGCGACAATTTAAAAGAAAATTCAATATTTTTGCTATAATAAATATCCCCAAAAAATATATACAATTTTTTTTTCCCTCAGTTTAGGCCGATACTTATTATTCTTCTACATATTTTTGGTAAAAAAAATCACAATAAGCATTTGGTTTGTGCAAAAGTTATAGCGTTTACAAAATAAGGGATAGTTTAATGGCATTTTTATTAATCATTTTTTTTTTTCGTGACTGCGACATTATGGTGGACACATCAAACACCTTTGACACATTTTTGGGACCATTGTAATTTTCACAGCGAAAAGTGCTATAAAAATGCTCTGATTACTGTGAAAATATCAGTGAAGGGGTTAACCACTAGGGGGTGCTAAGGGGTTAAGTGTACCCTAAGGGAGTGATTCTTACTGTAGGGAGGCGTGGCTGGGACATGTGACGTCACTCATCGTCGTTCCCCTACAAGGGGGAACAGACGATCAGTGACAAGCCACAGAGAAGAACAGGGAAGGTTTGTTTACACTAGCCTCTCCCCGTTCTTGAGCTCCTGTGACCCGATCGCGGGACACCACGTGGGCGCCATTACAGAGCTTCGGACCGGGTTGCGAGCGTGCCGCCGGCGGGTCATGAGCGCGACCCACGGCTGGGCATTTAAAGGGCAATGTACGTGCCTGTGCCCAGCCGTGCCATTCTGCCAACGTATATCGGCGTTAGGCGGTCCACAAGTGGTTAAAGGAACCTATTTAGAAAATAAAAACAAACCTTTACAACCCCTTTAATGCATCTGTATTAAAGTGGTTGTAAACCCTGTTGCACCACTTGTACCTACAGGTAAGCTTATAATAAGGCTTACCTGTAGCTACTGTAAATATCTTCTAAACATGCACGGTTTCGGAGATATTTACCATATACACTTGCGGTGACGTCATTGGCGCATGTGCTGTGAAGAAACAGCCCTCCGTGCGGGTTTCTTCACTAGCAAGTGCTGTGACTGACGTCTCCCATGCACATGGCACATGCACGGGAGTGATGTTGCACGACTCTGGACAGTCACAGAAGTGTGTGTGTATATAATAAATACACTTTTTGCTTGTTTATAATCAGACTCCAGTGATATATTATATATATATATATTATACCCTTTATTACCCAGTACATGTGTTGCAAGGCAGCTGGCACATGCTACCTTGTCATTTAATAGTCTAAAAAATAAATAAAAAATTGTATTTATGGTTGGTTGTCTAAACGGCCAATGAAAATTGTATTATAAGGAACCAGACAGTAATTACGGTAGTCTATCGCCAAACTACATTTTTAAAATGTCTCTATCTTCACTTGCTCATCTGGCTTTGCCTGCTTTTGCAACCAGCAGTGAAAACCCCATTAACGTTGACACCTGGAGTGTGCGCTGACTGTAGTGTATTTATACCAAGCTGGACACGGCTAAGGTGTGGTCTTACTCTTGTTCACACATGTATCTACTGTACTGGAATCGTTGAAGAGAATATTTCATTGATGGCAACGCTTGCCAGTTTTGTATTTGCACAGTGGGCTAATTATTTAACGTACAAATCACTGCTAGGATACTTGCCAGTTTTGTATTTGAACAGTAGTGTCAATTTTTTAACTGCTTTAGGTTGTTTGTTTTTTATGTGTGTTCATTAAGCAGTGTTTTTTATTTTTATTTTGTATCACTTTTGTGACCAGAGGTCATTGATGCTTAGATACCCAGGCCAAATTTAATAGCCTCGAGATACCCCTTGACAATGATTCTGGCTAATTTTGTACACCTACATATTTTTATGTTTTCCTTTTAAAGTTGTATAAGGTTTGTATTTGGTACTGCTTTAAGTTAAAAACTTGGCTAGGTTTTTTTTTTTTTTTTAATTATTAAAGCCCAACAAATGTTCAAAAATGTAAACATTTTATTCTATATTTTCTTTATGGTACATCATGGGACACAGAGCAGCCGTAATAACTAACTGGGTTATACGCCACCTATAGGTGATTGAACACTGGCAAACCAAATTAAAAAAGAAAGACAGGAAGTCCTCCCCTATATAAACCCTACCACACAGGAAGTACCTTGGTATTGTAGCAAGCAGTAGACTTTCCAGATAAGAGGGGCGGATCTCTGTGTCCCGTGATGTACTCCAAGAAAAGGATTTTACAAATAAGCTGTTAAAAAAATCCTATTTTAATTTTTTTTAATACTGTAATTCTATCAAAAAAAAACAGTATTAAAAAGATGCATGAAATTCTTCTGCTCTCCTGCTTGCTTATGAGGTTGTTCAGTCCCTGGCACTTTTATACACATTTTGTGCTAGTGTCCAGTGGCCCATGCTTTCTGGGCTAAGGTTTATAGACACATAGCTAGCATCCTAGGGCACCTGCTTAACACAGCCCCATGAGGAACGCTATCCTAGATTGTAAGCTCTAACAAGCAGGGTCCTCTAATTCTTCCTGTATTGAATTGTAACTGTACTGTCTGCCCTAATTTTGTAAAGCACTGCACAAACTGTCAGCGCTATATAAATCCTGTAATAATAATTTATTCAAAAACCAAATACAATTTCTTATCAGTTTATCGGTATTCACCTTTTATGGCCGCTAAACAGACTATTGCCATAGTTTTCCAGTCTTGAATTTCTCTGAAGTGAAGAATAGTAATAAAGGCACCATAATGCATGAAAAAATTAACGCAAAACTGTTGGACTGAATGGTCACCCCACAAAGACTAAGCCCCTTGGACCAAACACTCCCTCCTATCTACACTTTTGACAAACGTCTCCTACAAATTATAACTTGTGATACATTTTATATATGGCTCTGGCCACCCCAAGCAGGTAAATGAGTTACTCTCCTTCCTGCCTTCCCTACCCATGTGTGCTCTGTGACCCCCCCCCCACCACTCCCCTCTCACATTTTTATTTGCTTCTTAAGCCAGCCATACATCGATCAACATTCATCCGGTTTAGGAGGAACCGGGCAAATTTAAATCCATGTAAGGGTTAGTGGCTGTACAGAAGATAATCTACTGATTGACGTCTGTACAACTGCCATTTTGGATCTCCCTGCCGTCAAAATACAATAGCTCAGCAGGAGGATTCCTCCATCACCTTCGAGTGTGTGGATGAGAGATTAGACAGGGCTAGTAAATGTAAACAGGAAAGGATCGCTGCTACTCCCAACCAGCCCATGTGAACAAACGATAAAGGTGTAATGTCTCCACCCAAGCCCCCCCCCCCACGGGAGGCCTGCTTCTTATTTGCTAACCTGGACTGGTCGGAGTAGTGGTGATCCTTTCCTCTTTAGATTTACCAGCCCTCTGGATTGGTATTGGGATAAGTCTGCACACCATGTTCTGGGACGCAGGGATATACGTTCCCCCTCTACTCTGAGCAGCGACAAAAGCAATATGACGTGTCACAATGGTGAAATCAAGTCCGTTTTTTATTTTTCTTGTTTTATTTTTTCAAATTGACTCCTATGGGCTGCCTTAGTCTTTTCAATTACCAAATAAACGTGGGTATATTTCATCAGTGTTGGCTATGAGATGCATTTACTTCATTCTTCCCATGATTTGCATGGCTTTTTCTGGGTATGCAGTTAGTGTTCACTAATTTCTGTGTGTTACAACCTTGTACCATGTTCTCTATGTGTTGTGAGAACCCCATACAGGGTTAAAGTGGTCCAGCTTGGATCAATGTAACTATGTATATACCATATCTCTGGTATCCCTTTAGAAAAGGGGTAGACAACCTTTTATGAGATGGAAATCTCCCTGAACAACATATATATATTTTATTTTTATTTTTTTGTAGAAGGGCTTTACTAATAAGTAAGGATGACATGAGGAAAACTTAGAAAAATCAACTAAAACAAAGGTCACTGTAAAAATGTAAACGCACAGCCTACCTTACAATCTTAGTTTCAGTGAGCTACATATCCATGCACACTTTTCATATTTGGAGAGCAATTGTTCACCCCCACAAGTCCATCATAAAGGCAGAAAAACTGGTACTGCAGGCTGTCTTGCTGGACTAGTTACAGGCCCGAATGTAGAGCAGTGTACAGAGGTCAGTAGGGTGTAGGACAGTGTACAGGGATCAGCCGTAGGTAGGACTGTGCACAGACGTCAGCCGTTTGTAAAGAGAGATAGGGGTCATTATGGCCGAGGACAGTGGCAGAGACTGTACTTTACTTTGTTACTGCGATATCCCGGCTGCTAGGCCAGTGAGAGGGACCTATCCGGGTGAGCAATACCCACTCTGGCTAGAGTGGCGACAAGAACTGTATGCCGGTAACAGGAGTGTTTCCTTACTTTTGATTATGCACCTGAACCTACCTACCCTTTCCACCCCTCATCCTTCTTTTCTTCTAAAGTTCTCCCAAATAAATCCAAGAAAAAAGTGCATTGTGTGGCCATTGAAATTCTTCAGAATCTCCTTTCACCCTGGACAGTGAGAACATAGAGTTAACGTGCCACCCAAAATATAACCAGCAGCTCCTCCGGGGGTAGTGCTACAATAATATTTACCTGTAATAGCCTCCATTATGTATCCAAAAGCTCTGCGACTACTGCTGCATTCTGCCATCTTCAATGTGACGTCAACAGCTCTAGCAGACTAAAAGCTGTCATTCAGATGACAGGATAAAGCATTGACTCACCTGGAGGATTTCACTTAAACTAGTTCAAAGGCACTTTGCAAGTGAATTAAAAAAAACATTTACGGCAAGGAAAGCACTGGAAGAAAGCGCTTAAAATGCATACTTTTTCCTGTGCTTTTATCTGCAATTTGTTTGTGACATGGTCACTTTAACTGTATTTGCTGCTCATTTTCTTAGCACTTTTCTGTAAGCTAAAAGTAATTTACAGTGTAAGATAAATGGCATGCTTAGAACTGCAAAAGATATAGGATTGCGTTTTAATTTTAAGTGAACATTTGAACGCTTTATTTCCAGGGATTTTTGTGACTTTTTTTGCTTAATTCGTTCCTATAGATCCAGTTTTTCAGGTTTATTTGACACGTAGGGCGTATAGTCAATGATGGATCTTTCAAGTTTATTTCAGCACCCAGAGGGCTCATTTAGTTTACAGTGCAAGTGCCTGGGGAAGTTACAGGTATGCTCAGATTCTCCTGTTCTAAAATACTTATGCATATTATAGGGCTGCAGGCATGAATGAACTTTACTCACATAGACTCCAATTTTTAGGGTGGGTTGTGCTTTCTTTGCCTTTTTAACTTATACATTTAAAATGTAAACCTGTACTGTAAAGACATATGGAAGCCACTATTGCTGTGATTTTGAAAATGTTGACATCCCAGCTTCCTGATTCACTGGATCATTTACTCTGAGAAAATTTAAGCCAGGCAGTCAGCACAAAAGATGGGCATTTAGCATTGTCGGGGGAAAAAAAATTAATCCGTGTCCCCCGTATTTTCAGTGCAGGTTTCCTGTTATTGCAATTTGATGTCTAATATGTTTCTGTCGGAAATATAATGTAGTTGTCTACAGAAGGATGAGCACTGAATATGGAAATTGCAGAAAGCTAATACATCTAGGATTAGAACAAATTACACCCCTGACCCCCAGCATTAGGTGAACATATCCTGTAACCTTATCCCAAAGTCTACATTTAACCCCATTCATTCAACCAGTCTGAAGTTCCTAAATCTAGCTAGCCATAGACCTCATAGAACTGCTTGATGTGCATGCAGTGTCTAACCATCTCCTGATGTCTGTAGATTCATATTTCTTTGAACAGAAACAATCGAGTCACATAAATGTACCTGTGTTTAGGCATCAAAGGGGGGCTTGGCTTTGTAGGAAGAAAATGGTCATGGCTCTGGCTTTTCTCAAATTAATAACCATTGTCAATTTGTTTTCTTTTACCCCGTCCAAATGGTTTAAGTCTATGTAAAACCTAACAATTGACTTTCTTGATTCTCTCTTTTGGTCTGCTAAATAGACCATTGAAAATGTCTAATATCTATCTTAGGGCCCTTTCACACTGGTGGACTGATCGGGTCCGCCTCTCAGTTTTTCAGGCAGACCCTTCAGTCTCCTCTATGGACTAACGGGTGTCAACGGACATATGTCTGTTGATGCCCAATCGACATCCAATCCTTTCCGCTAAAATAGACGGCAGAGCCTCGGTGGTCTGATTGCAGACCACCGAGGCTCTGAGGAAAGGGGTACGCCACTGAAACACGTCAGCCCCATCATCAGTCGGATACCATTTGATATGAGTATTGGTATTGCTGTACACTTGCTGTGCTGTCTTTCAAGGCATGTTTTACAACTCATTTTTGTGAGTATAACTATTGATTTTAATTATTTTAATAAAAACCCTGTTATATGGTATCACACTAGGTCGGTGCACCCTCCATTCTTTTCTCTTTTTTTAGTCATATGAATTCCCACGATTCTGAGGAGGGCTGCAAGACTTCTGAAGATACCTTTTTTTTAACTTTCAACAAAGGTTTTATTGAGACAAAAAAGACATTGGCGTGCATACATAGAATACAGTAGCAGGATACAAAATTAAGAAGAAAGGAACACAATGCGCATATTGTTCAGGTAACAACTACACAGCTGTATATCCACCAACATTTTCAGAATACATGGGGAGATGTGCATGAGAAGGACACCTACTAGCCCTAGAACTCATCGCTATCTAGTGATGTAGTTGAAAAAGCGCTATGACCCATCTCCCCGAGCCCGCCTACCCATCGGGCCGTCCCCTCCCGATCATGTGCATGTATCAGGGTCATTAAGCCAACGATCCCAGATTTTATTATATTTCTCCGGACATTCCCTGTTAATGTAAAGGTGCTTTTTGTATGGTAGAGTCCCATTCACACCCGCTCTCCACTCCGACCATTTAGGAGGCGAGGGCCTCATCCAGTGCCGAGCTATGACCTTTCTTGCTATAAACAGCGTCTCCTGCAGAAAGGTTTTGGTATGCCTATCCAGAACTACAGGGTATACCCCCAGGAGACATTGTTTTGGGTCCAGGGATATGGGTGAGCCCATATTGTCATGGAGAAAGGTAACTACCTGAGCCCAGTATCCCTGGATCTTGGGGCACGACCACAACAGATGAAAGAAAGTGCCTATTTCAACCCCACACATTGAGCAGGACGGAGATTGTTCCCTTTTATATCTGGCCACCCTGACCGGGGTGAGGTATGCCCTGTGTACTATAAAGATCTGGGTGAGCCTATCAGACAATCTGGGTGATACCTCCCGGCAGGACTCTAGAGCTTCTTCCCACTCCTCGTTGTCCCTCTCCCAGCGTGGTTTGAGAGCGAAACCCACCCTGCCATGCATAGGGGCTGACAACATACTGTAATTTGCTGATATTAGACCTTTAGGATCCTGGCTCCTAGCGATGGACATGATGTGGTTTGGGGTAAGCTGAGGGATGGGTTGCGGGAACTGTGTCCCCATAGCATGGCGTACTTGAAGGAATCTAAAGAACATGTGGTTGGGGAGTGCGTATTCCTCGCGTAGTCTGTCAAATGTTTTGAGGGTGCCGTTCAGGAAAAGTTGGTATAGGTAGAGAATTCCCCGTGAGCTGCAGAGTCCAGAGTCCTGAATCTCACCGAGTTCCCTCAGGCGTTTGTTATGCCATAGTGGCGTGAAATCATTATGCAGTGGTATCCCAATTTTATTGGCCGCGAAGTCCCATATGCGCCTATAGTGTTGCAGTAAGGGTTTGACCTCTTTAACTGAATCTATGCTGCCGGTCCCGGCAGCTATAGCATAGAGTGGGTCCCCGGTTCGCCGCGCCCATTCGGGGCAGATCAAAATTCTAAAACGGTCACTATCAGTCTTGTCTAGGTGAAAAAGTTGCGAAAGTTGGGCTGCGATATAATAGTTATTAAAGTCGGGTAGGGCTGTCCCCCCCCATATCAGTCGGATTCTTGAGTGACTGCCAGGGTAGCTTATGTCTATCATTTCCCCACACAAAGGGCCTAAGGAGGGCTTCCAAGGTCTTAAAATGTCTCAGCGGGAGATACGATGGGGAGTGCCAGAGTGCATAAAGTATTTTAGGTAAGAGGACCATTTTTATAAGGTTTATACGGCCCCACACTCCCAAGGGTAGGCGGGCCCACATTTTAAGTTTAAGTCTAACCATGGAAAAAAGGGGTTCAACATTAAGGGAGGTGTAGTCTGCCGTGTTTCGGGTTATGTTTATCCCCAGGTATTTAATTTTCTCGACTCTCTGGAGTGGTAGATTAGCCTGGGATTCGGATGGGGGAAAGCTGTCAAGTGGCAGAATCTGTGACTTATCCCAATTAATTTTCAGCCCAGAAAATATTCCGAACTGTTCTATTGTCTCTAAGGCTTTATGCAGCGAGGGGCCAGAGTCCGCTAGATACAGCAGCGTATCATCCGCGTAGAGACTGATTTTTTCTGTAAGTGTGCCCACACACAGTCCTCTTATCTCCGGGTCTGCCCGGATAGCCATAGCCAAGGGTTCCGCCGCCAGTGCATACAACAGCGGGGAGAGCGGACACCCCTGTCTTGTGCCTCTGCTGAGGTCAAAGGGGCCGGAGGACCATCCATTGGCCACTACCCTAGCAGATGGAGCCTGATACAGTAATTGTGTCCACTTAATGAAATTTGGTCCGAATCCATAGCTCTCAAGGCATCTCCATAGATAGCCCCATTCCACGGAGTCGAACGCCTTGGCGGTGTCGAGTGCCACCACCACTCGTGTTCCCAGGTCGTCGTGCTCGGCTTGTAAATTAATAAAAAGTCTGCGCAGATTAAAGGAAGTGTTACGGCCGGGCATAAAGCCCGCCTGATCGGGATGAATGAGGGAAAGTACAACTTGGTTAAGGCACATGGAGAGGACCTTAGCCAGTATTTTAATGTCCACTTGCAGGAGTGATATGGGGCGATATGACTCCGGGAGACCAGGGTCTTTCCCGGGTTTAGGTATTAGGACAATGGTGGCTTCCTGCATAGATGGGGGCAACGCACGGGTCTCAAAAAGCTCCTTAAAGTGGAGCTCCACCCTCTTTTACTACTTTCTTGCATCCTCTTTGGTTCTGCCCCCTTAAATATATTTGGCATATATTTTTATCTTATTTTAAAAACTCACTGTTGTATTCTTATCTTTGTATTTCTCCGGCCGCGGCGGCGGCAGCAGCCTTGTCTCCTCATCTATGTACCGCTATGCCTCCTGGGAGATGTCTGTCATCAATCCCAGGAGGCCCTGGGCCGTAGCATCGCACTCGTGGTTCACTGACAGTCTGAGAAGGGAAATCAGTGTGAGAGTGAGTCTCCTCCTGGCCCCGCCCATATCATAGTCGGAAAGAACTTTCTCTCAGTAAGATCCCGAGCAGGTCAGAGCAGAGTGCAGACTGAGGGGGAGGGGGGAACTGTACTACACCAGCCTGTCTCCTCTCTGTATACTATAACCCAGCCTCTCCCCCTCTCTCTGTATACCCAGCCTCTCCCCCTCTCTCTGTATACCCAGCCTCTCCCCCTCTCTCTGTATACCCAGCCTCTCCCCCCTCTCTCTGTATACCCAGCCTCTCCCCCCTCTCTCTGTATACCCAGCCTCTCCCCCCTCTCTCTGTATACCCAGCCTCTCCCCCCTCTCTCTGTATACCCAGCCTCTCCCCCCTCTCTCTGTATACCCAGCCTCTCTCCCCTCTCTCTGTATACCCAGCCTCTCTCCCCTCTCTCTGTATACCCAGCCTCTCCCCCCTCTCTCTGTATACCCAGCCTCTCCCCCCTCTCTCTGTATACCCAGCCTCTCCCCCCTCTCTCTGTATACCCAGCCTCTCTCCCCCTCTCTCTGTATACCCAGCCTCTCTCCCCCTCTCTGTATACCCAGCCTCTCCCCCCTCTCTCTGTATACCCAGCCTCTCCCCCCTCTCTCTGTATACCCAGCCTCTCCCCCCTCTCTCTGTATACCCAGCCTCTCTCCTCCTCTCTCTCTCTGTATACCCAGCCTCTCCCCCCTCTCTCTGTATACCCAGCCTCTCCCCCCTCTCTCTGTATACCCAGCCTCTCCCCCCTCTCTCTGTATACCCAGCCTCTCCCCCCTCTCTCTGTATACCCAGCCTCTCCCCCCTCTCTCTGTATACCCAGCCTCTCCCCCCTCTCTCTGTATACCCAGCCTCTCCCCCCTCTCTCTGTATACCCAGCCTCTCTCCCCTCTCTCTGTATACCCAGCCTCTCTCCCCTCTCTCTGTATACCCAGCCTCTCTCCCCTCTCTCTGTATACCCAGCCTCTCCCCCTCTCTCTCTCTGTATACCCAGCCTCTCCCCCCTCTCTCTGTATACCCAGCCTCTCCCCCCTCTCTCTGTATACCCAGCCTCTCCCCCCTCTCTCTGTATACCCAGCCTCTCCCCCCTCTCTCTGTATACCCAGCCTCTCTCCCCCTCTCTCTGTATACCCAGCCTCTCTCCCCCTCTCTCTGTATACCCAGCCTCTCCCCCCTCTCTCTGTATACCCAGCCTCTCTCCCCTCTCTCTGTATACCCAGCCTCTCCCCCCTCTCTCTGTATACCCAGCCTCTCCCCCCTCTCTCTGTATACCCAGCCTCTCTCCCCTCTCTCTGTATACCCAGCCTCTCTCCCCCTCTCTCTGTATACCCAGCCTCTCCCCCCTCTCTCTGTATACCCAGCCTCTCCCCCCTCTCTCTGTATACCCAGCCTCTCCCCCCTCTCTCTGTATACCCAGCCTCTCTCCCCCTCTCTCTGTATACCCAGCCTCTCTCCCCTCTCTCTGTATACCCAGCCTCTCTCCCCCTCTCTCTGTATACCCAGCCTCTCTCCCCCTCTCTCTGTATACCCAGCCTCTCTCCCCTCTCTCTGTATACCCAGCCTCTCTCCCCCTCTCTCTGTATACCCAGCCTCTCTCCCCCTCTCACTGTATACCCAGCCTCTCTCCCCCTCTCTGTATACCCAGCCTCTCTCCCCTCTCTCTGTATACCCAGCCTCTCTCCCCCTCTCTCTGTATACCCAGCCTCTCTCCCCCTCTCTCTGTATACCCAGCCTCTCCCCCCTCTCTCTGTATACCCAGCCTCTCCCCCCCTCTCTCTGTATACCCAGCCTCTCCCCCTCTCTCTCTGTATACCCAGCCTCTCCCCCCTCTCTCTGTATACCCAGCCTCTCCCCCCTCTCTCTGTATACCCAGCCTCTCCCCCCTCTCTCTGTATACCCAGCCTCTCCCCCCTCTCTCTGTATACCCAGCCTCTCTCTGTATACCCAGCCTCTCTCCCCTCTCTCTGTATACCCAGCCTCTCTCCCCTCTCTCTGTATACCCAGCCTCTCTCCCCTCTCTCTGTATACCAAGCCTCTCTCCCCTCTCTCTGTATACCCAGCCTCTCCCCCCTCTCTCTGTATACCCAGCCTCTCCCCCCTCTCTCCTCTTTATACCCACCTGGTCTCTGCATTCATTTACATATAGTGTAACTGAAGCAGACAAATTGGCTCAGTGTGAAACTTCCAGTGTCACCAGTGGGGACATGCAATGTGCTGATGCGATTCAATGCAATGTGCTGGGGCGATGCAATTTGATGAGACGTGCTTGGGGGCAATGCCATTCGATGTGCTGGGGGCAATGCGATGCTCTGGGGGGGATGCAATTCGATGTAATGTGTTGAGGCGATGCGATTTGGTGGCGGGGTGATGCGATGTGGCGGGGGACAATGCACTGTGCTTGGGTGATGTGATTTGGTGGGGGCAATGCAATGTGCTGGTGCGATGCAATTTGTCTGGGGGGGCAATGTGATTTTTTTTGGGGGGGGGGGGGCGATGCTATGTGCTGATGTGATGCCATTTGGTGGGGGCAATGCAGTGTGCTGGGGTGATGCAATTTGGTGGTGGGGTGATGCAATGTGATAATTTTTGTCAGGGCCAATGCAATTTGCTTGGGCGATGCGATTTGGTGGGGGTGATGCAATGTGCTGATGTGATGCGATTTGGTGGGGGTGATGCAATGTGCTGATGTGATGCGATTTGGTGGGGGTGATGCAATGTGCTGATGTGATGCGATTTGGTGGGGGTGATGCAATGTGCTGATGTGATGCGATTTGGTGGGGGTGATGCAATGTGCTGATGTGATGCGATTTGGTGGGGGTGATGCAATGTGCTGATGTGATGCGATTTGGTGGGGGTGATGCAATGTGCTGATGTGATGCGATTTGGTGGGGGTGATGCAATGTGCTGATGTGATGCGATTTGGTGGGGGTGATGCAATGTGCTGATGTGATGCGATTTGGCCGGGGGGGCGATGCAATGTGCTGATGTGATGCGATTTGGCCGGGGGGGCAATGCAATGTGCTGATGTTATACGATTTGGCGTGGGGGCAATGCAATGTGCTTGGGCGATGCGATTTGGTGGAGGGCGATGCAATGCAAATTGGCAATGCGATGTGCTGGGGTGATTCGATTTGGTGGTGGGGCGATGTGATGCGATTTGGCGGGCTGCAATGCAATGTGCTTGGGCGATGCGATTTGGTGGGGGTAATGTAATGTGCTGATGTGATGGAATTTGTCGGGGCAATGCGATGCGCTGGGGGGGGATGTAATGTGTTGAGGCGATGCGATTTGGTGGCGGGGTGATGCGATGTGGCGGGGGACAATGCACTGTGCTTGGGTGATGTGATTTGGTGGGGGCAATGCAATGTGCTGGTGCGATGCAATTTGTCTGGGGGGGCAATGTGATTTTTTTTTTTTGGGGGGGGGGCGATGCTATGTGCTGATGTGATGCGATTTGGTGGGGGCAATGCAGTGTGCTGGGGTGATGCAATGTGATCATTTTTGTCAGGGCCAATGCAATGTGCTTGGGCGATGTGATTTGGTGGGGGTGATGCAATGTGCTGATGTGATGCGATTTGGCGGGGGGGCAATGCAATGTGCTGATGTTATACGATTTGGCGTGGGGCAATGCAATGTGCTTGGGCGATGCAATTTGGTGGAGGGCGATGCAATGTGCAATGCAAATTGGCAATGCGATGTGCTGGGGTGATTCGATTTGGTGGTGGGGCGATGTGATGCGATTTGGCGGGCTGCAATGCAATGTGCTTGGGCGATGCGATTTGGTGGGGGTAATGTAATGTGCTGATGTGATGGAATTTGCACAGGGATGGTGGGAACCCCTCATAATGAGCACAGCAGAAGTACAGCCCCAGGAAGTCGGCACAGCGCAGGGATGGTGGGAACCCTTCATGAGCGGTTCCCACCATCCCTGTGCTGTGCTGACTTCCTGGGTTTGTACTCCTGCTGTTGTCATTATGAGGGGCTCCCACCATCTCTGTGCTGTGCTCATTTTGAAGCGTTCCCACCATCCCTGTGCTGTGCTCATTTTGAGGGGTTCCCACCATCCCTGTGCTGTGCTAATTTTGAGGGGTTCCCACCATCCCTGTGCTGTGCTCATTTTGAGGGGTTCCCACCATCCCTGTGCTGTGCTCATTTTGAGCGGTTCCCACCATCCCTGTGCTGTGCTGACTTCCTGGGTTTGTACTCCTGCTGTGCTCATTATGAGGGGTTTCCAGGAAGTCAGCACAGGGATGGGATGAGTTTCGGGCACAAAATACCGGCTAAAGCGAAACGGAACTGAACAAAATGAATTTATTGACAGTGCACATGTCTAGTATATGTATACACACTACATATATAACATGATTATATATATATATATATATATATATATATATATATATATATATATATAAATATAATTTCGTGTTATGTAGATATATCTGCACAGGAACAAATTATTTAGTATATTTACTGGTTCCTGGAAGGACAGGTTTGCATAGATAAGGGGCGGCAACTTCCTCTGACACTCCCGTTGCTATTGAAACCTGATCTGAAACCTATTACATTGCTTGTGCAGCACTGAGCATGTGCAAGATCTGCAAGGCTGAAATCCAGGAAGTCATACAGTCTGGCTTCATGGATTCCCACACTTAAGATGGCCCCGATCAATTCCTGTTTTATAAAGTATCTAAATGCTGTAACAACCTAACAAAACGGACCTTAGTTTACAGACTAACATTACTAGAATACATTAAGCTTGTGTATTACAGGGGTATTTATATTTAAAAAGTGAAATTGTGGCCGGAACTCCGCTTTAAACAGCGCCAACAGTTTAGGTGCGAGTATCTCACTATAGTGGGAATAGAATTCTACCGGCAACCAGTCTGAACCTGGTGATTTGGAACGAGCAAAGCTCGCGATTGCAAGGTTCATCTCGTCCATGGTGAGAGGGGATTCTAGGAGGGTAATCTGTTCCACTGTGAGGTGTGGGAAATCGAGCCCCTCCAGGAATCGAGCCATGGGTGCACTGTCTGACGGAGCTGTTGACCTGTAAAGGTTAGTAAAGAAGGTTCTGAACCTGGAGCACACTAGGGGGGGATCCGACACCCCCACACCCCCCTGATCCCGCAGAGTGATAACAGGTGGCCTATCTTCACAGTGCACCAGGTAAGCCAGTAGTTTCCCAGCTTTCTCGCCGTGTTCAAAAAGTTTCTGCCTAGTAAAAAACATCTTTTGTCTAGCTTTGGTATATTGTAGCTGGTCCACTACCCTGGTCTGGAGTTTCAGGTGATTTGCGTTTAAGTTGGTCGGATCGTCCGCATAGGCACGTTCGGCCGCAGAGAGCTCCGCGACCGCAAGGTCGAAAGCCCCGGAGGAGTCCGCCTTAATCCTGTTTATGCGGGAGATCAGGAGAGACCGGGCATGAAGTTTGAACGATTCCCAAACAATCGATGGGCTGGCCGAGTGGTCATTATTAGCAAAGAACATCCTCCACTCTTCTGAGAGGTCATCCTCCTCCGGGAGTAGGGATAGCCAGAAGGGGTTCAAACGCCACGTCCGGGGAGGTTTGTCTAGGGGAACGCTTAAGGTGACATAATAAGGGCTGTGATCTGAGAGCAGTCTGGGACCGAAGGCCGCGTCTATAAGGCGCGACATAAGCCCCCCAGAAAGTAGGATATAGTCAATCCTGGATAGGGTTTTGTGGGTGGACGAAAAACAGGAGTATGCCCGGGTATTAGGGTACCTATGCCTTCAGGAGTCTGTCAGGTGGAAAGTGGTGGTCAGTTTAGAGAATTTAGTCATTGCCACAGTTCCTATCGAAGGCTGGGAGGGAGACATCCTATCTAATGCATCATTCATTGTGGCATTGAAGTCCCCCAACCATATCACCTGTACAGAAGGGTGCTGTGCCATAAAAGCAAAACCCTCGTTTAAGACGGATACACTAAAGGGAGGAGGGACATAAAAGGCCAAAATGAGGAGTGGCTCACCCAATATCTTAGCTGACAAGAAAACATAGCGACCCTGTGGATCAGTGCGCACCTCCCCCAAGTGAACAGATTTAGCGACGAGGACTGACACGCCTCTGGAGTGCGACGTGTGGGTGGAGTGGTATGCCCATCCCACCCAAGGGCGACGGAGCGCCAACTGTAACCGCCCCTCCACATGCGTCTCCACAAGGACCATTATATCAGCTCTTTGCTGCTTCAAGAATGTTGGGACAGCTGTGCGCTTAACTTTGTCGCGGAGCCCCCGCACATTCCACGTCAATAATTTTAGGGACGCCATACATTGACAAGGGGGAAAGAACAATGTCCCGGCCTAGACTGAGGGATCCCACAGGCCCCCATAGTTTTAAACCCTCCCGGAGAGGCCCACGAATGGACCTGCGGCATATGCCATAAGGGCTCCCTGTACAATACATTGCTAGCCTGAATATGAATAAAACCTTTGTAACATACCTGTGAACTTAGAAACAATAAAGAAAAAAAACAATAACCCCCCTCCACCCCCCTCCCCGCCCTGCACCTCTCAAAACTGGTGCAGCCATGTACCCAAAACAGAACCAAATTAACCATCCCAGAGTACAGTGTAGCATACAGAACGGACTGGCATAATTTATGCAGAATCTGGGATGGTCGTGGGGAACATCTTCGCTGCACTGTGCATGGTAGGGTAGGACAGCTAGGTTCCCAGCGCTCCCGTTGCCGGCATAATTCGGGAGGTGCGTGAGCCCTCCAACAGGCTCCAGAAGTATGATAGTATGTATCCGGTAGAAAGTCATGCTTCACTGACGTTCGAAAAGGTATGATAAAGGGGGTGAAAGTTTTGCTGGAAGTACAGAGCAATCAAGGGAGACTCATCTAAAGCAGGGGCAAACGAAGGGAAGTCTCACGCAGGGGATAGGGAGGTCTTGTATCCAACAGAGACCTTAGGTACAGATAGTGTCAGTACACGAATCCTCTACAGATATCAGTCTGGCCCTGTCCAGGGCAGTGGTACAAAAAAGGTATACTCACAGTTCTGTCAGTCTCTCGCCCCTGGGGGTGCACGACATTCCAGCCAGGAGATCGCGTCTTCAGGGAGCTCAAAAAAGGATGCCCTGCCGTCATGCTCCACCCGGAGACGCGCAGGGAACAGCATGGCATATTTGTAGTTTAGCACCCGAAGCCTGCGCTTGACATCCATAAATCCTCGGCAGCGGCGCTGGACCTCCGCCGAAAAGTCTGGGAACACCGCGACCGTGACATTCTCGTAGGGGATGTTACCTCGCACCCTCGCCAATCTCAAGGCAGCATCCCGGTCTTTAAAGTTAAGCATCTTGGCGATGAATGTACGAGGAGGACCTCCCCTGAGGCGGCGGTTTAGCTGGCATGCGATGAGCCCGCTCAACCGTGAGCATAGGGGAGAAGGCGCCTCTCGCAGGTCTTGCAGCAGCTGTTCTAGGACCGTGGGTTCCCCCTTCACCCCCTCTGGCAGCGTGAGGGGACACCGAGCACATCTCCTCAGCCTTTCTCCAGTCCTGCTTGGAGAACACTTGCTGGATCTGCCAGTGGTCTGCCCTGACCAATGGCGGCAGCGCATCCTCCACGTCCCCCAGGCGGGTTTTGTCTTCATGGACACGGTCATATCTGTTCATGTCTTGCCTGAGGAGGGAGATATCGGCCCCTTGTAAACCTCCTCAAGTGTCACGAGAGTTGCGGCAAGGTTAATAGCAGTATAGGAACCCAAAACGGCCGCCTTGCCAAGTTAACCGCCGGGCGCCATTCCCCCTGACTTAGTTTGTAGAAATTGGGCCACTTAGCCTGGGCCGAGTGTTCGCTTTCGGCGGCGACATGGTCACCAGGAGTCCGGGGATTCAGCCCCTAGTTTGGAATGGTATTGACGAAAGCAAGTTAAAGTAGGGAAAGGCCGGAGCTCCGGGAGATGCCCCTATGCGCCACCCCCCTTTTTGGTGGGTAATCTTACACTACGTAAGAAATATCCGGAAAATTTTTTGTTTGCTACGTCTTACGTAAACAAAAGCAATCGTAATTAACTGCTTTTTCAACCCCACTGAAGATCAAAATGGGTTTATATAGCGTACGTTTTGTCTTGAAGTTCACCATTGTAAATCGGCATATGTTTGTTCTAGACTGCTCATTCAAGATGCATAGTTACACATTGTAATTATGGGAACGGCGTGCTCTAATGTGCGTAGGAACCAGCATGCTTGTTGAGGTCATGTCTAGGGATCATTAAAAATGCAGTAAGAAATATTTAATACATTGTATAAGCGACTGCGTAGAAGACTTGCGTCGGTCGTATCTTGGTTAGGAACAAAAGAAAAAAAAATACAATTCTCAGATGTATTAAATATAGAATACAGATTTTTTTTTTTTTTTTTTTTTAAGAGTGGTTAGTTATAATCCCCCCCTTATGGAGGAAAATCCGCCGGGGTACATGTACATAAACTTACGTCGGCAGACCTCATGTTTTTTTATAGCACCGACAGGATTTAAAGAACACATCAACGTATATATACGTTATTTTTTGGTGCCTTACTTTTGTAACTATGGGAAACATCAAGACATCTGTCCAGATCGGGGGTCCGATCGGACCCTGTGTGTGGGTGTGTGTGTGTGTGTATATGTATATGTGTGTATATATATATATATATATATATATATATATATATATATATATATATATATATATATATAAATATATTACAACCATGAGACTTTTTTGACAATGTACATGGAAAGTTAAAAGAATTTGGATTTCCTTTTATATTATGGCGATTGGATCTTAATTCGCGCGGCTGCAGGAGCACCCAAATAACAAAGACCAAATCTTTATACGACGAGTGGGTTTTTTTTTTGGCGGCTATCCGTTTTCATCCGCCCCCTCCGGATCGCTCCCAGCCAATGCGCGCGCAATGTAATCTGTGAGTTCGCCTGACCTGTCACTTCCCCCCAGCGGATCCTCCTGTGTAAACACAGGAAGGAGGAAGCGACGTGATCTCTCCCTCGGCGTTTGTTTCAAGCGCCGCTGAGGAGAGATCACCACAGTTCGGCTCCTTTCGGAACAAGTAAGTCCTGCACCAAAACGGGGGGGGGGGGGGCGGCCTTACTGCCGGGGGGACATTTTCTACACACACACATTTAACCCCAAATTACATTGCGGCTCATTGGAAACGCCCCCCCTCCCCCCTGTCACAGTGTCACTGAAGCCGGATGCAGTAATCATGTATGATTACTGTATTTAGTGTCAGTCTTATATGTGACAGACAGTGTGACAGTCAGACAGTCAGTTGCGCTGGCGCAGTGTAAATAGGCAGGGTAGCCCCCCCAACCCCCCCCAATGGGCAAAGTTTTAACCCCCTGATCACGAACGGCGCATGCCCTAGTTAATAGAATGCCCTTTCACTCCCTATTGCCAGTGAACGTCACTAAGCGATCATTTTTCTGATCGCTGTATTAGTAAAAACGTCGCTGTTCCCGCTAGGTACCTTGCTAATTGCGCCACCTTTTTTAATGCGATTTTTTTTTTCAAAAAGGAAAAGTACTAAAACAAAAACACCACTTTACATGCGGCTAAATAAATTTTGGCTGGGGAAACTGTGCCTGTAAATGTTTGACTAAAAAAACATCCAGGAGGGCAACTTAGTTTATTGGGTTTTTATTATAACAAACCTCTCGCAAGTAACCGTGGGTTCCCCCAAAATAGGGGACACCGAGCACATTGATTTCCCAGACCCTTTTTTCAAAAATGTCGCTCTATTTCGGCCCCTTGTAAACAAGGTATAGCGTATAGGAACAAAACGGCCGCCTCCAATAAAAATCGCAGAGGCGATTAGTTTGTAGAAACAAATGCCACCAAAGCCCAGAAAGCGAAAGCAAGGTAGGGAAAGTCCCCCCCTATGCGCCACCTTGTGGGAAAAAAAGGACGCGAATTTTGTTTGGGAGCCACGTCGCACGTACCGCGGCAATTGTCTGTTAAAGGACGCAGTGCCGAATCGCAAAAATATGCCCCAAGGTTGG
The DNA here is from genome assembly GCA_029574335.1 of Rana kukunoris. Taxonomy (NCBI): domain Eukaryota; kingdom Metazoa; phylum Chordata; class Amphibia; order Anura; family Ranidae; genus Rana; species Rana kukunoris. The sequence continues at coordinate 93,854,939 of CM056059.1, forward strand.
GTCATTTGCCAGCGTATTGGTCCGGGTCTTAAGTGGTTAAAGATTCAGCGAATAGATACGACAGCGCACATTTGGACTTGAGACGGCATATCAGTAGATACGTCAGCGTAAGTCTTTGTGAATCTGGGCCATAGATTATAAGGTATGTACAGCCTAAAAAAAAAAAAATGCCTTCTGTACATGTTGGAAGTATAAAGAATTTGGTCTTATAAAGATGTTATTTGGGTGAACCTCCGCTTTAAGCAGCTTTGATATTGTCTTTGGGTTTCTGATGCTGGAGCTGTGTAAAACTCCAAAGGTTCAGGCAGTGTCGTAGCTGGAGCACTAGCTGATGACCCTTGCAGGCCTTTGTTATGGCACTAATGAAGTCAGCTTTCTGCTAGCTATTGGAAATGGAATACCTCCTTAATGACGTTGTGCACCATATTATCTCCCACTCTTAGTAGTTTTAGAATACTCACCCTGTTCGTTTTTGTTTTTCAAAAAAAGGCAAGTATTTTAAAGGTACAAAGCAAATACCCTTTATAATGAGGAAAATCAAAACTTGCATGGCTAATTGAGCTCCCAATTCAAGCAACACCTATCATAATAAATCAGCAAAGATATAAAACACAAATTAAACAATAGGAAATTGTCATCAAACACGTTTTTAAAAAGGAAACAATAAGCCATGGATCAAAAAAGCCTGAACGGTACAGAATGCTGATCCTCCTAAGCCCAAGTCTTCTAAGATGTTTTTGCAAGTTAAGATGAAATTTTATAGCTGTAGCATCCTTTTATCTGTTATGCTATGTAATAGATATCACTGTGTGTACATTAAACTCCTTGGAAGAATTGGTGTGTTTAGGATTTGAGTCTTCCTACTCTGGTACAAAAAATGTAATAGCAAATGCAGGGCTGGTTTAAGGATTTTTAACACCCTAGCCGAAACCTCATTTTGCAACCCCCCCCCCCCCCCGGCTCAACCCCTGACACCACCGCCTATTCCCTGTCCATGTATACCTCAACTTTTTAATGATTGCCCAAATGCAGGTTCAGCAGCAGCCCACCAAATGCAGCCTACCAGCATCAATGAATGTTTGCTTCCAATCATTTGGGAGTCGGGACACAGTCCTCCACCACCACTGTGCTTCTGAACACTATGTGCGAACGGAGTGGACACTGATGCTGAAACTTGGTTGCTTGCTGCAGAGAGAAGACAATAGGAACACCAGTGGGCAGGCACCCTAGGCAGCAGGGCACCTGGTAGCACCAGCCCTGGGCGAATGTGATGCCATTTCTTCTAGAAAGTTAGATATCCCCATTCACTTTGTCAATTTTATAATCGAGAATTGGTACTGAAGTATCCTTGGCTCTTGTAATATTTGGTACAGTAGCCTTTGTTTGCAATTACAGAGGTCAAACGTTTCTTGTAGTTTTTCACCAGGTTTGCACACACTGGAGGAGGGATTTTGGCCCACTCCTCCACACAGATCTTCTCTAGATCAGTCAGGTTTCTGGGCTGTCGCTGAGAAACACGGAGTTTGAGCTCCCTCCAAAGATTCTCTATTGGGTTTAGGTCTGGAGACTGGCTAGGCCACGCCAGAACCTTGATATGCTTCTTACAGAGCCACTCCTTGGTTATCCTGGCTGTGTGCTTCGGGTCATTGTCATGTTGGAAGACCCAGCCTCGACCCATCTTCAAAGCTCTAACTGAGGGAAGGAGGTTGTTGCCCAAAATATCGCAATACATGGCCCCGGTCATCCTCTCCTTAATACAGTGCAGTCGCCCTGTCCCATGTGCAGAAAAACACCCCCAAAGCATGATGCTACCACCCCCATGCTTCACACTGTAGGGATGGTGTTCTTGGGATGGTACTCATCATTCTTCTTCCTCCAAACACGGTTAGTGGAATTATGACCAAAAAGTTCTATTTTGGTCTCATCTGACCACATGACTTTCTCCCATGACTCCTCTGGATCATCCAAATGGTCATTGGCAAACTTAAGACGGGCCTTGACATGTGCTGGTTTAAGCAGGGGAACCTTCCGTGCCATGCATGATTTCAAACCATGACGTCTTAGTGTATTACCAACAGTAACTTTGAAAACGGTGGTCCCAGCTCTTTTCAGGTCATTGACCAGCTCCTCCCGTGTAGTCCTGGGCTGATTTCTCACCTTTCTTAGGATCATTGAGACCCCACGAGGTGAGATTTTGCATGGAGCCCCAGTCCGAGGGAGATTGACAGTCATGTTTAGCTTCTTCCATTTTCTAATGATTGCTCCAACAGTGGCCCTTTTTCACCAAGTTGCTTGGCAATTTCCCCGTAGCCCTTTCCAGCCTTGTGGAGGTGTACAATTTTGTCTCTAGTGTCTTTGGACAGCTCTTTGGTCTTGGCCATGTTAGTAGTTGGATTCTTACTGATTGTATGGGGTGGACAGGTGTCTTTATGCAGCTAATGACCTCAAACAGGTGCATCTAATTTAGGATAATAAATGGAGTGGAGGTGGACATTTTAAAGGCAGACTAACAGGTCTTTGAGGGTCAGAATTCTAGCTGATAGACGGGTGTTCAAATACTTCTTTGCAGCTGTATCATACAAATAAATAGTTAAAAAATCATAAATTGTGATTTCTGGAATTTTTTTTTTGGATTAGGTCTCTCACAATGGACATGCACCTACGATGACAATTTCAGACCCCTCCATGATTTCCAAGTGGGAGAACTTGCAAAATAGCAGGGTGTTCAAATACTTATTTTCTGCACTGTATAATGTCAACAGTTTACACACTTCTCTGGAATATCGTTTTTGTTGCGTTTTTTTTTTGTCCTGCACAGTGATGTCTGAGGAAGTAATTGACGGGAAGTTCATGAAGATTTTGTTTATCCTATCTATCATTTACTATGAGGAAATGGCAGAAAATACAAAGCACTTAAGAATTTCCACCCTGAAACATTGCCATGTACAGTAATAATAAGCTCCCTCTCATCTGACACGCATCCTAATCAACAGAAAGTAAAACCAATCTCTTTTCATGGATCTAGCTCCATTAGCTTGATTTAAATTGTGCCTAAACCCTAACAATGAATTTCCCTTTTTTTTCCTTCTTTTTGATTTTGTCGTCTGTTAAATATACCATTGAAAGTGTTATGTTAGTGTGATAAAAGCAAAACAACCCATTCATCGAGGCATAAATCCAGTGCTGTCCTGTATCATTTACTGTTATTT